>CM077670.1:8540000-8967500 GCA_039707655.1 Elymus sibiricus | reverse complement strand
CTTTGTACCACCACGCTGGTAGACTTTGCGCCCCTCAACCCACTCACTCTCGCTATAGCTATCAGAACTATAGCCACCCTCAGCACGGCCACTCGACGAGCCCGCACCTGGGTTCTGCTGCGACTCAGCGTGATCCCCAGTCTCGTGGGACGAAGACTCGGCGGCCCGACGCTCGTCGGACCCAGGCTCGTCGGCCGTAGGCGCGTCTGTCGTAGCCTCGTCTGTCGTAGGCTCGTCGGCCTGAGGCTCGTGGACCGGAGTCCGAGACGGCTGCACCTCAGGCTGCTCCATCTCAGACGGAGCACTCCTGTGGTCGGGTGAATCAGCTGGGGGTGGCGGCGAGGAAGGCGTAGTAGCAGCCTTCCTACCTCTCCCGCCGCCACGTCCACCTCTACCAACCTTCTTCCCCCCCCGACCTCTCCCGGTCGAAGAAGAAGCGCCCGCCGGTGTCTGCATACTGAGATCCAGCGCTCTCCGGAGGTGGTGGGGTGGGATGGAAGTACCCCTCCCACCACGCGCCGAGGAAGGAGCCTCGGAGCGCTCTCGACCCGCGCCCACCATCTGTCAACACCTGCAATGACAAAGAGTAAACGAAGTTAGTACAACATTAAAAAAATGAATACCTGACATGAATATAATTTAAGTGTATCATCATCATGAACATAATAAAAAATTGAATACCTAACATGAACCAATTAATAATATATATGTACATAATAATAATTGAATACCTGACATGAACTATAATATTAATCTTCATCGTCATCATTAATAAATGCATCATCATCGTCTATATATGCTTCGGGGTCAATAAATGCATCATCATCATCACTATCAGTAATGACGTGCTCATCATCATCATCAATAAATGCATCAACATGTGGAAGGCCTCCTGTACGTAATCGGTCAAGCATTGACAGGTCATCCACAGCAGTAACCTCTTCTTGTTCCGGCTCTTCTTGTTCCGGTTCAGGCTCGGATTCACTGCCGCTGTCTACTTCAATGTTCTGAGGTGAAGTAGAGCGGTTCTTGAAACGTTTTTTGGAAAGACGTGTTTCTTGGAAGAATTCTCCTTCATATGTGTCTGGGTTAATGTGAGGTTCATAATCCTCTTCATTGGGGGGAGGTGGTCTAACATGTGGCGGCACTTCATAAACGACATCCCAACCTTTGAGATTTGGATCACTTTGGCAGGCCCACGGTAGATAGAAAACTTGGGTTGCCTGTTGAGCCGTAATATAGACATCGGGAACATCCAAATGGGTGCTTTGTTTGATTTCGACTAGCCCTAGATGTTCATGAGTCCTTCTAGTCTCCTTTGGCTGGAACCAATAACATTTGAAGACTACGACTTTCGGTGGGTTTGCACCATAGAATAGAAGTTCATAAATTGCTTCAACTCTTCCATAATACTCGGTACCTCCTTCGCCGATAGCAGAGACACAACAATTTGTAGACTTTCGGTCGGCCATAGATAGCTCTTTGCCATAGGTACGAAAGCGATACCCGTTGATGTCGTATTTGTCAAATGAACGGACCTTATAGTCAAAACCATTAGCGACTTGTCTCAATTCGGCGTCCATAGACTCTGAACTATCCTACAAGTTTAATACGAAAGGATTGTTGCATTAGCCGGAAATTAGACGAAGAAATGAAATGGTCTAATGGAAATTACCGTTTGTTTGAACCAAGAGATGAAACCGGGATAGCTGCCTCCATGCATTGCCAGAAGCTCATACTCTTCGACGGAATCCTTTTGGATCACCGCTCCATACGAGAATTTGGCGACGTATCGACTGTATCAAATATCCGGGAATAAGAGCAGTTCAAAGGAATTAGAGGTTGCGAAACAATGTACCGAGAACTTACTCGATGTACGGCCGCACTTCCGTTAGGTTGTTCAAGATATACAACGTAATGGTCCGCCATTCGTCGACATCCAGCGATAAGGAAGTATAAGCACCGGCTGGTGCGAGCCTCCCTTTGAATAGGCTGAGGTTGGATCCACCCTTTTTAGGGTCGCCAGCATTGTACCGAGGCTTCGGATTATGCAAATGACGATTTTTGGCTTCGTAGTGTGCTGTCACGAAGTTTGCCGCCTCCTCAGTAATGAATGCCTCGGCCATCGATGCTTCAATTCGACGTTTATTTTTACATTTTTCTCGAAGCGTCTTCTGCATCCTCTCAGTTGCGTAGCACCAACGATTCTGCACGGCCCCCCCCAATCGTGCCTCTGTCGGGAGATGCAAAATCAAATGCTGCATTGGATTAAAGAAGCCCGGTGGAAAGATCTTCTCTAACTTGCAGATCAACTCCGGCGCCAACTCTTCCAGTTCTTCTAGCAAGCCAGGCGATAGTTCTTTCGCACAAAGAACACGGAAGAAATAGCTCAGCTCTGCCAGTACTAGCCATTCATCCTCAGGGATAAAGCCACGCAACATCACCGGCATTACCCGCTCAAGCCATATGTGCCAATCATGACTCTTGAGACCAAATATTTTCAATTTTTCAAGGCTCGCTCCCCTCTTTAGATTCGCTGCATACCCATCGGGGAATATCAACTCCTTTTTCACCCACAGGATAATTTCCCTCATAGCTGGCCTTCCAAGATTGAACCATGCCTTTGGCTTCGTCCAGTTCTGCTTTCCTTTCAGTTGTCGCATATTTTGTAGCGGTCTATCACATAGAGCCTCCTGATCAACTCTAGCCTTAGGATTATCGTTTGTTTTCCCCTCTATGCCGAACAATGTACCAAAGAGGGCCTCGCCGACATTCTTTTCAGTGTGCATCACGTCGATGTTGTGTGGGCAAAGGAGGTCTTTGAAGTAAGGCATATCCCACAAGCATGTCTTGTGAGTCCAGGCGTGTTCGGAATTATACCCCTTGAAATACCCTGGATGCTCCGGATCCGGCTCGAGAGAGTTGAACTGATCCAGGGTGTGTTGGCCTGTCAACGCAGGTGGTGCAGAGTTTTTGAAAACTCTACCTTTGATGAAGTTCTTCTTGTCTTTTCTGAACTTATGGCAAGGATCCAGGAACTGTCTATGCATGTCGAAGCAAGAAAACTTGCCACCCGCCTGCAGCCGACGAAACTCAATAGCTGCCTTGCATGTGGGGCACGGGAACCTTCCATGCACACCCCAGCCAACGAATAGCGCATACGCCGGCAAGTCATGCATCGAGTACATGTGCCACGCACGCATTAGGAAGTTTTTTTTGTAGCGGCGTCGTATGTCTTGATCCCATTATCCCAAGCTTCTTGCAGTTCATCCTTAAGCGGCTGCATGTACACATTCATATTCTTCCCCGGATAGTTGGGCCCCGGAATTATCAACGTCAGGAAAATGTTCTTTCTTTGCATAATCTGTCCGGGGGGGAGATTGAGTGGAATGGCAAATACAGGCCAACAACTGTATTGAGCTGCCATCATAGCAAACACATTGAACCCATCCGTGCTTATGGCGATTCGAGGATGCCTTGGATCTGCCGCTTTAGCATGATGTATTGCATCGAAGCGCTTCCATGCAAAAGCGTCCGATGTGTGTACCAACATCGGCTCCCCATCTGCATCTAGTTCGGTTCTTTTGCCCAATTTGTGCCATGTCATCTGTCTGGCCGTCTCTTCGACCATGAAAAGACGTTGAAGTCTTGGTATGATTGGCATATACCGAAGAACATTAACTGGGATTTTTGTCTGACTCTTCTCACCCATACCGTTGTCTACCTCAACATACCTGGAAGACTGGCAAACGGGACAATACTTCAAGTCCGCATACTCAAGCCTAAATAAGGCACATCCTTTCTCACAGGCATCTATCTTCTCATAGGGCATCTTAAGTGCACGGAGGATTTTGTCCGACTGGTACAGGTTTGCAGGCATTACATGGCCTTTGGGTAGAAAGCGTCCAAATAGTGTCATCATCGCGTCGTAGCATTCTCTGCCCAAGTTGAATTGAGCCTTCAGAGCCATTACTTGTGCGATGGCATCCAGCTGACAAAGCTCAGTGTGCTCGTGGAGAGGACGTTTTGAAGACTCCAACATATCATTGAAGGCCTTTGCAGATTCCTCCATCTCATCGTCCGAATCCCGAGTATCATCAAAGTCTTCCACCATGTCTTCCATCCCGGTACCATGCTCGTCGGTGCGACGACGGCCCTCCTCAGCTCTGGCACGTTGGGCAGACTCGCCATGAAATTTTCAGACCGTATAATCAGGCGTAAAACCCAACTTCTGCAGGTGTTTGATCATTTCAAACTCGGACTTCTTATGAAAGTTGTCGCAGTCGACACAGGGGCACCAGTTTGTTTCCTGTCCATTTGCAAATGCGGCTCTCACAAACCCCTTGGTTTTTCTTAGCCATTCATGGGTCATGTCTTTCTGACTAGTGTGACCGGTGTACATCCACGCACGATCACTCATCTTGCCTAGCTACTGGACACACAAGAAATATATACATAATTCAGCAAACCATATTCATCAGTTAATAGAGTTTGTCAATTTTATTACGTCCATGCAACCTAGACGCTAGTAGGTAAAGATAGGTCCTAATCCCACCCGAGTATGTGTAGATTGGGTTCGTTTTCCCATGCTCTGCTCCGGATCCGACGCAAAATTTCGGCAGCACCTCCCCGCTGTTCTCCTGATACACGTCTCGGCAATAAGCAGAGAGGATGTGTACCCGGAGAACAACAGGGAGGCACTGACGAAATTCTGCATCGGATCCGGAGCAGAGCATATGGGAAAACGAACCCAATCTACACATAATCGGGCTGTCCATGGATAACGTTGGACAATTCGAAAGAATCACGGTTATAAATATGCAAATGCATGCATATTTATAGATGTAACCCTTTCGAACGGGAGACGCATAGTGGTCACGCATACTGATGATTGACACCTATAGCTAGCAAGTTTCATCGGCACGAAGACCGGAACAGAGCAAATGAAGGGGGGAGGAGGAGATGTCATTTGTGCTCACCCACGAACGCAGGGGCGGAGCTCGTCGAACGCACGGGGAGGTCGTCGAACACCAGACCCTCGCAGCCCCGAAAGAACTGCACATTTAAATCCACCCGATCAACACAAATATATATGATGTTTTTCTTAACAAAATTGGGAAATATACTTCCTAACTCATAATTCACAAATATATGACCCCCTCGGCCTCTGGAAGGCCGAAGAGCACCTTTTCGGTAAACAGGAGGCCGAAGAGGTGTCGGGGGTCAGGGCTGTCGTGTCTGGGTGGCGTGGTGTCAGGGTGTCGTGTCGGGGTCGGGGTGTCGGGGGGTGTCGTGTCTGGGTGTCGTGGTGTCGGGGTGTCAGGGGTGTCGGGGTCGGGGTGTCGTGTCGGTGTCGGGGTGTCGTGTCTGGGTGTCGTGGTGTCGGGGTGTTAGGGGTGTCGGGGTGTCGGGGTCGGGGTGTCGTGTCGGGGTCGGGGTGCCGTGTCGGTGTCGGGGTGTCGGGTCGGGGTCGGGGTGCCGTGTCGGGGTCGGGATCGAGGTCGGGGTGTCGGGGTCGGGGTGTCGGGTCGTTGTCGGGTTGGGGTCGGGGTCGAGGTGCCGTGTCGGGGTCGGGGTTTTTCCTCTTTTTTTCTTTTCTTCTTCTTCCTCTTCTCCCTCTTCTTTCTTTTCTTCCTTTTCTTCCTTTTTTTCCTTCTTCTTCTTCTTCTTCCTCCTTTCCTTTTTCCTCTTCTTCTTCTCCTCCTGTCCTCTTTTTTCTTCTTCTTCTTCCTCTTCTTCTTTTTTCTTCTCCTCCTCCTCCTCTTCTTCTTCTTCCTTTCCTTTTTTCCTCTTCTTCTTCTCCTCCTCTCCTCTTTTTTTCTTCTTCTTCTTCTTCTTTTTTCTTCTCCTCCTCCTCTTCTTCTGTTTCTTCTTCTTATTATTTTTTGTTCTTTTTCTTTTTTATTTTTCCTTTTTTTTCTTCTTCTTTTCTTCTTTTTTTTCTTCTAGGTTTTTTCTTTTCTTCTTTTCTATCTAAGTTTTTTCTACCTAATAAAAACTAACTAATATGAACTAATAACTAACTAATATAAACTAACTAAATGAACTAATAAAAACAGAAAAAAAAACAGGAAAAAAACAAAAAAAGGGGGGAATGGTGGAGCACACCGGAGGGTGGTCGAGGCGGCGGCGCTGGGGAGGAGGGGGGCGGCGGCGGTCGGCGGGGAGGAGGGTGCCGGCGGCGGTCGGTGGGGAGGAGGGGGTCGGCGGGGGTCGGCGGGGAGGAGGGGGTCGGCGGGGAGGGGGCGGCGGCGGCGCTGTGGAGGAGGGAAGGGGGCAGCGGCGGCACTGTGGAGGAGGGGAGGGGGCGGCGGCGGCGCTGTGGAGGAGGGGAGGGGGCGGCGGCGGGGAGGAGGGGGGCGGCGGGGGTCGGCGGGGAGGGGGCGGCGGCGGCGCGCAGAGACAGAGAGAGAGAGATGTGAGAGAGAGAGGGGGTTTGGGCGCGGGGGGCGAAAATTAAGCCCCCCTCTTTGACGTCTGCTGGCAGACGGCAAAGACGGTGACCGTTAGCCCGTCCCCGCCGTTACACTGTGGGGCCCCCCTCACCTCTTTGCCGTCTGCTGGCAGACGGTAAAGAGTTCTTTGCCGTCTGCCAGCAGAAGGCAAAGAAGTGGCCCGTGTGACCTAGCCAACGCAGTACCCCGTGGGCCCCACTTTGGTCTTTGCCGTCTGCTGGCAGACGGCAAAGAAGTGCAGAAGGCAAAGAGCCTCTTTGCCATCAGCATGTTCTTTGCCGTCTGCTTTGTAAAAGCAGACGGCAAATATCCTCTTTGCCATCTGCCAGCAGACGGCAAAGAGCTGGCAGATGGCAAAGTTCCGGATTCCAATAGTGGAGCTCTTTCTACGCATTGTAATTGCGGTAGAAGAGCATGATGATTAGTTTAAGCAGAGGAGGGATGCTATAACGACCCAGATCCTGATAAGGATCTGCAGGAATGCCTAGCAGTGGCAGGCGCCAAATGGGCATCAGTGGCGGGCTTTGGGCTCAGCTGTGCCCGCCACTGACCTCCCACCACTTCTAATAGGGTAGCAGTGACGGTCTTTGGCCCGGCCACTGATAATCAGTTAGCAGTGGCAGGCATTGTTTTGTGCCTGCCACTGGTAACCTAGTTAGCAGTAATGGGCACAAAACTATGCCCATCACTGGTAACATAAATACCAAAGCCCACCACTGATAATCAGTTAGCAGTGGCAGGCATTGTTTTGTGTCTGCCACTGGTAACCTAGTTAGCAGTGATGGGCACAAAACTATGCCCATCATTGGTAACTTAAATACCAGTGGCAGGCTCTACTTTGTGCCCGCCCCTGCTAACTTAACCAGCCCAGCAAAAAAAAGCTGCCACTGCAGCATAAGCTGTCGTGGCAGCATTTTGCAGTTCATACAACATACATACATTGTTCATAAAGCATACATACTGGTCATACTCCATAAAGTACGCATTCAGTCCATCAAACAGATGTGATACAGCGTACATACATTGTCCATGACATACAGGTCATAGTCCATCATACATATGTGACACAAATTATTAATAATTTCATACGACATCCAATATACATGACATATTAATAATCAGCTTGAATATTTTTTCAACAGGCATACCTAGTCCCATGGCATGCAACCCTATATTGTATCCGTCGTTAGATCTGATGCCCTTGGTCTTTGTGCATTGCCCAACCTTTAAAAGAGAACAATCAAGCATGCAAGTAGAGATAAAGACTATAAAAACAGTAACACCTAGATGTATATGCTTAGGAATACACTATCAAAGCATCGTATCATCAACAATATGGGTACATGTCCTCCAGCGGTGCGGCCTGCTGCAGCAACACCTCGTATCATCAAAAAGTTCAACTCAGCTGGTGACCCGACAGGGTATATCGATCTAAAAGTCAATGCAATTCGCATCTACTTTGTTGTCAGAGTTGGGTTTCAACTGAAGCTGGAAGTCTTTTGTTACCTGGTTGTAACGTCGAACCATGAAAACTGGACCAATGCAACCAAAGGCGTCAGCAATGCTCGAATAGTATAATGTGTAACATCATAGGAGAAGGATAATAATCTACACCAAACAAAAAGAGTAAAGGTCAGAGCTGTATAAAAAGAGCTATAGTTAGAAAGAAAACACCAATTAGTTCCTGATAACAAAACTATAGTAGAGTGTGAACTTTAAAACATAAATCCATGAAGAATATGCAAGATAAAATAGTTGTTGTACAAATGTGCAAAGCTTGTATGAATATGCATAGCAGAAAAATGAGACTGGATTCGTTTATGCTATCAGTTCAAGATTCCAAGCAAAAAAATGTCCAGAACAGGCTAATGTAAAGGCGCCTTTTACTGGACAGATCTTTTTATTGTCGATTAGCAGGCAGAGTTGTCCACACTACATGGGCATTACACGGTTTTATACTACATAAAAATGTAACTCATATATGCTTGCCATGATATAGTTGTAAGTACGCCATATAGCTCGTAGCACTTAGGAGGCTAGCTTGTAAAACTGGCATAACCATACCGCGGCCTTCTTAAGAGATAGAAACTGTGGACATAAACATCCTTTAAACAAAACTTATCATTCTAAATTGGTACATCCTGATTAGCATTTCCCACACAAGAAGAGAATTAGTAAATAAAAATTGAATCTGAGAGAAGTCCCCCTTACCGGATTCAACAGAAGTTCAAGACCGTCCCACTATGAAGTTTTCATCGTAAGCATCAATAACTTGGATATCTTCCCTATTATGATATCAAGAGCCTGCCGGAAAGAAAGGTAACTGTAATAAATGAGAGAACACATTTAGTTTGTTTTTAGTGATGCTACCAAGGAATTATAGCCTTGCAAATGCCACTGATCGAAACCTTGGAGGCTTGCATAGAGCCACAGCTAGGAATGCACTAATATCTGGAGTCGTCGGTGCAAAGCAAAGTAACTCATATATGCATGCCATGATATTGTAGTGTGAGGATCAGGATAATATCGACAAACTCATCCTTGAGTAAATTAACTCTGTAATTAGTAATCTTTTATTTGAGACTGAATATATACAAGCTAATATTACTCTATGGTACATACAGTGCAAAATCAGTAGGTCCCCTTCTATTTGAGACTGAATATCAGTGAACTATGCTCATGAAAAGGTGTATATATGTGTTGGCACTTCTCCACAAACTAAAAAAACAGACCAACTCAGATTTAAAGTTGCAACCATTAGAAGTTGTATGGTATCCCATGTTCACAGTAACATCTGAACATTTATAAACTCTCACAATGCTAATTTTATTCAGAGAATTAATGCACCTTTGTGCAGAATTGCCATGAGCAAACTATATGCCAAGCATTTGGATTATAGAAATGAACTTAACAATAATTGCCATGAGCAACCATACTTCACTTAAGTCTCCTAACAGAAGAATTACACCAAAGTGGTATCCAGAGGCCATAGCAAGCAATAGTGAGCATTTAGCACAAGCCAATCAACCTTAAATAGCAGCTAATCGAGCTAATTAACCTCAAACATCACGAAAACCCTAACCCTATACCATCCATGGTTCGATGGCTATGAAACAGAGCATGGTACAGCCGTGGCTCGATGACCATGAGCTCAGAGCATAGGAGACGGAGGCAAAGGTAGGAGATGGAGCCGAGAAGTAATCACCGGAGAAGTAGTAGCCGATGCCATACACAACCGCCGCCGCGGTCAGCCACCGCCGTCACGCAGCAGATGAGGTCACCTCGAGAAGCTCCCGTACAGCCAATGGAGGTTCGTCCCTGCACATGTACAATCCAAGACCAGACAGAAGATTAGAGAGGGAGGGGGAGAGAGAGAGAGAGGAGGAGGAGGAGGAAGAAGGAGGAGGGGATGGACTCACTAGAGTCGCCGGAGCAACGCCGTGGTCAGAGGTGCTGTCGCGCCCGAAACCCTATCCGCAGGGTAGGGGTCACGAGCTAGCGCTCGAGGCCGGGAGCGGCGGATCTGGCCGGAGGAGACGACGCAGCGGAGGAAGGCGAGCTCGGGCCGTGCAGCGCGCCGGCCATGGCCACCAGAGCTCGCCGGAATCGGCCGGCTATGGTGGCTGCGGCGAGGAGTAGTCCGGGGAGAGGCTCGTTAGGGTTGTGCGAGAATCACTACTAGAAAACATGGCCCGAAAACGAAATCCAGAGAGCGGTCTATTGAAATTTTCACGACGGTGCAATCCAAAGAGCAAAAGGCATAAAATTTCTAGCGAGGGACTACCCGCAACACCCCCCCCCCCCCCGGGGAAAATGTGAGCAAGAAAAGGGCTATGTCCCATACACCAGAGATCGACCACAGACCCCCTCCATCGACATGTAGGTTATTGTCATTTTTATTCTAAGAAAGCCACAAAAATCGACACTCAACATACACCATTACATGTGACATACCAAAATTTAGCATTTGTTTCGGGTCTGTCTGCTATATTTAAGCCTTTAAGTGCATTTACCTCCATTAAATACCTAGAAATCTATTTAATGTCCAAAAAATAGCTAATTAACAGTAAAAGGGCCAAACTCTTACATGAAACTTGCAATGATGTACCTTTAATGTAGAATTTTTTTTGGCCCGTAAGTCTAAACCTAAAACACTAAAACCCTAACATTACAAAAAAAATGGCAGAAAAAAAATACCAGTGGCCGGCACGAAAAAAGCGCCGAGTTACTAGTGGCGGGCAGAAAAAGTTACCAGTGGCGGGCACAAAATGTCGCCCACCACTTGTACTTGACTTACCAGTGGCGGGCAGGTATATGCGCCCGCCACTGGTATTTTTGCACAGATTAGTCGTGGGATCGAAAATACCAGTGGCGGGCGCATATAGGCACCCGCCACTGGTAACTCAAGTACCAGTGGCGGGCGAGGTTTTGTGCCAATCACTGGTAACATTTGTCCCACGGCTAATCTGAACAGTTGTTACCAATGGCAGGCGCAACCTGCCGCCTGCCACTGGTAAGCAAATAGCAGTGGAGGGCGCAGTTTTGCGCCTGCCATTGGTAAATTGCCAGATTACCAGTGGCAGGTGCTACAGTGCGCCCGCCACTAATGTGAGCCCACCTATAAGCCTTTTCCTAGTAGTGTCCGAATCTCTGTGATTCACTGTGCTAGTCCATGGATCAATAGCTAGCACTCATAGTACACGATGAAATACCATGATTATCACATGTCATAAGTATTACATCACAGATTCATAATGTAATTTATTACAATTTGCATAGCTCAAGGCTAGCTCAAAAATAAAATACAACAGAAAGCATAAAAGATAACTATGGAGTACCATCAATGCCACTGGCAAGCTGAGTGTAGACTCGCGACCCTACTGCGCACCTTTACTCTTCGTTGTCGGATAACTCTGCAACATAAAACGTTGCAGCCACATAGGTCAATACATTGAATGTATTGGCAAGTCACACCTAAATGATATAGCAGACCTACATTTATATGCAAGGTGTGACAAAGAAAAGCTTGTGGTTGTTTTGCAGAAAGCTGGTTTTCCCTACTTCTACTTACTAGCCAATTTTGTTTCTCTCTAGTTGACCACCTATGATTAAATTGGACCGCCTCCAATTAACCCACCTGGATGCTTATGAGAGCCCTCAAGATCATAGGGCTACCCAATTGTTGCCATGAGAGACTTCGGGATCATGGTTTTAATTAAACCCACTTCATTATTAGTCATTTGAGATGATAAGATCTTCCAGAGGTTCCAAGTCCAGTTGCTCAAAATTGTCCATAACCGGGGACACGGCTAATCATGATCAGTTTTTACACTCTGCAGAGATTTGTACACTTTAACCACAAGACTCAATCCGAAGATTGAGACACAATCTTTCAGAAGAGGTCACCTCCACCACTAGAAAGCCGGTACACCTATCCTCGTTACATCTGCTAGCCTACACGGGCAAGGCTCCACACAACTTACACAACTATGCTAGAGCCCATAATGGCTTGTGTATGTACATGGATTGATTACTTGTACTACCTCTGGTCATCCATCCATCCTCTTCTCCTTCACCTGACCAACACGCCATATTGCCATGCCACGAATTTTATCACCACGCAAAAAGCCAAAGAAAACTATGCAGCTGAGAAGGCATACAGATCAACCAAAGTGCAGGAGTGAAAGTAGGTACCGCCACTCGAAAATTGACTAAGTTATAAAAGGAACGCACAGATAACTTATTACCAGCAACGAAGTACATACGGATATGGTCAGCATCAGCAGTCATAGAGGCAGATGCCACAATCTGTTCTAATTCACACCAAAGGTCCATAAGTCTATAATTAAATGTTGTCCTAAATGTAAGCTTCAAAGTACGGCCATCCCAAACCTCAGCCAAGGAGGTGTGTTGTTCATTGGATAGGTAGAACAGCTACCAGAACTTGGATGGCTAAGGAGCAAGATCCACCCCACCTATCAAGCCAGAAATGAAGGGCCATGACAGGCGCAACGCCTGATTGGCAGAAGAGAGATATTATTGCCCGAGGTTAAGCGCCAAAAGGACCATAAAAGATAATAGTTTACAGGATAGTTGATCCAATATTTTTATTACAAAAAAAGTGCAAGTCATTCCTGTGCAGAGGTGTCAAACCATTGGCCTAGCACATCATCATTATCAAATGACAGGTTGCAATCAAATTGCAAGACACTTACAAAAAATCATGTGGATAGAAAGATGATACGACTAGCTATATGATTATGAGAGAAAGAATAACTAGCCAACGTTACAGGTACAACCGAAACCAGATAGATGGACTTTGAAGGTATCAATCATTATCTTACGTACAGATAAACTTTAAAGGTATCAAAAGCAATAGAAAGCTATAGGCAGCTCACCATGACCATGCATAGGATAGATGAAAGCACCTTGTAAATTAGCAAATTTGATACAGGAGTAAAGATAAGTATATGTAAAAAGACTGTACCAGCAAGACACTTATTTTAATTCCCACATGTTAGAATAGTTATTTTTCTTTCTAAACAAAAGTTCATCAACAAGGTGGTATTTACATTATATATGGTCTTTCCAAAGAGGATAGAAAGAAAAGATGTGAATACATACAATCAAGTTGTTGGATACATGAACAAGCATACCACATTCTCGAAGAAAAAAAACATGGACGACTAATTACCCAAGCTTGAATACAGACAATCAAGTAAAGCACTCAGCAAATCATCATAAGCACCGTGCCATTGCAGAATGACAAGCTCCTATCTGATAAATCTCTCTTTATCCAATCTAGCCTAGATGCGAAAACTTGGGAAACTATTTTTGTGAATGCTGGTCCAGAAACTAACCAACAGTTTCATAAGCATGTTAGCATCTTTAATCTGGTCAAGCTGTCATAATATAAACATGGAAAAAAATCTGACTACCTTAAGTCCACACGGTCACCTTAGAATGTTATTAAATGGCATGGACATATAGAACAAGCAAAAGAGCATTTAGACAATCGTCATCTATTAATTATCCAACCATACCATCAGATGGGTCAGAATCAAATCCTTTGTTCAGAGAGCAACAAGCAAAACTGTCACAGTACCAACCCTACCACACACACTAATGCTCATCGACACACAATTATTTTAGCAATATCTCCTATGTCATGGGCATATATAACAAGCAAAAGACCGTTTGGACAATGGTAACCGATCAATGAGCTAACCAGCAGATGGTTCATATCAATCGTTTAGAGTTCAGAGTGCATCAAATCGACCATGGAATCAGCCTTAAAGGACACACTAAATGTCTACTTCACAAATCAACTATTTCAGCAATCTGACTAGATGTGCTAGACAACTTGAGTGTAGAAAAAAGCAGAACCTTTACGAAGCTCGCCATGCTCTACTTGAGAGGACTCCTCACAACTGTGCTTCTTCTTCATGACTCCACCTTCCTTGGCATCCAGTGGTTTCCCTTTCATCCTGAGCCTTCCCCCGACGATGTTCTGGTAGTCCGACATCTCGCTGCCAGAGGCGGATCTCTCCACTACCTACACACATGTGCACAAGCTTGAGTCATTCCCAAGTTCTGCAGAACAGTAGGAGCTTACACACAACGGCACACGACGCAAGCTTCAACTGATTGCGTCTGCTTCTATCTCGACGCTAATCTGCTGCATGACTCAGCCACTTGGACTCCACGGCACATGATGCTAACTAACCAACGCAACGGCAGACAACCGGTGCTGCGTTTGATCCTTGTCTATAATTTTATAATCCAGTAACATTTGACTAATCTCCTAAGCTGTAATGTCTATATACAGTTGGTCATGTGCTGACCATATAGAACTTTTGAAATACAGAAATACAATGCTAGAATTCTTGTACTAAATGGAAAGAATGGAGATAATAATAATTTTATGAAGGCAGAGAGAGATGTTGCTTTGCCCAGGAGAGAAGAAACTGGATATAGAAGTATAGAGCACGCAGAGGTTTTGGCACTGCAGGGCTTGTGCCTTTTCTCTTGTTCTCATTAACCAAAATGAATTGGATTACATGGCTTTATAACACGCGCACACACATGGTCAAGCCACCAACAGCCTGATCCGCTAATCTCTCCACTACCTATACACACGCGCACAAGCTTGAGTCATTCCCAAGTCTGCAGAACACACGGAGATTGCCCACAACTGCATACGAACCCAAGCCTCAACTGATTGCGTCCACTTCTAATCTGCCGCATGACTCGGTCCATGGAGCTCTGCACATGCTGCTAACACATCCATGCAGACTACTAACCAACGCGACGGCCCGCACACACATTAGTGCCACACGAACGGGAAAAATAAGTGGAATTTGTGGGAGAACAGAAGGGAATTAATTAGAGAATTATTTTACTTTCCCCTTACCTTGGCCCCTTCTAACCCTAGACCATACCCCTGTACTAGGCCGCATACTCGTATCTCTACTGCTCCTTGCTGATAGCAGAAATCGGGCCAACACACTGTAAACTGGCGATGTGGGATTAAAAAACATCCACCCGAAGTACAGTTCGTCCTTTACTTACCCGTGCGGCCACCTCCGATCCACGCCGCCGGCGCGGGCAGGCCAGGATTGGACGGCAACGAAGCCGTCTCCGACGACGAGAGAGCGCTTGGGATGGAGGGATGGAGAATGGAAGAACGGCGGCAGAAAGGACTGGAGAGTCACCGCCGCCGTTGACTGGATTTGCGGATCGGGCGTGGGAGATGAAGTGTGAGAAGAGGCGTGTGTGCGTGTGTTTTTTTTTTGAGACATTCTCCCCAAGCTTTATTCAATCATAGCAATGTTTACAGGGATGAATAGTAGGTCGTCGGGCTGCCCTAACCAAACATGGCGGCCAAACCCGAGCGTAAGAGCATGCTTAGCGAGATTGTGAGCCTCGAAGTTCGAGGTCCTATACTCAGGGACTATGTTACAAGAAGTAAAAACAGTGGAATGTTCTATGATTTCATGTATAATCGCTCCATACGAGATATTTTACTGGGCTCTCACTTGGGCTTGTCGGGCCAGAAGGCAACCAGGCCGGACACGAGGCTCTCTTTTTTCTTTTCTTTTGGGCAGCTCTTGTTACCGTGGAGGTCACCTCCTCTGAATTTCTACTAGACGCGTTCAGTTACCGCTCAACGTGGAGCCTGAATACTGTAGGTTCTCCATTGACAGCCATTTATATGCGCGTAACCTGTTGGGTTCGTCGCCATGCATGTAAACTTATCTATTACCAATTTGCTAGCTTAATTTCAGGTCACAACACAATAACCGACAACTACTTCCAATTTGCCAAATTGAAAGGTTGCAAATTAGTACAGTAGTATATTAATCCCAACTCGCAAGCATCGAGAACTGATACATTGTTCGTCACACAGCTTAATTAATTAAGCAGGCATCCTACTCTGCCATGCTCACAAGCCTAGATAATAACATCATGTACAAATTAACCATCGGTGAACTTTTCTACGTTACACCGATCAAATGCGTAAAAAGAAATTGGCCGGTCTGCATTCATTTCTAGATCCAGGCCGGCTGTGAAAAGTAGTAGTACGTAGCTAGCTAGCTAGCAGCAGCAACCATATAGATACATCACCGGATGTTCTTGCCTCCTTTGGTTTTCCTTCCTCTCCTAGAGCTGCGACGGGCTTATGGCCCATTCCTCGTCGTTTGTTATCATGGCTGTCTAGATCCTCTCCAGCTTCATGTAACTCTGGTTGGATCAATCATGGTATATACTCTGACCGATCCTGGCAAGCAAAACGAAACAGTAGGAAAAGTAGATATTCAGGCCCTAGCATACCGATGAACTACTATACCAAGAAGGAACCAACAAGAGGAGATTAAGGAAACAGACTAACTATATATACCGGAAAAAAGCAATGGATTAACAATATATATTACCTGCAGATCGATGTTTGTCTCCATGCTGTAGGGTTCACATGTGTAAAATAGGTGCCATCTCTTTTCAGTACCTTCATCATTTGCATAAGCCTCGACATGCTGGATATGACTGAATTTGTCCCACTCAGGGCCAGACTTCCCCCGAGCCATGGAAGCGAGTACCTCCGGGCTGCAGTCCAGCAACAAATGACTTGGCTTTACAGCTTGCAGGTATGACGGGAGCCGTGTCTCGCTGTAGTAAACCGTCAGGACGAGTCTCCGGAGTGCATCCATCTCCTGCAGCGACTCAAGCTTTCCGCAGCAATCGATCTCAAGCTTTTGCAATTTGGGGAAATTGGAGATCCTAGTCAGGTCGGGCAAGTCATACAGGTCGAGCTCGACTACAGAAGCAAAGTTCTCTACAGACTGCAGTCGTTGGACGCGCCATATGGTTAACTTTTTCAAAGCCCTTGCATGGGAGGCAAGGCCAGGAGGGATATACCTCAACTTGTAACTACTGATGGAAAGTTCCTCCAAGGACAGCATAGCTTGCAGTTTCTCCTCCCACTCCCACTCCTCCCATTGCACCATTCCATTCAATCTCAACTCATGCAGTCTCGGAAAAGAAGCCACCGCCTGGGATGAAGTGTGGAGATGGTGGTTGTGGGGCTGCACGAATTCAAAGCCAATACTCTTGATTGCTGGAGCGCGGTAGACCCCTAGGAACTCCAGACATGGGAGATGACATAGGCCATCAGGGAGTTGGGTGCAGCAAGCCAGGTCATGCATCTTCAATATCCTCAAGCTGTTGAGTGGCGTCATCATTGTTGACATCATCCATCTTGGGAGCCGACGCCCAAAATATCCTCTGATGCGGATATCTTCTATGCAAGGTGGAGGACAAGGCTTATCAAACACCTCCTCGGTTATTCCTTGATCCTTCTCCGATACTACCTCTTTGAGCAATCCATCATCGCCCAGTCTACTACTGCAGGTTAAGTCCATCAATGACAAATGCACCTTTTCATGAAGCCTGGCCTTTATGGCGAATGAGGCTACAGATACATTCTCAAGACTCCATAATCCAATTTCCCTAAGCTGGGAAAGAGGCCCAAGCTCTTCCAAACTGCACCACTCACCATCCATGTGGGCTTGGAACCCATAGATTGTTCTCAATTTTGTTAGTGCACGGAAACCCCTAGGCATACTATTTACATAGCCAAAGTTAAGAAATCTCAGTTCCTGTAACATTACAATGCTATCGGGAAGTTTCACAAGATTCACAAAATCTTCGAGATCAATGTGTTGTAAGAATTTCATCTTGTGAATGTTCTCAGGCAAGCTATTTATATCATTGCAATTTTCTAATGTCAAATACCTCAAGTGTTCGAGCTGATAGAGGGATTTAACCAATGCGGCAAAACTTGCATCTTCTATATGTAAAGTCCGTAGACTTGAAAATACAACCAAGGAATCACTGGGTCGAATCTTGAAATTTCCAGTTAATATCAATGATCTCAGTAATTTCTGCTCTTGTAAACTTCTCCACCCAAATTCATCCGATTCCACTCCTTTGGTTTCTATAGACAATCTAAGAAACCTTTCCAACTTAAGTTTACTATGATTAGTTTCACCATTGTGAACTACTAGTGCTTCATCTCTAGTCACATATTGAGCAAATGAACGAATAACATCGTGCATGCTGCAAACATATTGACCATAATATGAAGTATCTGGCTCTATAAGGTTCCTTAGTATTAGCTCCTTATAGTACTCAATTCCTAATTCTTCCAATCTATCCGGGTCCCCATGAACAAATCCTTCACCAATCCACATGCCCACAAGTTGTGAGTCTTCTAAAATCATCTTTTTAGGCTTAAGGGAGAAGTGTAGAAAGCATTGTTTTAAACAAGGGGACAAGTCCTTGTAGCTAAGATATATTGCATAGTTGAGCTCTTCTCGCATTTGAGATACTGACCATATATCATCATTTAGGACCTTTTCCCAATCATGTCGTTCATTCCCTCTCTGGCATAAGAGGCTTCCCACCACTTTTACAGCAAGCGGTAAACCATCACATTTAGTTATAATTTGCATTCCAATATCCTTTAGCATATTAAGCTGAGATTCACTTTTCTCAATTGTGAGTACCTGCAAGCGGTTGAAATCTACAAAGTTAATAGTGATGACATAACACATTAGGAGTGGCTAGTGTCGCTGTTCTTTTATTACTAATACCCTACATCGACGATAAAAGAAAAGCATTACCAAAATTATATCGCCAAGCAAAAGCGCCGAGTTGTCTGTTAACTAATTATTTAAAGCTGCGGTCATGAAGACATCTTGGTCGATCCACCATCTTATCATCGATAACTACAAAAGCATTACACATATAAGACCTCCCCCAACTAGATGCAGCGGGCATCTAAGTAGCAGTAGTAGTTTATGCTAATTGTGATTAGTTTCCGGCCATTAGACCGGAGGCCTAATAAAACTGAGGCTCACCGAGAAGAGGAATTAGATAACGCCTCCGGCATGTACACGCGCGCTAGGAGAATAGATTTCCTGCTGCGCGCTGGCGCTGTGGATCACCGGCCGCGAACGACGCGAGTGCGCGCCTGTACGTTCCTGCCGAGGGTCATTCCCCTGTGGGCTTATGCGTTGGATTTTGCTGGTATGGTTGGTTCTACTTCCGTGATCACTGCTTAGAGTGACTGACTGCCGGCCTATCATGACTCTGGACCCGCGTAACAGTGAGAGGGTGGACTGCTGGTCCACCATAGCAAAGCGAAAGGGGAATGAGTGCAACCTCGATAGAGGTCAGATCTCTCGAAACAGGCTTTCGCCGCACTTTATATATAAAGCAACAACATCCGAACAAAGTACACGACCGAACGATACATGGTGGTGAGGTAGCTCTCATACAATGCCGATCCCAGGAACCGGATCACGCATTTCGCACGCGACTACGCTACAGACATAAAGCATAGGAAGCACTTAGTACAACGCCACGCTACGCCCTACAACACCTAAGCTCCACGACAACGCCCCCAGGAGGGAGAACGGCGCTTAGCGTCGCCGCTGCCGAGTCCACACCGGACAAAGGTTTTCACCCGGAACCCAGACACGGAGAGGAGCACCACGACGACGTCTTCAAGAAGAAAGCGGCGCCCGCGGGCGTCGCCGTCGTCCGCGACAAAGCGCAAAGCTTTCGCTCGTCAACTCCCCCGTGCCACCACGAGGTCTCCAGGACAAGCGTGACGAGTACAGAACTCCAGATCCGGATCGGGGCGCCGCCACTGCCAGAGACAGAGAACGTGCCCAAGCCACCCGCCGCTCCACCGCTCTCCGCCCACACGACCAAGGGGAGCAGCCGCCACCGCCGCCATGGCGCCCGCCGGAGAGCCAACCATGCGGACCGCCTTCCGGGGCCGCCGCCCCGGCATCCAAGGTCCGAAACACTGCCAACCCCCCACTTCACAACGCACTAACCATGGTTGGAGGAGCAGAGGTACCCCATCCGCTCCTAGCCCGGCATCAGGCATTGGGTCTGGGTCAACGCCTCCACCGTAGGAAGCACCTACACCTGCATCCCCAGCCAATCCCGGTGGACCGGGGGGGACACGATCCAGTGCGTGCCGATGGCCGCCGCGAAGCAAGCCCCGGCCATAGTCCTGTGACCTTGGCCTAGGCAAGCACTCACGACGCCACATCCGTGGTCATCACCGCGATCCGCCCGACGGTGTGGCAACGTCACGACCACCGCCACCTCACACCGTGCCCACGACACACTACCCGCGGGCACCACCTGGACCAAGCCCAACTACCCCTACCTGGAGTAGGAACCCCTGATGTCTACTACACAGCTTATTCTTGTAGACTCATGTTGGGCCTCCAAGCGCAGAGGTTTGTAGGACAGTATCAATTTTCCCTCAAGTGGATGACCTAAGTTTTATCAATCCGTGGGAGACGTAGGTTGAAGATGGTCTCTCTCAAACAACCCTGCGACCAAATAACAAAGAGTCTCTTGTGTCCCCAACACACCCAATACAATGGTAAATTGTATAGGTGCACTAGTTCGGCGGAGAGATGGTGATACAAGTGTAGTATGGATAGTAGATATAGGTTTTTGTAGTGCGAACAATAAAAAACAGCAAGGTAGCAAGTAACAAAAGTGAGTATAAACGGTATTGCAATGCTTAGAAACAAGGTCTAGGGTTCATACTTTCACTAGTGCGATCTCCCAACATTATTGACATAGTTGAATCATATGTAAATCCCTCATGTGCGACAAAGAGTTCACTCCAAAGTCACAAATAGCGAAGAACAAACAAAGAAATTGTTGTAGGGTACGAAACCACCTCAAAGTTATCCTTCCCGATCAATCTTATGAGCCGTCCCCATTAATTGTCACGAACAGCCCTAGAGTTCTTACTAGAATAACACCTTAAGATACACATCAACCAAAACCCTAATGTCACCTAGGCACTCCAATGTCACCACGAGTACCCACGGGTTTGATTATACGATATGCATCACACAATCTCAGATTCATCTATTCAAACCAACACAAAGAACTTCAAAGAGTTCCCCAAAGTTTCTACCGGAAAGTCAAGACCAAAACGTGTGCCAACCCTTATGCATAGATCCCCAAGGTCACGGAACCCGCAAGTTGATCACCAAAACATTCATCAAGTGACTCAAGTGAATATCCCATTGTCACCACAGATATCCATATATGCAAGACATACATCAAGTCTTCTCAAATCCTTAAAGACTCAATCCGATAAGAAAAGTTCAAAGGGAAAACTCAATTCATCACAAGAAGATAGAGAGGGGAAAACTCCGTATGATTCATCTATATCAACAAAGGTTGTGGTACATCAAGATCGTGCCATCTCAAGAACACGAGAGAGAGAGAGAGAGATCAAACACATAGCTACTAGTACATACCCTCAGCTCCGAGGGTGAACTACTCCCTCCTCGTCATGGAGACCGCCGAGATGATGAAGATGGCCTCCGGTGATGCCTTCCCCCCTCCGACAGGGTGCCGGAAAAGGGCTGTAGATGGGATCTCTCTGATACAGAGGCTTGCGGCAGCGTAAAAACTCATCTAGGTTAACTTTCGGGGGTTTCTGAATATATAGAATTTTTGCATTGGAATCACGCGAAGAAGGGCCACAGGGGGCCTACTAGGCACCAGGGCGCGCCTGGGGGGTGGCATGCCCTGGTGGCTCGTGGAGCCCCTGTGGGTCTTCTGGCCTCCTCCCGAAGCTTCTATTATTTATCTTGGCCAATAAAAAATCTCCATAAAGTTTCGTGGCATTTGGACTTCGTTTAGTATTGATTTTCTGTAAAAAAAAACAGGGCAGAAAACAGCAACTGGCACTGGGCACTAGGTCAATCTGTTAGTCCATGAAAATCATATAAAAGTCATATAAAAGTGCACCAAAATCATACAAAACTATAATAAACATGGCATGAATACTTCATAAATTATAGATACGTTGGAGACGTATTAGCATCCCCAAGCTTAATTCCTGCTCGTCCTCGAGTAGGTAAATGATAAAAAAAAAAAATTATGAAGTGTGAATGCTAGCATAGTGCATAAGTTTGATCAATGATAATTTCAATCACTTTTCCTAGCATCATAACAGCAACTTTTTCCCATAAAAATCATCATGATAAAGTAGCAATTAAAAACAGAAATTTTGATGTGGAATGCTACCTATCACAATCATCATATAATCTTTTCTTTTGTTGCATGGACACTTGGACTTGAATGATTCAAAGCAAGATCATTATTATAACAGCAATATTTATTATCATAAAACTTCTCATGAGCAAGTAACAATTCATCACAACAATGAAGTATAAGGCATAAACTTTCTTGGAAACTAACAAACTATTCTAGTCAACAATGCAATTGCAATTCATCATATTTTCAGGAAGGGTCTCATGTAGGAGCTTTTTAGCAAGTCCACATACTCAACCATCATTTAGTCTTCTATGATTGCTAACACTCGCGACATATATATGGAGCAAAGGTTTCAGCCAGACACATAGAAATATAGGGGCTTGTGATTTCGCCTCCCAACTTATTCACCTCAAGGGTGATGTCAACAATAATAACTCATGGTCACTCATATCCAACTGGATATATGTGCCTAGATCTTTCCCCACCACATGATGCTTGCAAAAGAGAAAAATAAAAAGGAAGTAGAGAAGAACACTATTGACTCTTGCATAAAAAGTAAATACAGAAAAGTAAAAGATAGGCCCTTCGCAGAGGGAAGCAGAGGTTGTCATGCGATTTTTGTTGTTGGATGCACAAGCCCTTAATGCAAAGGAACGTCATGTTATATTGCCCCTTGTGATAGCAACCTTTATTATGCAGTCCGTCGCTTTTATTTTTTTACCATCACAAGTTCGTACAACGCTTATTTTCCCTAACAATAAAAGATCATACATATTTTAGGAGCAATTTTTATTGCTTTTTGCACCGATGACAACTTACTTGAAGGATCTTATTCAATCCATAGGTAGATATAGTGGACTCTCATGGCAAGAAACTGGGTTTAAGGGTTTTGGATGCACAAGTAGTATCTCTACTTGGTGCGGATTTTTGGCTAGCAAAGATATAGGGCAAGCACCACATGTTGGAGGATCTATAACAATATAACTTCTATGTGAATATGAACAAACATAATTCATTACGTTGTCTTCCTTGTCCAACGTCAACACTTTGACATAAAATACTTAATGGGGGCTCACAATCATAAAAGATGTCCAAGATAGTATATTTGCATGTGAATCTTCTCTTCCCTTATGAACTTTTTCATGAATTGCATCATTGACTAATGCTATGCTTGTTAACCTCCAATAAATTTTACCACTTATACTTTTCTTTATGTAATGTCATTACTTTCCATAAGATTAGCATATGATCTCTTTCATTATTTTCATTGCAAGGAATCACACTTGTCATATCCAATGATCTATATGAAAGTTTTTATTATATCCCTCTCGAATATTCATCATCTTGGGACCGAATTCATATCTTGTACAAATTACCATTACTATTATTAACTCTCAAAAAGATATAAGTGAAGCATGAGAATTAATGACAAACTACTCCAAAATATATAAGCGAAGATCAATGAGTAGTGAAACAATTAAGTAGCTATGTGAGGATTCTCTCTCATTTAAAAAGTTTCAGATCTTGATATTTTATTCAAACAGCAAGCGAAGCAAAGACACAACCAAGTATAGCACACATTATGTGAACAAGTAAAAACTTGGGTTCAATCGAGACTAACCGACAGTTGATGAAGAAAAGTGATGGGATGCCTACCGGGACATCCCCAAGCTTGAATGCTTGATACTTCTTGGAATATTAACTTGGGGAGCCTTGGGCATCCCCAAGCTTGAACTCTTGTGTCTCGTTAATTTTTCTCATATAATAGTTTCCCTAAGTTTCAAAAACTTCATCCACACAAAACTTGACAAGAACTTGTGAGATATGTTAGTGTAATCCACTCAAAACTTCGACATTCTCTACTGTAGAAAATCACTAAAATTATAAGTAAACATTGAATACTAAATGCCTCTGCATATTTAATACTCTTATCCTCAAATAGAATCATTAAACAAACCAACATATGCAAACAATGCAAACATAACAGCAATCTGCCTAAACAAGACAGTCTGTAAAGGATAATTAAGAATCCATACTTAGATAAATCAAAAAATTCTGAAAATTCACCACACTGGAAATAATTTATCAAAGTTGACTGTGTCAAAATTTCAAGCTTTTATCACATTCTGACATTTCTAGGCAATTTAATCAATAGCAGCAAACTTTTTGTTTTGAAACAGCAACTCATGAACTTGCAAAATAAGCATGGTAAAGGCTATACTTGGAATTTTATTGAAATAAAAGACACAAAATATGATTATTGATAGCAGCAAACAAATAGTCAATTGAATCCTCTTCCAGAATAGTGGAATCATCATTAAATAAAATCATGGCCTCTCCAAATCCACTTTCATCAATATAATCATCATAAATAGGAGGCATGCAATCATCATAATAAATTTTCTCATCAAAACTTGGGGGAGTAAAAATATCATCTTCATAAAACATAGCATCCCCAAGCTTGTGGCTTTGCATATCATTAGCATCATGGATATTCAAAGAATTCATACTAGCAACATTGCAATCATGCTCATCATTCAAATATTTTATGCCAAACATTTTATTGAATTCTTCTTCTATCAATTGAGCACAATTTTCCGATCCATCATTTTCAAGAAAGACATGATAAAGACGAATAATATGAGGCAACCTCAATTCCATTTTTTTGTAGTTTTATTTTATAAACCAAACTAGTGATAAAACAAGAAACTAAAAGATTCGATTGCAAGATCTAAAGATATACCTTCAAGCACTCACCTCCCCGGCAACGGGGCCAGAAACGAGCATGATGTCTACCACACAGCTTATTCTTGTAGACTCGTGTTGGGCCTCCAAGCGCAGAGGTTTGTAGGACAGTAGCAATTTTCCCTCAAGTGGATGACCTAAGGTTTATCAATCCGTGGGAGGCGTAGGTTGAAGATGGTCTCTCTCAAACAACCCTGCAACCAAATAACAAAGAGTCTCTTGTGTCCCCAACACACCCAATACAATGGTAAATTGTATAGGTGCACTAGTTCGGCGAAGAGATGGTGATACGAGTGTAGTATGGATAGTAGATATAGGTTTTTGTAGTGCGAACAATAAAAAACAGCAAGGTAGCAAGTAACAAAAGTGAGCATAAACGGTATTGCAATGCTTAGAAACAAGGCCTAGGGTTCATACTTTCACTAGTGCGATCTCCCAACATTATTGACATAGTTGAATCATATGTAAATCCCTCACGTGCGACAAAGAGTTCACTCCAAAGTCACAAATAGCGGAGAACAAACAAAGTAATTGTTGTAGGGTATGAAACCACCTCAAAGTTATCCTTCCCGGTCAATCTTATGAGCCGTCCCCATTAATTGTCACGAACAGCCCTAGAGTTCTTACTAGAATAACACCTTAAGATACACATCAACCAAAACCCTAATGTCACCTAGGCACTCCAATGTCACCACGAGTACCCACGGGTTTGATTATACGATATGCATCACACAATCTCAGATTCATCTATTCAAACCAACACAAAGAACTTCAAAGAGTGCCCCAAAGTTTCTACCGGAAAGTCAAGACCAAAACGTGTGCCAACCCTTATGCATAGATCCCCAAGGTCACGGAACCCGCAAGTTGATCACCAAAACATTCATCAAGTGACTCAAGTGAATATCCCATTGTCACCACAGATATCCATATATGCAAGACATACATCAAGTGTTCTCAAATCCTTAAAGACTCAATCCGATAAGAAAAGTTCAAAGGGAAAACTCAATTCATCACAAGAAGATAGAGAGGGGAAAACTCCATATGATTCATCTATATCAACAAAGGTCGCGGTACATCAAGATCGTGCCATCTCAAGAACACGAGAGAGAGAGAGAGATCAAACACATAGCTACTAGTACATACCCTCAGCCCCGAGGGTGAACTACTCCCTCCTCGTCATGGAGACCGCCGAGATGATGAAGATGGCCTCCGGTGATGCCTTCCCCCCTCTGGCAGGGTGCCGAAAAAGGGCTGTAGATGGGATCTCTCTGGTACAGAGGCTTGCGGCGGCGTAAAAACTCATCTAGGTTAACTTTCGGGGGTTTCTGAATATGTGTACTAGCTGCCAAAGAAGACGGCTGGAACAAAGCCAGCATGCCACCGCCAGGCCGGACGCGTACCCCACCACACCCAAGCCCTCACCCGCTGGATCTGCATCGGAGAAGACCAGGCAGGCCGGAGACACTCCTGCCGCCCCCCAGCCGCCGTTGCAGACCACCCCCAACAAAGGCCAGAGGCCGCAGGCCGAACCCCAGTGCAAACCCCGCAAGATCTAGCCTGGATTTGCCCGCATGCTGCCGATTGATGCAGACCACCGCAACCGCCGCACTTCGACTGGACTCCAGGACGTCGATGCGTCATCGACGACGACCACCCCGCCATCCAGCATGCCCGCCGCCGCGCCGCTGCGCCCCACGGCAGCCAGCGCCTCCGCCCGTAGCTGCTGTCCCACGCCAGCCACCCGTCGGGGGGAGGGGAGGAAGAGGCCCCGCCGCCGCCGCACCAACGGGGCTTTGCCCATCGGCACCTGCCGGCGGCGGCGGGGGAGGAAGTTGGGAGGAGGGTTCGGTGGCCCGGCGGCTAGGGTGACCTCCCCATTGCTCGCGGGAGCTGCGCGGGAGGGTGGGGAGGGGAATTTTTCGGTCTCCTGTCAGCACAGCTAGAGCCTCCTCCACTAAGATAGAGGTCGGATGCGGTGACAAATGTTGCCTTCTCCCATTCCCTTCTCTACTCCTCGCCTCCTCCAACCTGCCGCCGCCTATTCCTCTCTACTTCCGGGCTCGCCCTTGCCCACGTGGATTCCAGATCAGCCTCAGGTCGTCGCAGTGGGAGAGCAGGGTCTTCACGGTGGGGTGGAGGAGCCGGGAGGGTTAGAGACTAGCGGTGGTGGGAAGGACCAGCGAGGCCGGTGTGCCGCATGCGTCGTGGGGTGGAGGAAAGTCTGGCGAGGGGGGCAGAGCTCTCGGCGTCGCGATGGGGTGGAGCTGCAGAGCAGGGGGTAGGAGCAGACCAGGGAGGAAGATGGATGACGTCAACGCCCCACCTGGGGAGGAAGACGGATGATGTCAACGCCCCACCCGAGCAGGGGGGAGGAGCAGACTGGGGAGGAAGACTGGGGAGAAGGCCTTCAACAGGGGGAGGAAGACGGATCGGCCTGGCCGCCAACTCCCCACCCGAGGCTTCTGCCGGGCGCCATCCCCTTCTTCCTTCCCCTACCCTTGAATCGAACAGGCCAGATAGGTGCGTCCTGAAATATGATGTTTTTTCTGTTGGCCTTCTCCCTTTCATTCTTGCTGCTATTCAGGAAGTAGTATGAATTTCTTTTGGTTAGCTTTGCATCTGTATTATTACGTTTTTAACGTCATTCGTTGGGTTGCAGCTTGCAGGGTGGAATGTGCAACTACAGGGTTTTGGTTACCGCTCGAAATTTCGAGATTTACCATGGTTACCGCATATTTCGGTCCCCCTCGGTAAATGGGCATTTCCAGCAAAAAAAATCGCAAACGCTCAATGTATAGTAAAGTGTGGCAGCACCTCACAGCATGCGTGTAGACAACGTTCCACTGAGCTAGTAGCTCTTTTATGATAAATATAAGTTCAAGTGCTATCTATATCTATTTTGAAAGAATTTGAATTCAAAATTCAATTATAAATCTTGTTCGAAATTCGTTCAAAATTTTCTCAAAATTTTGTGGTAACCGTGGTAACCACGTTTACCGGTCCCCCTCGGTAAAAATGCCCCATTCGGTAATTAAAACCTTGCTACTGCTGCACATATTGATAATTTGACATGGTAGGGTGAGTGATTGACGGAGGAACCATAAGGAGAAGAAGAGCAGGTCAAAAGAGTGGTGGGAAGGACCAGAAAGTATATTGCAACTTCGGAAATCTATTGAAAATGATGGTTCTGATGTTAATGGCCAGGATGATGCATGCGACAGGCTCTTTTGATAATTTATCAGAAGAAAGAGCAGAAGAAAATGGAGAGGATGCTGAAATGACTCAAACATAACTACGAAATCTCCGTGCTAGCAAGCTAGGTATGTTCAAGGAAATAATACGATGCAGTTGCCAGGCACAACCAATAAAGGTCAGACCTTAGGTTTTCACCCTGAAAGTCATGACTCGGCATCCGAGGAACACCACCAAAAATGAAATCCTCCAGTGTTCCCGTCCCCACTTGCCACTGCTGCTTCTGAAAGTTATGAAACACCTGGCTGACTCCATCGCCTCCAAGGCCCCCTCCACCTTACTGATCCTTCGATCTCAGCCACCATGACTTTCTCCACCGCTGTCTACGCCATGAAAATCAAGATAATGACATGTCCCATAGTGTCAACAAACAACAGAGCTTCGCGCCGCGCCCTCATGGAGCCGCGTAGGCTGATATGGACGCGCACGACCGGATTCTATCTGATCCAGATATCCTTGGGCAAGATCTCCGGCAGCAGTTCCGGAACACGTCGACGGCCAGATCGAGGAGGACCGATCATGCAGATCGTTGCCGTGATGCGAGAAGAGCACTAGGACCGCCACCACAGGCGCTCGCTGACTTGATGAACACGCTGGCAGCCTTGTTGGCTGAACCGGTCACTGCGGAGAACGCGGCAGCCCGCAACACGGAGATCACGAAGTGTCGCGACCAGATGGCCAAGATCCAAGAGGACATCAATGCGGAGAGCACACGCATGGCACAGGCGCAGGCCCGGCTTACCTAGGAGAGGCAGCGCCTGGATGAGGAGGCGCATTACCTGAGCCGCCGACTGGCCGAGTCAGAACTCGTTCACCGGAGGCGTCATCAAAGCCGGCTTCCGACTAATCTCGAACCGACTCAGCTGTTCACCACACCGCCGGCCCCGACGAACCCGGGGGCTGGAGTTGTCCCCCCGGGAGAGCCGCCTTTGCAACAGCCAGTTCAGCAGAGAGAGCCGGCCCAGCATCGTACGCCAGATCAGCAACAGCAGCCGCCGTCTCACTGGTTCCAAACCCCAATTGGACACTACTCCAACCCGGTTGATAACGTGCTGGCAGCAACACACAACTTAGCAGCAATTCCCATCGAGGGGGATGGTCTGATTCAAGCGAAGGCCAGGAATGCTATTGCGATGCTCAAGACCGCAGTACTACAGCAGGCCAACTACTCTCATAGCCAGCATTGGCTTCAATCAACTCCTCACCAGAGCAGTACCAGGAGCCAGCGTCCAGAGTCGCTGGCGGTTTCCAGCAGCGCACACCGCAGAAGAGCCGCCAAACCGCTGCCGGATCAACTCCAACCCAGAATCCCGAATGCGTAGGGCATTGTGGACGCCGCTCTGGCTCTCCGAGCATTGGAGGAAAACGCGCGCGCGTTGTATAACCCGCCGGCGAACGTCAACCCGCCGACGGCACACGACCCACCCACCGCAACCCAGACAGCTGGCCGGCTTGGGGCTTATCGAGCCGCATGATCGGAACTCCTTGTTTAGTACCAGCACTGCGAGAAGCGCGCATACCCCCAGACTTCAAAGGTCCTCGCAAGGTTCCTAATTACACAATGAATCTGGAACCCACCGAGTGGATCGAGAGTTACGAGCTGGCAATGGACTTATTGGGCGCAAGTGAGGCAGTGTGTGCGCGTTATCTGCCTCTCATGTTGGAAGGCCCCGCTCGCACTTGGTTGAAGAACCTACCCGTCAATTCTATCAACACTTGACAGAAATTGAAGGAGCGCTTCATCAAGAATTTTTAGGGAACCTGTAAAAGACCAACCACCATTGTTGATCTAGAACGTTGTGTTCAGTGCGAGGATGAGTCTGCGCACCATTGGGCTCGCCGGGTTGCAGAGGTTATACACAGTTCCGACAGCATCTCGGCTGCACAGGCGGTGCTCGTTCTGAAACGAACATGCAAATTTCAGCCGCTGGTTCAGAAACTAGGGCGGCTCAAGAGAAAGACCCAGGATATGGGCGATCTCATGGATGTCCTAAACCGGTACGCGGAGTCTGACAATACTAAAGATCCGCCGTCTGACGAGGAAAAAACCGGCAAGGACAAGAAAAACAGTGGCAAGGGCCACCAGCAGAACAACAGTAATGGGCAGAACAACAATGGCGGTAAACGCAAAGGTTATGAAGGTGGCTCCGATCTGGTGGCGAATGCAAATACGGGTAACAAATATCAGCGTCAGAACGATGGTTCCAAGAGGCAGTCCTCCGGTAATCGCCCTCTCAGCTTCGAGGAGGCTCTCAAGGGTCCGTGTCCAAAGCATAGTTACAATGGTAAGCCGTCCAGCCACTCCTGGGAAAATTGCTACATCATGCAAGAGTTTTCCAGACAGGTTTCCCAGAATCATCATAACGGGGGTGGCAACGGTGGTCAACCCGGCAACCAGGGACCCGGCTTCTCTGGAGCCGGCTCACAAGGGCCCTTCGCCGGACCCGGGTTCCAAGGGAACAGTGGCCAAAGCAGCGGGTTTCAGGGGGCTGGTAATACTGGAGGCGGCAATCAGCGGAGCAACCAGGGAAGTCAGTTCCAAGCCGGCGCGACAAGGTTTCAAAGTAACCCAAAGTAGTTAAATAGTGGGCAGTATCATGTTTTCACCACCAGCACCTGCAAACGGGATCGGAAGGTGCAACGATGAGCCGCTCACGAGGTTGAGCCGGCAGCCCCTTATTATCTCAGTTGGTCCGAACAGCCGGTTACCTGGAGTAGGACGGATCATCCAGTCCTCCTCGATCACCCCGGCCATTTGGCTTTGGTGGTGGCACCGCAAGTTGGCGGTTATACATTGACTAAAGTGCTCATGGACGGAGGCAGCAACATCAATATTCTGTATTATGACACATTCAGGCGGATGAATCTATCTGATAAACAGCTGACCCCATCCTCTACAGTTTTTCATGGCATCGTTCCTGGCAAGTCAGCTTATCTCATGGGAAGAATATCCCTCGAGGTGGCCTTCGGCTCGGAGGATAACTGGCGTTCTGAATTTCTGTCCTTTGAAGTGGTCAAGCTTAAAAGCCCATACCATGCTTTATTCGGCCGGCTGGCTTACGTGCGGTTCATGGCACGACCGTGCTACGTTTACCTGAAAATGAAGATGCCAGGACCAAGGGGAACCATCACAGTTGAAGGCAATCAGAAAATTGCACTCGAGTGTGAGGAAGGAGATGCAGCATACGCCGAGACGGCTTGCGCCGCAGAAGAATTGCGATATTATAAGGACAATGTTGACCCGTCCGACAGGACCTCCCTGAAGAAACCCACGACAGAGTCAGACCCTTTGCTCAAATTCAAGTCGGCCAGAGACACCAAGCAAGTTGATTTCACCCCGGGCAATTCTTCGGAGCAGTTCACCATAGGGGCGAATATGGATCCCAAATAGGAAAGCGCGCTCATCGAGTTCATCCGTGAGAATCGGGACATCTTTGCGTGGAAACCTTCTGACATGCCAGGTGTACCGAGAGAACTCGCTGAGCACTCACTTAATGTGGACCCCAAGTTTAAGCCAGTTCGCTAGTATCTCTGTCGCTTTAATGAAGAAAGGCGGAAAGCTATTGGTGAAGAAGTGGCCCGGCTCCTAGCTGTCGGGTTCATTGTTGAAGTCTTCCATCCTGAGTGGCTAGCCAACCCGGTTCTTGTTCTGAAGAAAAAGGGACTTGGCGGATGTGTGTTGATTACACAGACCTGAATAAGGCTTGTCCTACTGACCCCTTTGCCTTATCCCGTATTGACCAGATCATTGATGCTACGGCGGGTTGTGAGTGTTTATGCTTCCTTGATGCTTACTCTGGTTACCATCAGATCAAGATGAAGTAGGAGGACCAGGAAAAGACGGCTTTCATCACGCCCTTTGGAGCCTTCTATTATACGACCATGCCGTTTGGTCTGAAGTGTGCACAGGCGACTAATCAGCGTTGTGTCCAAAGCTGTTTCCACAAGCAGATTGGGCGAAATGTTCATGCTTATGTTGATGACATTGTGGTTAAATCTCACAAGAAAGAAACCTTGTTGGAGGATCTTAAGGAGACATTTGATAACCTCCGTGTTTACCAGATGAAACTTAACCCGGAGAAGTGTGTCTTTGGTTTCCCTGTAGGAAAGCTTTTGGTATTTCTTGTTTCTGAGTGTGGCATTGAAGCTAACCCGGAAAAGATCAAAGCAATCACGACCCTGGCTAAGCCGGCAAATCTTAATGATGTGCAGAAGCTAGCTGGCTAGGTTGCGGCATTAAGCCGGTTCATAAGCCGGCTTGGGGAGAAGGCAATCCCGTTGTATCAATTGCTCAGGAAATCAGATACCTTCGTCTAGAGTGATGCTGCAGATCAGGCTTTCGAGGCCCTTAAAAAAAATTTGTCTGAGCCGCCTATCCTCGCCGCCCCTCGGTAGAAGGAACCTATGCTGTGATACATTGTTGCCAACAACAAGGCTGTAAGCGTTGCAGTTGTTGTAGAGCGCAAGGAGGAAGGCAAGGAATATCCATTTCAACGCCCTGTGTATTATATCAGTGAGGTATTAACAGAGTCCAAGTAGCGATATCCGCATTGGCAAAAGCTGGTCTACGGGGTGTTCTTGGCTAGTCGCAATCCGAAGCATTATTTCCACGAGCATCCAATCACTGTGGTCAGCTCAGCACCTCTTGGGGACATAATCCAGAACTGGGAAGCCACAGGCCGGGTTGCTAAGTGGGCCATCGAGCTAGGTCCACATCATCTTAAATATGTGCCCCGTACTGCAATCAAATCACAGGCGCTGGTGGATTTCATTAATGATTGGACAGAGTTGCAGGCTCCCGAAGAGAAGCCCGACACAACATACTGGTCCATACATTTTGATCGCTCAAGGCAGCTCGAAGGCTCGGGGGCTGGAGTGGTGATCACTTCCCCACGAGGAGATAAGTTCTATTACGTTTTAAGACTTATGTTCCCTTGTACTAACAATGCAGCAGAATATGAGGCGTTGCTTCATGGACTTCGCATGGCCAAAGAGATGAACCTGAGCCGGGTCAGGTGCTTGGGCGACTCAGATTTGGTGGCCCAACCAGTTTCTGGTACATGGGATTCTAAAGATCGCCTTATGGCGGCTTATCGGCACGCGGTCACCAACATTGCCGGTCACTTCAAGGGTTATCAAGTTGATCATATTGACCGCCGGCAGAACGAGGCAGCAGATGCGCTCTCTCGCTTGGGTTCTCAGCGCAAGCCAGTGCCACCCAATGTTTTCCTGGATGTTTTGCATAACCCGTCTGTCAAGTTACCAACAGAGGAGGACTTGGCTATCCCTGACCCTGAGGCGGCTCTAGTAGCTGTTGTTCACGCTATACCTGATTGGACAGTTCCCTACTTGGCTTATCTAGGCCGGGGAGAACTTCCAACAGAGGAAATCCTTGCTCGACAGTGTGACGCCCCTGCTCGACCGTGCCCTAATCATACACGAAAACGTGCACGATCGAGATCAGAGACTCACGGGAAGATATCACAACACAACTCTAAACACAAATTTAAACATAAATCTTCATATTACATACCAGGGGGTCATGAGGGCCCGAATACATAAGTCATACAAACAAATATTATCTGGGTACAGACAGAGTTAGTCAAGTTTGCCTTAAGAAGGCTAGCATAACAGCGACACTGATCGAAAAGGCGAAGGCCTCCTGCCTAGGGCCTCCGAACTACTCCTGGTTGGCAGGCTCTACGTAGTAGTAGGTGCCTCCGGGGATCTCCTGCTCCTGGACTCTGTCATCTGATCGTAGCAACCGGGTAGGGGAAAAAAAGAGGTAGCAAAGCAACCGTGAGTACTCATCCAAAGTACTCGCAAGACTTACATCAGCACTATACTAGGTATGCATCGGTATCAAAGGAATGGGCTATATCTTTGGACTAAACTACAGAAATGCCAGAACAGAGGGGGAAAGGCCTAGCCTATCGAAGTCTAGCATCTTGAAGCAATCTTGCAGAATCAGTAGAGAATAGGACACTGCAATATATAATAATAAGTATATATTAGCAATGCCCTGAGATCCTTCCTCGACTACCCTGCGTTAAAGTGATCCCGAGAGCAATAGTAATAGTTTAACATTGTAACAGTATCCATTCATAGTTGTAGTAGATCAGGATACAACTCCGAGCGTCCTGTTACCGTGCACATGGCTATTTGAATAGATTACTTCCCTGCAGGGGTGCACTACTGTTACCCAACACGCTCGATTACATCTGGCCGGACACACTTGCTGGGTAATGCCCGGCCTCGGGTAATCGACACGCCGTAGACCAACCTAGACTCTCCAGAGAGGTCAACACGCCGGTATAAATCCTAAGTGCAAAGGGGTCTTGGGCCTATCACCCTCTGCAATCCTGCACATTGCGTGGCTGGTCGGGGCCCATGCACGACACTGTATACACAAGTGACGTAACCAGCCCACCCCAACGGTCAACCCGCATCTCTAAACTGTGACATCTGGATCGCTTTTGGAAGGAACGTACGACGTAGAGGGCCCCATTAAACCATTATCCCGCGTGGTGGTAGAGCGTATAGGCCAGCGGCCAACTCAGATCAAATACCCAAATCCGTTAGGCGTGTTTTAGTAGTTCGCAGAGACGAACAGGGTTCCTGTCGCTCCGACTTGGTAACACGCGGACCACGACCAGGGACCAGGCCCACCTCTCTCCTAGGTGGTCTCCGCCTGCCCTATCGTTCTGCCATAATACCACTCGCGGGTACCCTTGGGTTCAACCCGTCTTGTTTCATTATCTCGCGGGCACTCTTAGAGCCGGCCCGACTTTAACAGTTTAAAAGTATTGCAGTAATGTAACAATTCCTTGATCATCACCCAGAGTGACCACGGCCCGATAACAAGCCTGGCAAACGGACAAGGGTGAAGGGCCAAACAAAACATACCTAACTAAGCATCATAGGATAGCAGGTAAAGTATCAATAGCAGGTGACGAAATCAGGCTATGCATCAGAATAGGAGCTATCGGAGCAACAACAGAAGCAATTCTAATGCAAGCAATAGAGAGAAAGAGTAGGCGATATCTGGATGATCAGGGGGGTTTTGCTAGCCTGGAAGCTCTACTGAAGGGGTCTGGTCGTCGACGACGTAGTCGTACTCAGCAGTGTCGTCGGCAGTCTCGGGGTCTAACCGGATAGAAGGAGGGGGAAGAAACAGTAAATACACGGCAACAAATGCAACAGGGATGCATGACATGTCAACATACTGTGCTAGAGGTGTACTAATGCAGTGCTAGGTATTTTGGTCGGAGCAAGAAAATATCCGGAAGTGTTCTCCCAGCTCCGGGTGATTATCGATCAGACGTTCCGGAGGGGAAAGTTCCATGTTCACCATGTTAGAGGGGTGTGGCAGGTATGTGGGTGTCATAGTCGGATTCGTCATATTTTTCTGATCATTTTTCATATATAAATTATTTTCATCCGAGTTACGGTTTATTTTATATGATTTTTCAAAGTTTTAATCATTTTCTGAAATTGTTTTAATTACTAAATTCGACAGAAAAGGAAATATGACATCTGCATGGCGTCAGCGGTCAAACCCAGCTGGTCCAGGTCAAACCTGACCACTAGGTCCCACATGTCATACACAGAGCTAATTAACAGGGGTTTATTTTTAACTAACTAACTTAATTAGCTAGTGGGACCCCCTGTCAGTGACTCAGCTTAATTAACAGATTAATTAACAGGTTAATTATTTATTAAAAACATTTTAATTAAGGTGGGGGCCACATGTTAGTGACACTGGGCTGCCCAGTCAGCACAGTTGACTGGTCAACCCAGTCAACAGGACCCACCCGGCCCACCTGTCATCGACACAGGGGAGGCCACATGGCGCCAGGTCAGCGCCGGCTACCGGAACATCACCGGCGAGCCATTTCGCGGTGGGGGTTTGCCGGACTTGGCCGGAAAACGGCTACGGTTGCTCAAAACGGGCGTGGCTAGGCTCGTTCGGCTGCGGGCGGTCTCGCGCATCCAACGGCGGCGGTCGTGGGGGCTGCAGTGGCCAGAGTTGGCGCCGGCGACGACGGCAGGCGGCGGCGACGTTCGGGTGGCAGGGGATCAGCAGCAGCGGCGTGCAACGGCTCCAACAAAAAGGGCAGGGGAGATCTACGCGCGCAGGCGAGGTCAACGGGCACTGACGCGTGACCATTTGGTCACCAGAAGCTTGCCAACGACGAGTTGCCACTGAGGTGGGCTCGGCCACGTTGGGGATGACGGCTAGAGGAAGCAAACGGCGACTAGCGAGGAGGGGCAGGAAGCAGCGGCTCACCGGGAGCCTGTCGGGGTGCAAGATGGGCTCGGGGAGGACTCGGAGGCGGCGGGTTCTGGTGACGGCGATGCAGAGGAGGAAGACGGCTCGATCACGACGCGGTGGTGGCTCCCGGGTCGCGATCGTCGATGTCGAGGGCATAGCCGAGCGCTGCGGAGCGGCTGGACACGGCGGCTAGGTGAGTGGGGCTCGTTGGCCGCGAGCTTACGGCGGCGAGGCCATGGCAGCGTCGGGATGGAGTGGAGAGCGAGGGAGAGAGGAAGAATGGGGCCGCTAGTGTTCGTCACGGGGGGGGGGGGCGAGGAGGGGTCCTATAGCCCGCCGCGGCTCTGTAGCGGCGCGCTGTCAAGCGAGGAGAGAGGGGGGGGCCTGGCGCGGCGAGCGCGCGCGTGCAGCAGAGGGCGACAGCGAGGAGAGAGAGGCGGGAGGAGGGAGAAAGCGGCTGAGCGGGCTGGGCCGGTTACTGTGGACTTGAAGCCCACAAGCACAGTAGCCGCTAGCCCTTTTTCCTTTTTCTTTTCTGCACTGCTTATATCTTTGTGTTTGCATATTGTTTGGCCACCAAATAATTATGTTGCAATATTTGGCAGAGTCATAAAAAGTTTGGGGCCCGAAAGATTCCATTTGAATTTGCATTGCATTTAAGAAGGTCAAAATGGTGCTGTTGGCCCTATTTTCAAGATGTTAGAGTCATCTAGTGAATTTAGGTGATGTTGTTTTCCTGAACATAATTCACAATGGATTATTTCCAAAGTTATGAACTATTTAGTTTTCAAATTTGAACAACTTTATTTTTACTTCATATTTGAATTTTCAATTTGAGTTGGAATTTGAAATGAGATATGACTCAAATGATGATCAAGCACTGTTATACATGGTGACTTGGCATGATCAAGAGGTGATCACTGTAGTTAATACATGGGGTGTTACAATTCTCCTCCTCTAAAAGAAATTCTCGTCCCAAGAATTAAGAGGTAGACTGAAAGAGAGCGGGGTATTCTTCACGAAGACGATCTTCGCGTTCCCAAGTGGCTTCATCTTCAGAATGATTTGACCACTGAACTTTAAGGAACTTGATTGCCTTTTGACGGGTTCGACGTTCAGCTTGATCAAGAATGCGGATCGGATATTCTTGATAAGATAGATCTGCTTGCAGCTCAAGCATTTCATGATCCACTACTCGGATAGGATCCTTGAAACAGCGACGAAGTTGTGACACATGAAAGACGTCATGAACTTGAGAGAGGTTCGGCGGCAATTCCAATTGATATGCCACTTCTCCATGTCTGGCAAGGATTCGGAACGGGCCAATGTAGCAAGGAGCTAACTTCATCGGAGTGCCCTTCGTCGGAGTGACACGAAGGTAAGCTTGTTCGCAGGGTTGATAAACCATTACCTGGTGTTTTCGGTCATAATTGCTCTTCCGACGAGACTGAGCAGTTTTCAAATGTTCGCGGACAATGCGGACTTGTTCTTCAGCTTGTTGGATAATATCCGGACCGAAGAGTAGCCGTTCCCCAGTTTCTAACCAATTCAGAAGGGTTCGGCACTTACGTCCATATAAAACTTCAAAGGGTGCCATCTTCAAACTAGCCTGATAGCTGTTGTTGTATGAGAATTCAGCATATGGGAGAGATTCCTCCCATTTCTTACCGAATGAGATGACACAAGCTCGAAGCATATCTTCAAGCACTTGATTGACTCGTTCAACTTGTCCCTGGGACTGGGGGTGAAAAGCGGTGCTAAAGGACAGATGAGTTCCCATAGCTTCTTGAAAACTTTTCCAAAATCATGAGGTAAAGAGGCTGCCCGAGTCTGAACTAATTTCCAACGGAACACCGTGAAGTGACACAACTCTGGAAACATATAGATCTGCTAACTAACTAGTAGTGATCGTCTCCTTGACAGGTAGAAAATGAGCAACCATGGAGAATCGGTCAATGACAACAAGAATAGCATCATGACCCTTCTGCGATCTGGGAAACTAGTAATGAAATCCATTTCAACTTTGTCCCATTTCCATTCAGGAATAGCAAGTGGTTGCAGAGTTCCTGCAGGTCTTTGATGTTCTGCTTTGATGCGACGGCAAACGTCACACTCAGCAACATAACGAGCAATGTCTCGTTTCATCTTAGGCCACCAGTACCGCTGATGAATGTCTCGATACATCTTGGTGCTACCGAGGTGGATAGACAGAGGGGTGTCATGTGCTTCTTTCATGACATCCAAGCATGAGTCCTGATTGTCCGTTCGGGGGACCAATAGGCGGCCTTTGAAGAACAAGGCACCATCATCATCTACAGTGAAGAATGATGAATTTCCTTTGGAGAGATAGTTCTTAATCTTCTCGACTTCAGAGTCATATTTCTGCCTTGTCTTGATGTTGTGTTCGAGGTCCGGTTCAACAACCAGGGTATTGAGATAACCCTGTGGGACAATGTGAAGGTTCAACTTGGGAAGCTCTTCGTAGAGAAGAGGTTGGGCTTGCTGAACCATAAGATTGTTGCAATAAGACTTGCGGCTCAAAGCATCAGCCATTACATTACTTCAGACTTTGCTGACGGAGATTCAAATCTGGTTTAGTATACAGATACTTCAGACTATGATGGTCCGTGTATATCTCGCCATGATTACCGAGAAGGTAATGTCGCCACATCTTCAGAGCATAGATAACTGCGGCTAACTCGAGGTCATGTGTTGGATACTTATCTTCGTGAGGACACAACTGACGAGAGCCATAAGCAATCACCTTGCGTTCTTGCATCAAGACACAGCCTAATCCTTGATAAGACGCATCACAGTAGATCACGAAGTCCTTTCGGGAATCCGGGGGTGCTAGCACTAGGGCAGAGGTCAACTTGTCTTTAAGTGTCTTAAAACTTTCTTGGCACTTTTACGTCCACTCAAACTTCTTGCCTTTGTGGAGCAAATCAGTCAGTGGCTTAGCAATCTTGGAGAAGTTCTCGACGAAACGGCGGCAATAGCTGGCGAGACCAAGAAAACTTCTGACTTGCTTGACAGTTTGCGGAGGAGTCTGATACATCTCCGTCGTATCTATAATTTTTGATTGTTTCATGCCAATATTCTACAACTTTCACATATTTTTGGCAATATTTTATATTATTTTTGGGACTAACCTATTGATGCAGTGCCCAGTGCCAGTTCCTATTTTCTGCTTGTTTTTTGTTTCATAGAAAATCCATATCAAACAAAGTCCAAATGCAATAAAATTTTACAGAGAATTATTTTGGAATATATGTGATTTTTGGGAGGTGGAATCAACGCAAACGGAGGCCCACAGCCTCCACGAGGCATCTTGGCGCGCCTTCCCCCCCCCCCAAATGCGCGGTGGTGCCTCGTGGGCACCCCGTAAGTCGGTTGGGGTTCTTCTTTGGGCGCAAGGAAGCTAATATATGGAAAAAAATCGTGTGAAAATTTCAGCGCAATCGGAGTTATGGATCTCCGGGAATTTAAGAAACAGTGAAGGGCCAGAAAACAGGAACGCGAAACAGAAGAGAACAGAGAGAGAAATCCAATCTTGGAGGGGCTTCTGCCCCTCCGCCGCCATGGCAGCCATGGACCAAAGGGGAAACTCTCCTCCCATCTAGGGGGGAGGCCATGGAAGAAGAAGAAGGAGGGGGGCTCTCTCCCCCTCTCTTCCTGTGGCACAGGAGCGCCGCCGGGGAAAACATCATGACGGCGATCTACACCAACAACCTCGCTACCGTCAACACCAACTCTCTCCCCCTCTATGCAGCGGTGTAACACCTCTTCTCCCCGCTGTAATCTCTACTTAAACATGGTGCTTAATGCTACATATTATTATCCAATGATGTGTTGCCATCCTATTATGTTTGAGTAGATTCGTTTTGTCCTATGGGTTGATTGATGATCGTGATTGGTTTGAGTTGTATGTTTTATTTTGGTGCTGTCCTATGGTGCCCTCTATGTCACGCAAGCGTGAGGGACTCCCGCTGTAGGGTTTGCAATATGTTCATAATTCTCTTATAGTGGGTGGCGTGAGTGACTGAAACACATACCCGAGTAAGGGAGTTGTTGCGTGTGGGAGTAAAGGGGACTTGATACTTAATGCTATGGTTGGGTTTTACCTTAATGATCTTTGGTAGTTGCGGATGCTTGCTAGAGTTCCAACCATAAGTGCATATGATCCAAGTACGGAAAGTATGTTAGCTCATGCCTCTCCCTCATATAAAATTGCAATAATGATTACCGGTCTAGTTATCGATTGCCTTTGGACAAATTTTTCTCTTGTGTTACAAAAAGCTTTCTACTAAACAACTAACTTTCATTATCTCGCAAAGTACTCCTAGTTTTATTCTTGCAAAGTAGTTCTAGCATTACACCTACAAAGTATTTCTAGTTTCATACTTGTTCTAGGTAAAGCGAACGTTAAGTGCGCGTAGAGTTGTATCGGTGGTCGATAGAACTTGAAGGTTTATCAAGACCTTTTTCTGGCGCCGTTGCCGGGGAGCAATAGCGTGGGGTTGATATTCTCGTGTGTGCTTGTTTTCTTTATCACTAAGTAGATTTTATTTTCTGTTCTAAGTTTTTTTATATCTTTAGTTATGGATATGGAACACGAAACACTAAAAAAAATAGTTGTACTTGCTACTCATGGAGATGGGGAACCTCCTAAAACCCTCGATGCTCGTTATGTGGAAAACATTAAATACTACTTTGATAATCCCGATAAATCTCCATTCAGCTTGATAATGGGATATGCTTTGGATCAACGGGAATACTTTAGGGATTATCGCTTGTCTCAAAAAGGGAAACTCTTATGGGATCAAATTCATTATTTGCATTGGTATGCTCGGAATTTATGCTTAAGATATGATTATACTTGTTGCTCTAAGATGAAGGCTCCACACCTTCCCTTTTCATGTAAATTTAATGATAATGAAACCTTGGCTTCTTATGCTAATGGTATATATGATTACTATGATGTGGAACAAATAGAAGAATTTGTTGCTTTTAAGGGTGCTTATGAAATTGAATCTTTATTTGAAAAGTATGAAGATTGTGATGATGCTATTTACAGATCTAATTTTTTTGCTATACTTAAATATTGCTATGAGAATTATGAATACAATGCCTTTATTGAGAAAGTCTCCGCTGTCTGAGAAGAGACTAATATTTTGCAGGAAACTATAGAAGAAGAAATTGATGACACTGTGAGCTCATTAGATGAAAAAGATGAGGAGGAGAGTGAAGAACAAAAGGAGGAAGAGCGGATTGATCATCCGTGCCCACCTTCTGATGAGAGTAACTCTTTATCCCATACATTGTTTAATCTACCTTCGTGCTTACCGAAGGATGAATGCTATGATAATTGCTATGATCCCTTTGATTCGTTTGAAATATCCCTTTTTGATGAACTTGATGCTTGCTATGCTTGTGGCCATGATGCCAATATGAATTATGATTATGGAGTTGAACTTGCTATAGTACCTTATGTTAAACATGAAATTGTTGCTATTGCACCCACACATGATAGTCCTATTATCGTTTTGAATTCTCCCAACTACACTATATCGAAGAAGTTTGCGCTTATTAAGGATTACATTGATGGGTTGCGTTTTACTACTACACATGATGATTTTGATGAATATAATATGCATGTGCTTGCTGCTCCTACATGCAATTATTATGAGAGAGGAACCACATCTCCGCCTCTCTATGTTTCCAATACGATAAAATTGCAAGAAACTGTTTATACTATGCATTGGCCTTTACTTGATGTGCATGAATTGTTCTTTTATGACATGCCGATGCATAGGAAGAGAGTTAGACTTCGCCATTGCATGATATATGTTGCTTGGTGCTCACTACTAAATTATAAATCATTGTTAATTAAAATTGGCTTTGATATACCTTGGGATCTGGGTGGATCAATTACTTGAGCACTTTATGCCTAGCTTTATGGCTTTAAAGAAAGCGCTGCCTGGGAGACAAACCGGAAGTTTTAGAGAGTCATTTATTTCTGTTGAGTGCTTTTATAAAGTTTAAAGACAAAAAAATATAGAGGGGAACCTAAAACTTTCCAAAAAGGAAAGTGAAAGTAAGAAAGACGAGCACCGTTGAAGTGGGGGAGCTCCTTGAACTTTGTTCATGCCCATGGAAACTTTGCAAATCTTGAATTAAAGAAACTTTTCAACAAAAATAATTATACCCTTGTACAAATTCATTGTATAATAAAAATAATGTGCCAAGATTTACCGTTAGGATGTTTAAATTGCTTGTTTGGTATGTGCAGCGCAAAAACAGAAACTTTTGCTGAAGTGCGTGAATTTACACTTTTTACTGGAACATGCAAAAATTCTGAAATTTTTACACAGTACTTCTATGCAAACTTTTTGTTTTTCCTAATTTTTCAGAATTGTTTGAGTTACAGAAATATGGTCAATGTTCAGATTACTACAGACTGTTCTGTTTTTGACAGATTCTGTTTTTGATGCATTGTTTTGCTTGTTTTGATGAAACTATGGATTGTATCGGAAGGTATAAGCCATGGAGAAGTTAGAATACAATTGGTATAATGCAAAAATAAAATATGAATGGGTTTGCAACAGTACTTAAAGTAGTGATTTGCTTTATTATACTAACGGATCTCACGAAGGTTTTGTTAAGTTTTGTGTGGATGAAGTATTCAAAGATCGAGGAGGTATTGATATGAGAAGAATGAGGAGAGGCAAAAGCTCTGTCGAGCCCATGGAACCCGGGTTACCCAGGCCCGTCTGCCTTTGGCCCAGGGCGCAACGCCTGGCTTGGGCCCAGCGGGCCGTCACCACCAAGCGTCTCCACCAAGACCCCTCATGAGGCCCTGGCCTCCTGAGGACCCCTCCTCAGGGAGCGGCGAGCAAGGCTCAGCATCGCCACCAATGGCCTCGCGAGGTCGTCCCGCGAGGCGGCCTCCCGAGGCCCCCTCCCGCAGGCACTCAAGACGAAGGCCGTTCGGTGTTATCGCGCGGTCCGGGGCCCATCACGTGGGTGACGCGCGCGGCGACGAACGACGACAGAAGCCGCGCCAGCAGGCGCGGATGAAGATGGTTTCCTCTTTTGTGTTAAGGGAGTAGGGCCAGCTATCTACTCTCCAAAGCAACCCCAAACGTTGCCCGGTCGGCGAAGGAAGACCAAAACGACGGGCGTGCAGGGCGGAGGTCATCACCGAGCCCACCGGCGCGTCATGGTTCATGCTTTGGCAGGCGATGACCACCTTTAGTCAGGATAGCCTCAGCGCCTGTCCCCTTTCAAAATCGCCAAGTGTGGCAACCCTTCCCGCCAAAGTTTCCAGGGGGAAGAGGACCAAGGCGGATATAACGGGCAGAGCAGCCATTGTGGAAGGGAGGGGAAACCAGGGAGCCCCGAGTTCTGATCATCCTCAACCTTGTACACTCTCTCACCAGAGCAATCCCAGAAAGCAGGAGTAGGGTCTAACACCGGAAGGTGGCCCGAACCTGGGTAAACCGCTGAGTCCTCGTTCCGTCCCTCGCTAGCGCGCTCTCGCCGTAGCCTCGCCGTCGCTTAGCCATGGTAGGAGACGAAGCGGTAGAACGAGCTCACCCCAGTGTTCGAACCTTTGGGTCCTCGGAGCCCGACTTCCGACTTTTGGCGCGCCATGTAGGGGTGATCTACTGTTCTTCTGCTCCGCCCTCAGCTCCACCAACCCCATGGCCGACGCACGTCGCGAGCGCGCCGAGCGCAGGGCTAGCCGCGTGGCTCAGACAGAGCCGGTGGCCCGCGGCAATCGCCGCCGTCCCGAAGCCGAGGCTACTGCCGCCACCGACCCCGCTGCCCACGAGCAGCAGGACTCCTCCCTGCACCCCTCCGTGCCGGCGAACGGCCACACCGTGGGCCGCCGAACCCGCAGGCCGCGTTGCTCATGGCGCGCGAGCTGCTCCGCTACCGTCCGGCTGACGCCGGCTACGACGCCTGGCTTGGCAGCATCACCGAGCTCATCAACGCCGCCGGGGACGCTCCGGCACCTTCCCACTCGCTTCGCACCCCACCGTCTCGCGCTGGGGACCTGGTGCACGGTGCTCCCCCGCCGCCTCCTCTGCGCGACAAGCGCGACGGGCCCCAGCGCAGCGCGTGGGTTCGTGAGCCGTCCCGTGGCGCGTCCTCGTCAGGCCAGGATGAGCTCAGCTGCCAGATCATCCGCCGGGCGCCCCCCGACGCGCGAGTGCTCCTCGAGCGGCAGCGCCAGCGCCAGGACCAGGCTGTTCAGGACGTTGCAGCGGCCGGGCATCAAAACCGTGCCGCCCTCGCTGGCGGCATCCCCTCGAGCGGCGTGGGATGCCGCGCCTTCACTCGCGAGCTGCGTCGCATCGTCTGGCCCGCGAAGTTCAAGCCTGAGCTGCCTCCTCGCTACGACGGCACCCCCAACGCCACGGAGTTCCTCTAGCTCTACGCGCTGAGCGTCGAGGCGGCGAACGGCGACGACGAGGTCATGGTGAACTGGTTTCCCATGGCCCTCAAGGACGGCCCAAGCTCCTGGCTCATGAACTCTGCAGCCAGTTCGTCGCCAACTTCAAGGGCACCCAGGACCGCTCCCTCACCATCAACGACCTGCGGCGTGTTCGGCAGCGCCCTGATGAGACCCTCCGCAAGTACATCCAGCGCTTCAGTCAGGTGCGCAACAAGATCCCGCGCACCTCTGACGCGGCCGTCATCTCTGCGTTTTCCACCGGCGTCACGGACGTCAAGATGCGCGAGAAGCTCGCCATCAATGGTGGGCTCGACTCCGTGCTCGAGCTGCTCGACCTCGCCGACAAGTGCGCCAATGCTGAAGAAGGCCGCCTCTTCATCCACAACGACCCCGACGCGGCGCTCGACGCGCCAAGGCCAAGAGCAAGGACGTCAAGTGCAAGGGCCCTGCCGTGCTTGCGGCGGAGCCCGAGAAGAAGCGCGGCCACGACCCCGACGAGCCCAGGAAGGACAACCGGCCACTCTGGGCTTTTCACAACGTCCGCTCCCATAGCACCGAAGACTGTCAGGAGCTCAAGCTGCTCCGGGACGAGTGCCAGGGCCGCCGAGACGATCGCAATGGCCGCGGCGCCGGCCGCGGAGGTGGCCGCGGCAGCAACCGCTGGGACAGCCACAACGGCAACGGTAACTTCCTCCAGGGCTGGCGCGACCAGCCTCGTGAGGCCGCCTGGCGCGACCAGCCTCATGAGGCCGTCTGGTGCGACCAGCCACGTGAGGCTGCCTGGCGTGATCAGCCTCGTGAGGTAAACCCGCAGGCCAACGCCGCTCTCCCGCCGCTACCGCCGCCGCCCCGGAAGAACGACGTCAACCAGCCTGACGAGGGCGCTGGGGGCTACCAGGAGCCTCGCGCGGTTGCCTGCATCCTCGGCGGGGCTCAGGCTCCCGTGTCCTCGTCTACGGAGCTGAGGCGATCGTTCGTTCAGAGCTTAAGCATGGCTCCCCACGAGTCCTTGCCTTCAATGAGGCGCGTTAGGATGGCTCGCGGGAGACTGATCTGCTGCTCCTTGAGGAGGGCCGCCGCCAGGCTGCTCTTCGCGCCGCGAGGTACCCGCAGGCCCTGCGTCGCTACCTCAGCCGCAACATCCGCCCTCGCACTCTCGAGGTCGGCGACCTCGTCCTACACAGGACCCTCTCCAGAGAGGGACTCCACAAACTCTCACCCATGTGGGAAGGCCCTTTCAGGTTTGCTCATGTCTCCAGGCCCGGCGTCGTGTGGCTGAAGACCGAGGACGGAGTTCCTGTGCCTAACGCCTGGAACATCCAACCCCTCCGCAAGTTCTACCCGTGACCCTCACGCGTACGAACGAAATGGGGCTGTACACGCCCCGGAGCCTCTCATTACGCTAGCCTGATGGGCCCGTGAGAGCTCCAGCCCACACCCAAGTGGAAGCCCCATGCTCCGCGCTGGCGGAACGATCGAACCGTGATCATGCCCACGCCCAAGTGGACGCCCAATGCTCCGCGCTGGGACGGAGGAAGGAGTTTCAGCGTATGACGCGCGGAACGTCCGACCCCTCCGCAAGTTCTGCTTGTGGCGCCCACGAGTACGAACGAAGCAGGGCTGTACACGCCCAGGAGACTCTCATTGCGTAAGCCTGATGGGCCCGCGAGAGCTCCAGCCCACGCCCAAGTGGAAGCCCCATGCTCTATGCTGGCGGAACGATCGAGCCGCGATCATGCCCACGCCCAAGTGGAAGCCCCATGCTCCGCGCTGGCGGAACAATCAACTGAGGGTGCCCCACGGGCTGCACCAACCTCAAGCTGGCCCGTGCCGGGCACGGCAGTCGCATCTCCTTCTGGTTGTGTAATCAACCTTATTATTTCGTCAGTTCTTTGATGGCGAGCCGTGCACACTTATGGCGTCCCTCCTGAGCTTCATGCGAACGGGGGATGGACACGGTGCCTGTGCTCGGGTCAGTCCCAGCAGCGCTGAAAAACCCAAGTGATCGAGCTCTGGCTCACGGGCTTGCTCCCGTGCACGTCACCTCACCAAGGTCCTTGGTGTCTCATCTTCTCGCATGATAGCCACGGTGCCTGTGCTCGGGTCCGTCCCTGCAGCGCCGCTAAACCCAAGTGATCGAGCTCTGGCTCGCGGGCCTACTCCCATGCACGCCACCTCACCAAGGTCCTTGGTGCCTTATCTTCTCGCGCGATGCCCATGAGTGGGTCAGCGAGTGCGCGCGGCTCCCCCATCATGAGACCTTGCGCCTTGCAATTGTCTCAGGAGCAGGTCACACGGAAGGCCTCGCGAGAGTGCCTCGCGAGGTAACCCGGTGGCAGGATGCCCCCCGGAGCCTCAGGAGGCCTTAGGAGAACGGCTTCCGGAGCCAAGCCCGACAGAGCCACGCCAGCCGGAGGCCTCACGAGCGGAGACCTCGCGAGGCACACCCTACAAGTGGCGGCTCGCCCGATGCCGCCCTCCTAAAAAGCTAAGTATCATAAGCACCTCACGAGATGTTTTCACCGCCCCTCAAGCTCTCCTCTCACCACTGCCGCGCTGAGCGCTGAGTTTCCTTCTTCTGCGCGAGCCGCTTGCACGTCAAAGGGGGGCTTCTTGAGCATCGCGACTCAGGAGCTCTTACCCCCTCGCAGTGCCCTACACCTCCTGGCCTTGTCCAGACATCGCGACCGGACATACCAGCGATGGCTGTAGCCCGCCCGGGGGCCGGGACCTGACGACGTAGAGCGACAAGGCATGCAAAGAAAAGGAGATAAGCCTCGTGAGGAGGTCTCGTGAGCCACTCTCATCGTTTTTCAAGCTCTCTCTTTCTTTTTGCGATCTCACCGAGCGCCCACGTTTTCTCTTTTGCGCGGGCCGCTTGCACGCCAATGGGGGCTTCCTGGGCGTCGCGCCCCAGGAGCCCTTACAAGCTCCCGGGCCCCTCACCTCCTGGCCTTGTCCAGGCATCGCGACCGGACATACCAGCGACGGCTGTAGGCCCGCTCGGGGGCTGGGTCCTGACGGCGTAGAGCACCAAGGCAAACAAGAAAGAAAAGCGAGGCCTCACGAGACGACTTCAAGAGGAGATAAGCATGCATTACAGCAAGTCATAAGATACTTAATGCAAAGGTCATCATTTTTCCTCACGCCATCAGGGGCTACGTTGACTTGTTACAGGAATAAAAGGAAGAAGGGTTCCCTCGGTACCGCCTCGCCTTAATTGTGCACAAGGAATCAAGGCGGAACTCACGGGTGAGGCAATGATGGCCACGCGACTCCCGCAGCAAGTTTTATCTCAGCGCAGCAGTTCCCGAGGCGTCGTGGGGAAGTGGGGGCGTCCCCCGTCACATCGTGCGCCACGCGTCGCGCCTGGCTGCAGGCGGTTAGGGCCCGCGCCGTTTCGCTCCTCAGTAGGCGGGAACGTGCGCGCCGTGGGCCCGGGGGCTACTGTCGGGCCCATGGAACCCGGGGTATCCAGGCCCGTCTGCCTTTGGCCCAGGGCGCAATGCCTGGCGTGGGCCCAGCGGGCCGTCACCACCAAGCATCTCCACCAAGACCCCCCATGAGGCCCTGGCCTCCTGAGGACCCCTCCTCAGGGAGTGGCGAGCAAGGCTCAGCATCGCCATCAACGGCCTCGCGAGGTCGTCTCGCGAGGCGGCCTCCCGAGGTGGCCTCCCGAGGCCCCCTCCCGCAGGCGCTCAAGACGAAGGCCGATCGGTGTTATCGCGTGGTCCGGGGCCCATCACGTGGGTGATGCGCGTGGTGACAAACGACGACAGAAGCCGCGCCAGCAGGCGCGGATGAATATGGTTTCCTCTTTTGTGTTAAGGGAGCAGGGCCAGCTATCTACTCTCCAAAGCAACCCCAACCTTTAGTCAGGATAGCCTGAGTGCTTGTCCCCTTTCAAAATCGCCAAGTGTGGCAACCCTTCCTGCCTAAGTTTCCAGGGGGAAGAGGACCAAGGCGGATATAACGGGCAGAGCAGCCATTGTGGAAGGGAGGGGAAACCAGGGAGCCCCGAGTTCTGAGCATCCTCAACCTTGTACACTCTCTCACCAAAGCAATCCCAGCAAGCAGGAGTAGGGTCTTACACCGGAAGGTGGCCCGAACCTGGGTAAACCGCTGAGTCCACGCTCCGTCCCTCGCTAGCGCGCTCTCGGCGTAGCCTCGCCGTCGCATAGCCGTGGTAGGAGACGAAGCGGTAGAACGAGCTCACCCCAGTGTTCGAACCTTTGGGTCCCCGGAGCCCGACTTTCGACAAGCTCAAGCTTGGGGATGCCCAAGGCACCCCAAGTAAATATTCAAGGAGACTCAAGTGTCTAAGCTTGGGTATGCCCCGGAAGGCATCCCATCTTTATTCAACAATTATCGGTATGTCTCGGTTTTTGTTTTGTTCACATGATATGCGTAAATTCTTGGAGCGTCTTTTGTGTTTATTTTTTCCTTTTCTTTTATGCACCATCTTGGTATGAGATAGTCCTTGGTTGATTTATAGAATGCTCATTGCACTTCACTTATATCTTTTGAGTATGGCTTTATAGAATGCTTCATGTGCTTCACTTATATCATTTGAAGTTTGGATGCCTGTTTCTCTTCATATAGAAAACCGTTATTTGTAGAATGCTCTTTTGCTTCACTTATATTTATTAGAGCATGGTCTTTTGTAGAAAGAATTAAACTCTCTTGCTTCACTTATATCTATTTAGAGAGTCAACAGGAATTGGTCGGCCTATTAACCAAGCAACAATCCAGAACAAATATCCACTTCCCCGGATCAATGATCTTTATGATCAACTTGCTGGATCCTCTATGTTCTCTAAACTTGACTTAAGGTTGGGTTACCATCAGATCCGAGTTCGTAAAGAGGATATTCCGAAGACCGCCTTCGTTACCCGTTATGGATCATACGAGTACACCATCATGTCCTTCGGATTAACTAATGCTCCAGCAGCCCTCTCTCGATTGATGGACTATATCTTCATGGACTACCTCGACAAATTCGTCGTGGTTTATTTGGATGATATCCTTGTATACTCCAAGAATGAAGAAGAACATGCCGAACATCTTCGGATTGTATTGGAGAAACTTCGAGAACACCAGCTATATGCCAAATTTTCCAAATGTGAATTCCGGTTATCTGAGGTGACCTATCTTGGTCATGTAATTTCCAAGGATGGCATTGCTGTTAACCCAGAATGAGTTCAGGCTAGTCTTGATAACTCACAAGTATAGGGGATCAATTGTAGCTTTTTCGATAAATAAGAGTGTCGAACCCAACGAGGAGCTAAAGGTAGAATTAATATTCCCTTAAAGTTCTATCGACCACCGATACAACTTTACGCGCACTTAACGTTCGCTTTACCTAGAACAAGTATGAAACTAGAAATACTTTGTAGGTGTAATGCTAGAACTACTTTGCAAGAATAAAACTAGGAGTACTTTGCGAGATAATAAAAGTTAGTTGTTTAGTAGAAAGCTTTTTGTAACACAAGAGAAAGATTTATCCATAGGCAATCGATAACTAGACCGGTAATCATTATTGCAATTTTATATGAGGGAGAGGCATGAGCTAACATACTTTCCGTACTTGGATAATATGCACTTATGATTGGAACTCTAGCAAGCATCTGCAACTACCAAAGATCATTAAGGTAAAACCCAACCATAGCATTAAGTATCAAGTCCCCTTTACTCCCATACGCAACAACCCCCTTACTCGGGTATGTGTTTCAGTCACTCACGCCACCCACTATAAGAGAATTATGAACATATTGCAAACCCTACAGTGGGAGTCCCTCATGCTTGCGCGACACGGAGGGCACCATAGGACAGCACCAAAATAAAACATACAACTCAAACCAATCACGATCATCAATCAACCCATAGGACAAAACGAATCTACTCAAACATCATAGGATGGCAACACATCATTTGATAATAATATGTAGCATTAAGCACCATGTTTAAGTAGAGATTACAGCGGGGAGAAGAGGTGTTACACCGCTGCATAGAGGGGGAGAGAGTTGGTGTTGACGGTAGCAAGGTTGTTGGTGTAGATCGCCGTCATGATGTTTCCCCCGGCGGTGCTCCGGCGCCACCGGAAGAGAGGGGGAGAGAGCCCCCCTCCTTCTTCTTCTTCCTTGGACTCCTACCAAGATGGGAGGAGAGTTTCCCCTCTGGTCCATGGCTGCCATGGCGGCAGAGGGGCAGGAGCCCCTCTGAGATTGGATCTCTCTCTCTGTTCTCTTCTGTTTCGCGTTCCTGTTTTCTGGCCCTTCACCATTTCTTAAATTCCCGGAGATCCGTAACTCCGATTGCGCTGAAATTTTAACACGATTTTTTTTCCGGATATTAGCTTCCTTGCGCCCGAAGAAGAGCCCCAACCGACTTACGGGGTGCCCACGAGGCACCACCGCGCGTTTGGGGGAGGCGCGCCAAGATGCCTCATGGAGGTTGTGGGCCTCCATTTGCGTTGATTCCACCTCCCAAAAATCACATATATTCCAAACTAATTCTCCGTAATATTTTATTGTATTTGGACTTCATTTGATATGCATTTTCTGTGAAACAAAAAACAAGCAGAAAACAGGAACTGGCACTGGGCACTGGATCAATAGGTTAGTCCCAAAAATAATATAAAATGTTGCCAAAAATATGTGAAAGTTGTAGAATATTGGCATGAAACAATCAAAACTTATAGATACGACGGAGACGTATCAGCATCCCAAAGCTTAATTCCTTCTCGTCCTCGAGTAGGTAAATGATAAAAAAGATAATTTTTGATGTGAAATGCCACCTAGCATAATCTTGGTCATATAATCTAGTCATGGCATGAATATTAAGACATGAGTGATTCAAAGCAATAGTCTATAATTTGATATAAAGACATCAATACTCAAGCATACTAACAAACAACCATGTTTTTCAAAATATCAACGCTAAAGAAAGTTATCCCTAGCCCATTATGCTCAGTCATTGATCCATTCATGAAACACACTCAACATTAACTACACCCAATGCACAAGTATGACAATAGTGCTCTCCAGTTGGTGCTTTATAAGAGAAGATGGAGACTCAATAAAAATAAAAATGCATAAAAGTAAAATAGATAGGCCCTTCGCAGAGGGAAGCATAGATTTGCAGGGGTACCAGAGCTCAAAGCTTAAATTAAAGAGATAAAATTATTTTGAGAGGCATGCTTTTCCTGTCAACGAAAACGACCGAGAATTCCCAATATCTTCCATGCTAGACACATTATAGGCGGTTCCCAAACAGAAAATAAAGTTCATTTCCTTTCCACCATTCTTTCACAATCCATGGCTAGTCGTATCCACGGGTGCCCTCCATACCAACACTTTCCAAGGAATTTTGTTGTTATTAATTTTTGATTAATTGTGGGAGTGGGCATCCCTATTACCTGCCACTCTCTCGTGCAATGACAAGTGAATAAACACTCATCGTGAGAATAACACACCTAGCATGGAAAATATTGGCCACCCCCTGCCGCTTCATGAGCGGTACGGGCACACAAAACGGAAAATTATTTTGAAAAATTAGAGTTGGCACATGCAAATTTACTTGGAACGGCATGGAAATACCGCATATAGGTATGTATGGTGGACTCATTTGGCACAACTTTGGGTTTAAGGAGTTGGATGCACAAGCAGTATTCCCGCTTAGTACAAATGAAGGCTAGCAAATAGATTGAGAAGCAACGAACCAAAAAGTGAAAACGGTCATAAACATGCATTGAACATAACTAACACCGAATAATGCACCATAAGTAGGATATAACTTCGTTGCATAACTATTGACTTTACGTGCATGCATAGGGAATCACAAACCTTAACACCAATATTCTTACTAAATCACAATTACTCACTAGCATAACTCACATATTATCATCTCCATATCGCAAAACTATTGCAAGGAATCAAACATATCATATTCAGAGATCTACAAGGTTTATGTAGGATTTTCTGACTAACCATGTGAAGATAGTCCTGGACCAATCGGTTCATTCCATCCTTCATCTTAACAAAGAGAGAAGGTGCTCCCCAAGCAGAGGAACTTGGATGAATGAAGCCTTTACGAAGCGATTTGTCGACCTCCTCCTTAAGTTCAAGGAGTTCATGTGGCGGCATCTTATAGGGACGCTTAGCAATAGGGGTAGTGCCTGGTTTCAAGTCGATGACGAATTCAACGGCTCTAATAGTTGCTACTCCTGGAAGTTCTTTTGGAAAGACGTCTGGAAAATCGCGAACGACTGAGATGTTCTCGATGCCCTCAAGAGGTGAAGCGTTCAAAGCATTCAGAGCATATATCTGAGCTTCGGCATTCTGGATAATCCGAGCGGAGTAGTTTACTATCTCGTTGGAGGGGTGAAGGAGTTGGACGACTTTAGTGGCACAATCAATTGAAGCCATGTGAGCTTTCAACCAATCCATTCCCAGAATGAGGTCTATATTGGAAGATTTCAAAATGATGGGTGAAACAAGGAATTCCAATCCTTCGATTTCAATAGTGACATTGTGTGCCATCACGGAGGTTTGACATTGGCCTCCAGGGGTGCGGACAACTATTGGTAGGTTCATCTTTTCGAATGCAATGTCATGTGATAATGCAAATGCTTCTGACATGAATGAATGCGATGCTCCTGAATCAAATAAAACAGAAGCGGGTACTGAGTTAACAAAAAGGGTACCCATCACAGTAGCAAGTTGATCCTGAACTTCTTCAATATCAACGTGATAAGCCTATCCACGACCATAAGCAGAAGACCCGGTATTATAGTTGCGTGTCTGGTTGTAACCACGGCCATTTCCATGGCCAGTAGGAGGAAGTGCCAACTTATTCTGATTCTGGCGGCAGTCTTTGGCACGGTGACCTGTGCGGCGACACTTGAAGCACAGTCCATCTTCAGGACGAAGAGCAGCAGCATTTGGTGGAGCAGCTTGAGCTCTCGGCTGCCTCGGAGGCGGAGGAGGCAGACGGGGTGCCGCATAGGAAGGCCTTAGCGCAGGGGCAGCTGGACGATACATGCTGTGGTGAATCCAGATTCGACGCCTTTGTGCTGAGCTTGAAGATGAGCCAACGTCACGATGGCGCTTCTGTGACTCCTTGTGCTCCATCTGAGTGGTCTCAACCTGGATAGCCTTGTTCACCAGGGTGCACTAGTAGAAAACGGGCCTTTAGTCCCGGTTGGGAAGGGCCTCTAGTCCCGGTTTTCCAACCGGGACAACGCAATCGGGACTAAAGGCCCCCCCTTTAGTCCCGGTTGGGTCACAAACCGGGACTAAAGGCCCTCCACGTGGCTGCGCTCGTGCGCTGGGGCTGGAGGAACTTTAGTCCCGGTTGGTAACACCAACCGGGACTAAAGGACCTTTTTTTCGAAATATTTTTTTTTTGATTTTTTTAATGTTTTTTTAATTTTTTTCTATATTTCAAATCTTTGAATTATTTGTCAGTTTAATCTCTAATCGCCCCTAATCTCAAGTCAAAGTGCATACTCGTGGTCAAACTTCCCAGTCGGTCACCCATCCTCACACTACTCCACCCCCAGCAGTCGGTCACCCATCCTCGCACTACTCCACGCCCAGCACGCGTAACTTTTGAGTTCCATCCCAACTAGCTTCCAAGATTGCACTGATAACATCTTGATAATACTATGCTATCAATCTTATTATGCCCTAGACTTTGATGTCACATGATATTATTTTTTGAATTCCAAACCTATATTAACATAAACATTAAGTAGTAATAATTATTAATTCAAATAACAAAAAAATGAATTTTACATTATTATTGCCATTTTCAATTTAATATGGAAAAATTCATATCTTTACATTTGTAAATCAAAATTCGACAAATAATATGTATAAATCGATCAGAAAAATGATAGGAATCCAAATATTGCATCCATATCATCTTTTGCATAATGTATTATGTCTTTTAAATAATGTACTACTATGTGTGCTTATTTTTTTTGATTTTGTAGGAAAAAAATCTTCTTTTTGAAATAACTGTTTTTACTTTTGGAATTTTGAGAATCTGAGAAAAGTTCACCGGGTAAACCCGGGTGAAATCGAGTCCCAGTTTTTCTCTACTTTTTTTTGATATATTAAACTTTTTTTTTCGACGTCGTATGCAAAAGTTATGGCCGTTTTAATTTTTTTTCTGTTTTTTGCAAAAATGGTCAAAATTCATATTTCAAAATTTCTATACCAACTAGACACTAAAACCTAACTACATCTCAAAGGATTTTTTTTTGAAGATTTTATCATTTTCCTTTATTTTCTACAAAACTAAAAAAGGCGGTTAACAGGGGGGGTAGGCATGAGAGAAAAAAAAACCTTTACTCCCGGTTGGAGACACCAACCGGGACTAAAGGGTGGCATCCATATCATGTCTTTTAATCCAAATATTGAGAGAGGAAAAAACCTTTAGTCCCGGTTGGTGTCTCCAACCGGGACTAAAGATAGACCATTAGTCCCGGTTGGAGACACCAACCGGGACTAAAGGGTGGCAATCCCTATAGTCCCGGTTGGTGTCACGAACCGGGACTAAAGGTCCCATTCGAACCGGGAATGATGCTTGCCGAGCCCCGGCCGGCTTCCTAGCCGCTCGAACCGGGACTGATGCTCAGATTAGTCCCGGTTCGTAATGCGACCGGGACTATTGCTCCCATCTGGCTAGAACCAAAGCCCTGTTTTCTACTAGTGGTGGCGAAGTCGGTGAAGTCATGAACAGGAAGTGCAAGCTTGAGGTCTGGGTGGAGTCCGTCACGGAATTTCTCCTGTCTGCGAGCATCAGTGGCAATGTCTTCTTCAGCATAGCGGGATAGGTCAAGGAATTCCCGCTGATAAGCATCGACAGTCTTACTGCCCTGAGTGAGGTTGCGAAACTCACATTTCTTCCGGTCCATGACTCCCTGGGGAATGTAGCGGGCACGGAAAGCAGTCTGAAACTCGATCTAGGTAACGACTGTCCCAACAGGTAGTGAACGCCTGTGGGTGTCCCACCATTGAGCAGCGGGACCCTTCAAGAAGTAGGACGTGAAGCTGACAAGGTTGGCAGGGGTGACATTGGCAGATTCCTTCTCGTAGGTGATGTCGCGAAGCCAGTCATCAACATCCAGTGGCTGTTCTGAGTTACGGAAAACAGCAGGGTTGAGGCGCACAAACTCCTGCAGAGTTATAGGGGCAGGTTGCTGGTTCTTAGCATTCTGGTTCTGGTTTGGGAACTGAGCCATGATTCCAACTATGAACTGGCGGTTCAGCTCGAATTGCTGCATCATAGCTGCCATATAGTCTGGCGATGGTGGCTGTTCGGCAGCATGGCCACAACCACGACCAAGAGCACCTGGCCGAACCATCCTGCTAAAATTCAACAGGGGGTAGTTTAGTAAAAGCAACCGCAACAGTTTTTAGATACAATCATGGGGTAACACGAGCAATGAGCAAGAGTGCAATAGATACATAACAGTAGTCAATTAAGACATACAGATCCATACACAGAGTCGGTTACATGCGGACAACATAAGTTCAGAAAATTAAACAGCTAGACACACTAGGCAGCACGCAGGCACGCGGTAGGGAATACAAGAACGGGACATAGCAAAGGCTACATCAACATCGGGGAAAACCACTGAAACCAGGTAACTGCAGGTGCTGACGATGAGTGCTCACGGCAGAAAGGTCCTACGCTCCGTGATTACTCTGATGCAGAACCCGGTGTCGAACTGGGAGGAGAGGTCCACGTGCGGGTGTGCGACCTCCAACAGCAGGCCAATCGATACCTATAGGCATCTGAGTCCTGCGCGGGTAAAGGATGTACTCTGGATGTATCCCTGCCCGGACAGCTGGTAGCCACTGCGTCATAGCCTCGTAGAGGCATGCACGAGTGGCGTACAGCTCGACGGCAAGAGCTCGGGCAGTGCGATCCAAAGCCTCAGTGTGTTGTATCAAGACCTGCGGGTCATATCGACGTGGCACGTAAGGAGCGCGGACAGCAGTGTAGTATCCAGTCTCATCTCCCGCAGGGGCATACGGGATGTATCGGAACACGGAGTCATCCAAGCGACTATGCTCGCCATGAAGACGTGCGACAGCAGAATGGGTAGCGTCATGGACTGCCATATCAATCGTCACGCCGATACCGTGAAAAATGTGCAACTCAGTGACAGAGTCGTTCCGTTGATCAAAGATACGAACATCGGCATGGTACTGCTCCTGGTTGAACTCGCGGAAATCCTCGTAAACCATGTACTCAGGGTACCAGCGGTAGCCCAATCTGGTCAGGAGGGCGATCAGGATAGCTGGAAAACTAGACGCATCACGAGCCCAAGTCCGAAGTACCAGCTGCATCACAGGACGCGGCGGAAACAAACGATCCATCTAAAACAGAGGAAATCTCAAGGTTGTCAAATGACGGTGCATGAATCGTGTATTATGTCTCCAAAGAAGTAATTGCAAATAATCAAAACTCTGGGTGGACGTGATCATGAGAACCTAGAGTCAGAGTTAGTAAAATTTTAACCCGGATAGAAGAGAGATTAGAGTCCCAGAGTAAAGGTGCGGAATAAAAGATCCTAATCCCATCCATTTGCGATGTGGGTCCGTAAGGCACAAAACAATGTTAGTAAAATAGTTTTTCAAAGACTAGACTCAACTTCGACCAAGGAATTGGAAGGGGGCTTCCTACAGGCAGTCGGCTCTGATACCAGCTTGTGACGCCCCTGCTCGACCGTGCACTAATCATACACGCAAACGTGCACGATCGAGGTCAGAGACTCACGGGAAGATATCACAACACAACTCTAAACACACATTTAAACATAAATCTTCATATTACAAACCAGGGGGTCGCGAGGACCCGAATACATAAGTCATACAAACAAATATTATCTGGGTACAGACATAGTTAGTCAAGTTTGCCTTAAGAAGGTTAGCATAACAGCGACACTGATCGAAAAGGCGAAGGCCTCCTCCCTAGGGCCTCCGAACTACTCCTGGTCGGCGGGCTCTACATAGTAGTAGGTGCCTCTGGGATCTCCTGCTCCTGGACTCCGTCATCTGATCGCAGCAACCGGGTAGGGGAAAGAAAGAGGTAGCAAAGCAACCGTGAGTACTCATCCAAAGTACTCGCAAGACTTACATCAGCACTATACTAGGTATGCATCGGTATCAAAGGAATGGGTTACATCTTTGGACTAAACTGCAGAAATGCCAGAACAGAGGGGGAAAGGCCTAGCCTATTGAAGACTAGCATCATGAAGCAATCTTGTAGAATCATAAGAGAATAGGACACAGCAGCATATAATGATAAGTATATAGCAATGCCCTGAGATCCTTCCTCGACTACCCTGCAAGAAAGTGATCCCGAGAGAAGTAGTACCAGTTTAACATTGTAACAGTATCCACTCATAGTTCTAGTAGACCAGGATACAACTACGAGCGTCCTGTTACCGTGGACACGGCTATTCGAATATATTACTTCCCTGCAGGGGTGCACTACTGTTACCCAACACGCTCGATTACATCTGGCGGACACACTTGCTGGGTGCCCGGCCTCGGGTAATTGACACGCCGTAGACCAACCTAGACTCTCCAGAGAGGTCAACACGCCGGTCTAAATCCTAAGTGTGAAGGGGTCTTGGGCCCATCGCCCTCTGCACTCCTGCACGTTAAGTGGCTGGTCGGGGCCCAGGCGCGACACTGTATACACAAGTGACGTAACCAGCCCACCCCAACGGTCAGCCCGCATCTCTGAACTATGACATCTGGATCACTTTTGGAAGAAACGTACGACGTAGAGGGCCCCATTAAACCATTATCCCGTGTGGTGGTAGTGCGTATAGGCCAGTGGCCAATTCAGATCAAATACCCAAATCCGTTAGGCGTGTTTTAGTAGCTCGCAGAGACAAATAGGGTTCCTGTCGCTCCGACTTGGTAACACACGGACCATGACCAGGGACTAGGCCCACCTATCTCCTAGGTGGTCTCTGCCTGCCCTGTCGTTCCGCCATAATACCACTCATGGGTACCCTTGGGTTCAACCCGTCTTGTCTCATTATCTCGCGGGTACTCTTGGAGCCGGCCCGACTTTAACAGTTTAAAAGTATTGCAGTAATGTAACAATTCTGTGATCATCACCCAGAGTGACCACGGCCCGATAACAAGCCTGGAAAACGGACAAGGGTGAAGGGCCAGCTGATGAAACATAACATACCTAACTAAGCATCATAGGATAGCAAGTAAGGTATCAATAGCAGGCGACAAAATCAGGCTATGCATCAAAATAGGAGCTATCGGAACAACAACAGAAGCAATTCTAATGCAAGCAATAGAGAGAAAGAGTAGGCGATATCTGGATGATCAAGGGGGTTTTGCTTGCCTGGAAGCTCTGTTGAAGGGGTCTGGTCGTCGACGACGTAGTCGTACTCAGCAGTGTCGTCGGCAGTCTCGGGGTCTATCCGGAGAGAAGGAGGGGGAAGAAACAGTAAATACACGTTAACAAATGCAACAGGGATGCATGACATGTCAACATGTTGTGCTACAGGTGTACTAATGCAGTGCTAGGTATTTTGGTCGGAGCGGGAAAATATCCGGGAGTGTTCTCCCAGCTCCGGGTGATTATCGGTCAGACGATCCGGAGGGGAAAGTTCCATGTTCACCATGTTAGAGGGGTGTGGCAGGTATGTGGGTGGCATATTCGGGTTCGTCATATTTTTCTGATCATTTTTCATATATAAATTATTTTCATCCGAGTTACGGTTTATTTTATTTGATTTTTCAAAGTTTTAATCATTTTCTGAAATTGTTTTAATTACTAAATTCGACAGAAAAGGACATATGACGTCAGCATGGCATCAACATTGCGTTAGCGGTCAAACCCAACTGGTCCAGGCTAAACCTGACCACTGGGTCCCACATGTCATAAAGAGCTAATTAACAGGGGTTTATTTTTAACTAACTAACTTAATTAGCTAGTGGGACCCACTGTCAGTGACTCAACTCAATTAACAGATTAATTAACAGGTTAATTATTTATTAAAAACATTTTAATTAGGGTGGGGGCCACATGTCAGTGACACTGGGCTGCCTAGTCAGCACAGTTGACTAGTGACCATTTGGTCACCGGAAGCTTGTCGGCGACGAGCTCCCGCGGCGCTGATCTCGGCCACATTGGGGATGGCGGCTAGAGGAAGCAAACGGCGACGAGCGAGGAGGGGCAGGAAGCAGCGGCTCACCGGGAGCCTGTAGGGGTGCAAGATGGGCTCGGGGAGGACTCGGAGGCGGTGGGTTCCGGCGACAGCGACGACGATGCAGAGGAGGAAGACGGCTCGATCCCGACATGGTGGTGGCTCCCGGGTCGCGATCGTCGACGTCGACGGCGTAGCCATGCGCTGCGGAGCTGCTGGACACGGCGGCTAGACGAGTGGGGCTCGGTGGCCATGACCTTACAGCGGCGAGGCCATGGCAGCGTCGGGAGGGAGTGGAGAGCGAGGGAGAGAGGAAGAATGGGGTGGCCATGGTTCGTCAGCGGGGGCGAGGAGGGGTCCTATAGCCCGCCGTGGCTCTGTAGCGGCGCGCTTTCGAGCAAGGAGAGCGGGGGGGCCTGGCGCGGCGAGTGCGCGCGTGCAGCAGAGGGCGATAGCGAGGAGAGAAAGGCAGGAGGAGGGAGAAAGTGGCTGAGCGGGCTGGGCCGGTTACTGTGGACTTGAAGCCCACAAACACAGTAGCCGCTAGCCCTTTTTCCTTTTTCTTTTCTGCACTGCTTATATCTTTCTGTTTACAAATTATTTGGCCACCAAATCATTTTTGAAAAATGTGCAACCTGGCCGAATAATTATGTTGCAATATTTGGCAGAGTCATAAAAAGTTTGGGGCCCAAAAGATTCCATTTGAATTTGCATTGCATTTAACAAGGTCAAAATGGTGCTGTTGGCCCTGTTTTCAAGATGTTAGAGTCATCTAGTGAATTTAGGTGATGTTGTTTTCCTGAACATAATTCACAATGGATTATTTCCAAAATTATGAACTATTTAGTTTGCAAATTTGAAAAACTTTTATTTTTACTTCATATTTGAATTTTCAATTTGAGTTGGAATTTGAAATGAGATATGACTCAAATGATGATCAAGTACTGTTATACATGGTGACTTGGCATGATCAAGAGGTGATCACTGTAGTTAATACATGGGGGTGTTACAGACAGATCATCAGATGATCCAAGTCGATGACTATCGTCAATCGTGAGTTGCACCGACGAAGCGTCACTGGTGTTTTTCAGCGCTGTTTTTCACCTGAAGAAGGCCGTGCAATTCTCAATGAGATCCTGGTGATTGTGGTCACCATGCCGGCTCAAGATCCCTGGTGGCCAAAGCCTTCCGGCACGGGTTTTACTGGCTCACAGCTCACGCCGATGCAGAAGATATTGTACGCAAATGTGATGGGTGCCAGAAGTATGCTCGCTAGGCTCATGTGCCGGCTCAAGAATTGAGGATGATCCCGATTACTTGGCCTTTTGCAGTCTGGGGGCTTGACATGGTTGGACCCTTCAAACGTTCTAAGAACAAGCATACACACCTATTAGTGGCTGTGGATAAATTTACCAAGTGGGTGGAAGCAGAGCCGGTCAGCCGTTGTGATGCTGCTACAGCCATCAAGTTTCTGAAAAAGTTGATATTTCGATTTGGCTATCCGCACAGTATCATCACAGACAATGAAACTAATCTTTCCAAGGGTGTCATGAAACAGTTCTATCAACAGGAGCACATCCGGCTTGATCTAGCATCGGTTGCGCATCCTCAGTCCAACGGGCAGGCAGAAAGAGCCAATCAGGAACTACTGCGTGGTATCAAACCCCGGCTCATGGTGCCTTTATAGCGCATGCCGGGTTGCTGGGAAGAAGAGTTACCTGCAGTGCTTTGGAGCATACGGACTACTCCCAACAAGTCAACAGGCTACACGCCGTTTTTTCTGGTCTATGGTGCAGAAGCTGTACTTCCAAGCGATATTCGTCATGACTCCCCTCGAGTGGCGGCTTATGTGGAATCTGATAATGAACAAACTCGACAAGACGCTCTTGATGCCCTGGAAGAAGAACGCGAACTTGCCACATCCAGATCAGCAATTTATCAACAGGACCTATGTCGCTATCACAGCCGTAGAGTTCGAAGCTGTACTTTTCAGGAAGGTGACTTAGTGCTCCGTCTGATACAAGACTAGACAGGCATGCATAAGCTTTCACCACCTTGGAAGGGACCTTTGTGGTCAGCAAGAATCTCAACAACAGGTCATATTACCTGGTTGACATACGTGACGCAGACAAGTCACGAACCTCTGAGGAGGAAACAAGCCGGCCCTGGAACATTGCCCAGCTCCGGCCATACTACACCTAAGTCAATCGAGTAGGTTACGTCTTTGTACATACCTTCTATCATGTATATACATATTTCTTGGTCAATGAAATAAAGACCGGCAACTCTGTATAAAAGAGTTTTGTCGTTTCGCCTCAAAATTGTGTGTGGAGTCTTTACTTGTTGATCCTTGGTTATTTGGGGGCTTCCAACTCATTGAGTTTAGCTTACAAAACCCTTTAACCCGGCGAGATGCCACAAGTTTGTTAAATCTGCCTGTTAGCAAGATGCTACTCCATAAAGGTGACCCGGCGTACGCCTGATGAGTCAGTCACAAAGGTGACCCTGAATTCATCAGAGTTAAAATGCTCGATTGGTTACGTGAGAGTCGGCTTTCAGAAAGCAAGGATAAACCAACAGGCCAAAGTGCCAGCTTCATGAAAGCAATCCAGACTTGCACTTTATAAGCCAGTCTTTCAAGTTGTGTTTTAAAAACCGGCTTGTTACAGTCATGTTCTCTTTTCTGCATTTCATTTCATCTCTGCATGCATACATACATTCATACATAGCATCTACCTTCGTCAAATTTGCTGTCTTGATTCATTATGAATAGTAACAAAGTTGCTAGTTATTTATATGATTTCATCAATCAAAATTATTATTATATGCACTTGTTATTGTCTCAGCAGAATCACTCTCATTGCAAAAACCGGCTCTCGAGGTCCAAAAGAGGCTTCACAATGGCAAGGCATCCACAAAAGTATTTGTACAGGCAACAGCAGCACAGTACACGATGGCACAGGCATCAGCAACAAGTGTTTGACGCGAAGCTATTACAAGTCGCCCATCGGGCTGCAGGCAAAAATGTTATTCCTCCCAAGTTCCACTACAATCAAAGAAGAGCCGGTATGTGCCAGATTGAGGACACGGGATGATCAAGGAGCACTTTGACCCGGCTCTTCGCGGTTGTCGTCATCCTCCGCCCCTTCCTGGCTTGTGGATTCGCCGATCGACCACTGAATGGAGCGCAATGTTTCAAACATCGCATCGGCGGAAATCACAGAAGAAGGATCAACTTCAGGGGCAAAGGATTGCTTGCGCGCGCGAGTAAGAGCTACCGGTTGAAAGTTTGGCGGCTAAATCCGCTCATTATCTTCTGTATAACCAGCTTGGTACCTGGACAAGTCCGCCTCTTCGGCGATGGCAGTTTATACGTCTCCAACGTATCTATAATCTATGAAGTATTCATGCCACATTTATAACAATTCTATATGGTTTTGGTATGATTTGATTAGAACTAACCCGAACTGACGCTGTTTTCAGCAGAACTACCGTGGTGTTGTTTTTGTGCAGAAATGAAAGTTCTCCAAATGAGCTGAAACTTTTTGACGATTTTTTTTGGAACAAAAGAGACAATAGAAGCCTTGTGGGAGGACCATTAGAGCCACGAGGTGTCCATGAGGCACCTGGGCGCGCCAGGGGGGGTGGCGTGCCCTGGTACCTCGTGGGCCCCATGTGGCCCATCTTGACGTGATTCCAACGCTGAAAAATCCTATAAATAGAGAAACCCCCAGAAATAACCCTAGATTTTGGACTACGCCGCCACAGCTCTCTGTATCCTCGAAATACCATCAAGAGCCCTATTCCGGCACCCTGCCGGAGGGGGAAATCATCACCGGAGGCCATCTTCATCATCCCGGCGGCCTCCATGACGAGGAGGGAGTAGTTCACCCTCGGGGCTGAGGGTTTGTACCAGTAGCTATGTGTTTTATCTCTCTCTCTCTCGTGTTCTTGAGATGGCACGATCTTGATGTATCGCGAGCTTTGTTGATATAGATGAATCATATGGAGTTTACCCCTCTCTATCTTCTTGTGATGAATTGAGTTTTCCCTTTGATGTTTTCTTATCGGATTGAGTCTTTAAGGATTTGAGAACATTTGATGTATGTCTTGCATATGGATATCTGTGGTGACAATGGGATATTCACTTGAGTCACTTGATGTATGTTTTGGTGATCAACTTGTGGGTTCCGTGACCTTGGGGATTTATGCATAAGGGTTCGCACACGTTTTCGTCTTGACTTTCCGGTAGAAACTTTGGGGCACACTTTGAAGTTCTTTGTGTTGGTTTGAATAGATGAATCTGAGATTGTGTGATGCATATCGTATAATCAAACCCGTGGGTACTCGTGGTGACATTGGAGTGCCTAGGTGACATTAGGGTTTTGGTTGATGTGTATCTTAAGGTGTTATTCTAGTACGAACTCTAGGGCTGTTCGTGATAATTAATGGGGATGGCTCATAAGATTGATCGGGAAGGATAACTTTGAGGTGGTTTCGTACCCTACAACAATTTCTTCGTTTGTTCTCCGCTATTTGTGACTTTGGAGTGAACTCTTTGCCGCACGTGAGGGATTTACATATGATTCAACTATGTCAACAATGTTGAGAGATTGCACTAGCAAAAGTATGAACCCTAGGCCTTGTTTTTAAGCATTGCAATACCGTTTGTGCTCACTTTTGTTACTTGCTACCTTGCTGTTTTTATATTTTCAGATTACAAAAACTTATATCTACTATCCATACTACACTTTTATCACCATCTCTTCGCCGAACTAGTGCACCTATACAATTTACCATTGTATTGGGTGTGTTGGGGACACAAGAGATTTCTTGTATTTGGTTGCAGGGTTGTTTGAGAAATACCATCTTCAACCTATGCCTCCCGTGGATTGATAAACCTTAGGTCATCCACTTGAGGGAAAATTGCTACTGTCCTACAAAACTCTGCGCTTGGAGGCCCAACACGAGTCTACAAGAATAAGTTGTGTAGTAGACATCAAGCTCTTTTCTTCTGCCGTTGCCAGGGAGGTGAGTGCTTGAAGGTATATATTTAGATCTTGCAAGCGAATCTTTTAGTTTCTTGTTTTATCACTAGTTTGGTTTTATAAAAAGAAAAACTACAAAAAAATGGAATTGAGGGTGCCTCATATTATTCGTCTTTATCATGTCTTTCTTGAAAATAAGGATTCCGATAATTGTGCTCAATTGATAGAAGAAGAATTCAATAAAATGTTTGGCATAAAATCCATGAATGATGAGCATGATTGCAATGTTGCTAGTATGAATTCTTTGAATATCCATAATATTAATGATGATTGCACTAGTCATGATAATGATGTCTCCTATAAGGATGTCAATTTTTGTGGAGTGAATTGGGAGTGCAAATGCATACCAAAAAGGGAAAATAGATTTTGTAAGAGGCATAAGTATTTAGAAACTAAAGGGTTGCAAGAGAGGCTAGATGATTGTGCTGAAAGATTTAATTTTTCTTGTCATCCTTGTGAACTTTGCAATGAACGTGGTCATTTAAATCTCCAATGCAAATTGTTTCATGATCGAATCGTGTCCAAAAATTGTGATAACTTGATTACCCTTGCGCATCATAATGAACTTAGTCTGCTTTTGGGGTATGAAGAAATGAAACGTATAACTAGGGATATTCCGGAATATAATCTCAAGAGATTTCTCGATTTTGATCTAGAGGAATTTATATGTATTGTGCGGTAAATTGCATTGAGAATCCTTATATTGCCAATTATTTAAAGACAAGAAAACAAATAGAAGATGAAGAGAATACTAATGAAGGGGAAGAGGTTTCCCAATATCCTCCTATTTTTTTCTTATGATGAATCAGGTAACGAGGAGGAGCTTTTTATTCAACCAATCTCTTCAATAAAGTGCACGAAAAAATTGATTAAACCCACACATGAGGTGGTGAAGAAGAAAAAGAAAAGAAGAAAGAATAGAGGTAAAAAGGTATCCCTCCCAAATGATGTTGCTCCTATTATTGTTGTGCCTCATGAGAATGAATCAAAAATAATTGTGGAAGATGATACACTTGATGATGATATTGCTTCTTTGTCTTATGGTACAATGTCTGAAGGAACTATTGAGGGTGATATTGTTATGCATATTACTCGTTGTGATGATTATGATTGGGAAGATAATGATACTTCTTATAATCTTGAAAATCTTTATGGTGCCAATTTGGAAAATTATGATGATAATAATTGTTTTACTATTGGTGCTATTCATACTATTGATGATAATAGTGATAATGCCAATGATATGCAAACCAACAAGCTTGGGGATGCTATGTTTGATGAGAATGAAATTTTTGAGAATATATTTGCTGCAATTAATATTTGTCCCAAGCTTGGGGATACTATGCTTAATGAAGATGATCTTTTTAGCCCCCCTACTTTGAATGATCAAATTTGTTATGATGATCTTTTTATTTGTTATAATTATTAAAATCCTTTTACATAACATCACTATTTTAATGTGGAAACAATTTATAGCATTCGTGTTTCATACGATACTCCCACAAGGCATTAAAAGAATGAGAAGAAAATTGCTTGTGTGGAGAGTAATAAAAATTATATGCTTGTGGATCATGAAAAGAATGCTTTATATGATAGCTATATTGATGAATCCATTCATGATGCTACTGAAAATTATTGTGAGAGAGGAACATATGATTCATGATGCTCCCGTTATGTTTCAATTCTTCACTTTTTATGTGAGCATCATTAAAATCATCATGCCTAGCTAAAAGGCATTAAAGAAAAGCGCTTGTTGGGAGACAACCCAATACTTATACCTACTATTTTTATGTGTCCACATGATTAAGCTACTGTAGTAATCATCTTTTATATGTTTTCTTTCAATAAAGTGCCAAGTAAAACCTTTGGGATAGTGTGGATACTTGTTGATTCAATTCTGTGCAAAAACACAAACTTTTTCCTCCAGTATTTAATTTCCCAGATTTTACTAGAGCGTCAAAAAATTCTTAAATTTTTACACAGTATTGGTATGCAAATTTTTGAGGTTGTCCTAATTTTTCAGAATTTTTAGAGTTCCAGAAGTATGGTAGTTGCTCAGATCATTACAGAGTGTTCTGTTTTTGACAGATTCTGTTTTCAATGCATAGCTTGCTTGTTTTAATGTTTCCATAGCTTATATTATGAGATATAAATTGTGGAAATGATAGAATACAGTAGGAATTATATGGGAACAATTGTGAATCTTGTCTTGGACAGTACCTAAGTGATGGTTTATTCTTTATCATACTAACCGTTCTCACAAAGTTCCTTTAAGTTTTGTGTGATTGAAGTTTTCAAGTTTTGGGTGAGATATCAATATGAGGAGAATAAGGAGTGGCAAGACCCTAAGCTTGGGAATGCCCAAGGCACCCCAAGGTAATACTCAAGGAAGACTCAAGCGCCTAAGCTTGGGGATGCCCCGGAAGGCATCCCCTCTTTCGTCTTCACCACTATCGGTAACCTCACTTGGAGCTAGATTTTTATTCGTCACATAATATGAGTTTTGCTTGGAGCGTCATTTTCTTCTGTTAATATTTGCTTTGTGTAATCAATAATCATGTTTTGTATCCTTTAGTTCAATAAAATGCCAATTATAGCCTTTACCATGCCCAGTTTGCAAGTTTATGAGTTGCTGTTTCAAAACAGAAAGTTTGCTGCTATTGATTAAATTGCCCAGAAATGTCAGAATGTGATAAAATCTTGAAATTTTGACACAGTCGACTTTGATAAATTATTTCCAGTGTGGTAAATTTTCAGAATTTTTTGAGTTATCTAAGTATGGATTCTTAATTATCCTTTACAGACTGTCCTGTTTAGGCAGATTGCTGTTATGTTTGCATTGTTTGCATATGTTGGCTTGTTTAATGATTCTATTTGAGGATAGGAGTATTAAATATTAAGAGGCATTTAGTATTCAATGTTTAATTATAATTTTAGTGATTTGCTACAGTAGAGAATGTTGAGGTTTTGAGTGGATTTATACTAACATATCTCACAAGTTCTTGTCAAGTTTTGTGTGGATGAAGTTTTTGAAACTTAGGGAAACTATTATATGAGAAGAATTAACGAGACACAAGAGTTCAAGCTTGGGGATGCCCAAGGCTCCCCAAGTTAATATTCCAAGAAGTATCAAGCATTCAAGCTTGGGGATGCCCCGGTAGGCATCCCATCACTTTTCTTCATCAACTATCGGTTAGTCTCGATTGAACCCAAGTTTTTACTTGTTCACATAATGTGTGCTGTACTTGGTTGTGTTTTGCTTGCTGTTTGAATAAAATATCAAGATCTGAAACTTTTTAATAAGAGAGAGTCCTTACATAGCTACTTAATTGTTTCACTACTCATTGATCTTCGCTTATATATTTTGGAGTAGTTTGTCATTAATTCTCCTGCTTCACTTATATCTTTTGGAGAGTTAATAATAGTAATGGTAATTTGCACAAGATATGAATTTGGTCCCAAGATGAATATTTGAGAGGGATATAATAAAAACTTTCATATAGATCATTGGATATGATAAGTGTGATTCCGTGCAATGAAAATAATGAAAGAGATCATATGCTAATCTTATGGAAAGTAATGACATTACATAAAGAAAAGTATAAGTGGTAAAATTTATTGGAGGTTAACAAGCATAGCATTAGTCAATGATGCAATTCATGAAAAAGTTAATAAGGGAAGAGAAGGTTCACGTGCAAATATACTATCTTGGACATCTTTTATGATTGTGAGCCCCCATTAAGTATTTTATGTCAAAGTGTTGATGTTGGACAAGGAAGACAACGTAATGAATTATGTTTGTTCATATTCACATAGAAGTTATATTGTTATAGATCCTCCAACATGTGGTGCTTGCCCAATATCTTTGCTAGCCAAAAATCCGCACCAAGTAGAGATACTACTTGTGCATCCAAAACCCTTAAACCCAGTTTCTTCCCATGAGTGTCCACCATACCTACCTATGGATTGAATAAGATCCTTCAAGTAAGTTGTCATCGGTGCAAAAAGCAATAAAAATTGCTCCTAAAATATGTATGATCTTTTATTGTAAGTGAAATAAGCGTTGTACGAACTTGTGATGGTAAAGAAATAAAAGCGACGAACTGCATAATAAAGGTTGCTATCATAAGGGGCAATATAACGTGACGTTCCTTTGCATTAAGGGCTTGTGCATCCAAAAATAAAAAGCGCATGACAACCTCTGCTTCCCTCTGCGAAGGGCCTATCTTTTACTTTTATGCATTTACTTTTATGTATTTATTTTTTATGCAAGAGTCAATAGTGTTCTGCTCTACTTCCTTTTTATTTTTCTCTTTTGCAAGCATCATGTGGTGGGGAAAGATCTAGGCACATATATCCAGTTGGATATGAGTGATCATGAGTTATTATTGTTGACATCAGCCTTGAGGTGAATAAGTTGGGAGGCGAAATCACAAGCCCCTATCTTTCTATGTGTCTGGCTGAAACTTTTGCTCCATATATATGTCATGAGTGTTAGCAATCATAGAAGACTAAATGATGGTTGAGTATGTGGACTTGCTAAAAAGCTCCTACATGAGACCCTTCCTGAAAATATGATGAATTGCAATTGCATTGTTGACTAGAATAGTTTGTTAGTTTCCAAGAAAGTTTATGCCTTATACTTCATTGTTGTGATGAATTGTTACTTGCTCATGAGAAGTTTTATGATAATAAATATTGCTGTTATAATAATGATCTTGCTTTGAATCATTCAAGTCCAATGTCCATGCTATAAAAGAAAAGAATATGTGATGATTATGATAGGTAGCATTCCACATCAAATTTTTTGTTTTTAATTGCTACATTATCATGTTGATTTTTATGAGAAAAAATTGCTATTATGATGCTAGGAAAAGTGATTGAAATTATCATTGATCAAACTTATGCACTATGCTAGCATTCACACTTCATAAATTATTTCTTTTATCATTTACCTACTCGAGGACAAGTAGGAATTAAGCTTGGGGATGCTGATACGTCTCCAACGTATCTATAATTTATGAAGTATTCATGCCACATTTATAACAATTCTATATGGTTTTGGTATGATTTGATTAGAACTAACTCGGACTGACGCTGTTTTCAGCAGAACTACCGTGGTGTTGTTTTTGTGTAGAAATGAAAGTTCTCCAAATGAGCTGAAACTTTTTGACGATTTTTTTTGGAACAAAAGAGACACTAGAAGCCTTGTGGGAGGACCAGAAGAGCCACGAGGTGTCCACGAGGCACCTGGGCGTGCCAGGAGGGGTTGGCGTGCCCTGGTACCTCGTGGGCCCCCTGTGGCCCATCTTGATGTGATTCCAACGCTGAAAAATCCAATAAATAGAGAAACCCCCAGAAATAACCCTAGATTTTGGACTACGCCGCCGCAGCTCTCTGTATCCTCGAAATACCATCTGGAGCCCTATTCCGGCACCTTGCCGGAGGGGGAAATCATCACCGGAGGCCATGTTCATCATCCCGACGGCCTCCATGACGAGGAGGGAGTAGTTCACCCTCGGGGCTGAGGATTTGTACCAGTAGCTATGTGTTTTATCTCTCTCTCTCGTGGTCTTGAGATGGCACGATCTTGATGTATCGTGAGCTTTGTTGATATAGATGAATCATATGGAGTTTTCCCCTCTCTATCTTCTTGTGATGAATTGAGTTTCCCTTTGAAGTTTTCTTATCGGATTGAGTCTTTAAGGATTTGAGAACACTTGATGTATGTCTTGCATATGGATATCTGTGGTGACAATGGGATATTCACTTGAGTCACTTGATGTATGTTTTGGTGATCAACTTGCGGGTTCCGTGACCTTGGGGATTTATGCATAAGGGTTGGCACACGTTTTCGTCTTGACTTTCCGGTATAAACTTTGGGGCACTCTTTGAAGTTCTTTGTGTTGGTTTGAATAGATGAATCTGAGATTGTGTGATGCATATCGTATAATCAAACCCGTGGGTACTCGTGGTGACATTGGAGTGCCTAGGTGACATTAGGGTTTTGGTTGATCTGTATCTTAAGGTGTTATTCTAGTACGAACTCTAGGGCTGTTCGTGACAATTAATGGGGATGGCTCATAAGATTGATCAGGAAGGATAACTTTGAGGTGGTTTCGTACCCTACAACAATTTCTTCGTTTGTTCTCCGCTATTTGTGACTTTCGAGTGAACTCTTTGTCGCACATGAGGGATTTACATATGATTCAACTATGTCAACAATTTTGAGAGATTGCACTAGTGAAAGTATGAACCCTAGGCCTTGTTTTTAAGCATTGCAATACCGTTTGTGCTCACTTTTGTTACTTGCTACCTTGCTGTTTTTATATTTTCAGATTACAAAAACTTATATCTACTATCCATACTACACTTTTATCACCATCTCTTCGCCGAACTAGTGCACCTATCGAATTTACCATTGTATTGGGTGTGTTGGGGACACAAGAGATTTCTTGTATTTGGTTGCAGGGTTGTTTGAGAGATACCATCTTCAACCTATGCCTCCCGCGGATTGATAAACCTTAGGTCATCCACTTGAGGGAAAATTGCTACTGTCCTACAAAACTCTGCGCTTGGAGGCCCAACACGAGTCTACAAGAATAAGTTGTGTAGTAGACATCAGCAGTGGCGGCAACCCGGGTCTCCTTGAGACAGTGTCTGAAGTCCTTCTCAGTAAATGGGGTGTCATCTATATTGAACTCCGGATACCCGCCCACAATCTGAGCCAGAGCCAATTCTGGCACATAGCCTTTGGCACGAGCAAGAACTGTCAGAGCACCAGTGCGACAAGCCGCCTTCTTCAATTCTTCAACCCACTTGGGCACAACCGACAGTTCCTTCAACATGTCAGCAATCAACTATGGCGGCGTCTTGGTATTTTTTGTGGCCATTACGCAACGAGAGCCGCCTATGTACAGCTGCTCCACAAAAGTATAAACTGCCTTCAATTTCACCAATGGTTGCTGAACAAGGGTTTGGTTCTTGCGGCCTTCAAAGATAAGTACACGCGATCAGTAAAACTGGCTTAGCATGATAAGTTGGTATAATTGACTGATGGTAGTCTTTGCTTACCGAAGATGGCCTTGCACATGGCTGTGATCTGGCCCTTTAGAGTGGCTAGCTCTCGGGTTACCGGCTCCATCTTGGCCTCGGCCTCATGAGCATGCTCAGCTAAGGTGGCTCTTTCTGCCTCGGAATCTTTCAAGGTGCTCCTCGGAAGGAGCAGTGACTTGGTGGCTTCTGCAGATGATTTTTCAGCCTCTTTACGCAGTTTTTTCTCCTTCCTTGCTTCCTTCCGGAAGAAGGAAGCCTGCTCCTCCACTTGATTCAGCATGTCCTGCAAGGCAGTTTCAGTTATACATCATATATAAGCATGTCCTGAGCCGCCCTTCCGGACGACCCGGCACATGGGGGCTACGTGTTTCAGCGCTTCTCAAAAAGCAAACAAGCAAGTTCCATGCAGACGCAGGCATTCTACATGGTACTTGGGGGCTAATGCATGATTTGATCTATCTTCCTAGAGATGGAGACCTGCCCGTCATGGTATGACGAGCCGGCCTTTGGGGGTACCAATTGAGGTTATGCATGCAAGATAAAGTTTTAAAGTCCCGGGTCATTATCTGATAAATACCCGGCCCTTGGGGGCTACATATATATGTTTCATGGCAGAAGGCGCAAGTTACCTCGTATTTCCGCTTCAATGAAGATATCATTGCAATTTCTATGTCCCGGCTTTCAGATAGCCGGGTCAGCACAGCTTGGTGCAGGGTATTGGCGTCTTGATCTTCAAAGGCGGAGAAGTCAAGAGTCGCCTTCCCCTTGTTCTTCAGGGGCGGATCAGCCCTGGCAGGAACCTTGGTGAGAGCAGTAGAAGCTTCCTGTGGAGCATTTTGCCGTTCACTCATCACCACTACTTCCTCTTGAGCCGGTGCCACGGGTTGCTGTTTGGGTTGATCTTCAGTTAAATTTTCCCTCTCCTGAACAACAGGAGAGGAGGCATGAGCCGGGCTCGCAGTAAAATCTTGAGGCGGCGGGCTGTTCTGGAACGCCGGCTCGTCCTGGGTGACCAAGGTGGCCTCCGTTTCTTCCTACGGGCCTGTTTCAATGACCGGGTCAGATGACCTGGCAGTGGTTTTCTTCTTAATAGCCTTGGCACTGTACAAGGAACAAGGAGCTATTCATTTAAAAGGATGAAGGGCAAGAAACCACTATATGACACAGGAATGATTAAATTACTTACCCAGGGTTGATATTGAAAGCCGGCACCTGAGTAGCGCTTGATTCATCCGAAGAGGGGGACGTCTGATAGGCCGAGTCATTTAAATGCAAGGGTTCCTTGAAACAACCAGCTAGAGAAAAAGAGGGAGTTGGGCTAAGAAGCAACTCTGTCCGCGCACTACAGGATGGCGGCTCATTTGGAAGCCTGCCACTCAACTCTCCTTCCCTACTCCGGGTCTTCCTTTTGGAGGTTCCGGCGTGCTGTGTTTTCTTCAAAAGAAATTGGGGGTCCAAGTTAGCATCTTGATGTGAAAAAGGGACTTTACGGATGGTAACCCGGGGTTTTCTTCGGATTTTGCGGACTACAGCCCGGGTTTTCTTTCGAACAGGTATTGGGGAGTTAGAGTCTGAGGAGATCAAAGTTACCTCTGGCTCGATGGTGTGGCTAATTTCAGCTTCTTCCTGTGAAGAGTCGGCATCAGCAAGCTGATTAAAAAGGCAGCCAAGGGAGTCAAGTTCTACCTCATTGTATTCATCGTCCTCTGGGTCCTCTTCGTCGTCATCTCGAGGAGGAGTAGGGTCTTGAACCTCAACCCGCCACCAGTCGTCGTTCTCCTGTATCATGACGGATTGATGAAACGATAATAAGGATAACGCAATATTGGAAAAATGAAAGGTGACAGAGTCGGCTTACCTTAGGAGCCGGGTTGTTGTCACGGAATGGGGTGAGCCCCACGATCTTAATATCGTCCTTTGTTTCGCCAAGAAGCTTCTTGGCAAATTTTAGGACGTCCTTCTCCTTGAGATTAACCCGGCTAAATCGAAGTGGGTCTTTGTGATGGCCGGTGTAGGTGTGCATGAGCCGGGTCCTAGAGCTGAGTGGCTGAATTCGCCACTCGACCCAAGTCCGGGTCAGATCGACGCCGGTGAGACCATGAGCAATCAGCGCATTCATCTTCGAGTACAGAGGCTCCAGGTTCTCTCTCTCTTCCCTGGAAGCAAGACCCGGGAAGGCTGTAGTTATGGCAAGCCGGTTGGACCGGTAACCCGACGGTGGGTGTTGTCCTTTGGGAGATGTGTCGTTGCAATAAAACCAGGTTCGGTGCCACCCTTTCGGGTGGCTGGCCGGCTTGGCGTTGGGGAAGACTATGTTCTTCCTTCTCTAGATAAAAATTCCACCAAGTTCAATACTTGGACCATCCTTGTGCTTTGTTTGGCGGTTCAAATAGAAGAATTCCCGGAATAGGCTAAGAGATGGCTCAAGCTGCAGATAAACTTCGCAGAATACTTGGAATTGGCACAGATTGAAGATGGAATTGGGGGCCAAGTCTTGAGGCCTGATGTTGAAAAAATGCAATACATCCCTGAAAAACTTCGAGCCGGGGGGACGAAAACCCCTTTAAACATGATCAGCAAATATGACGATCTCATTCTGGCCGGGTTGGGGGTGGATTTCTTCTTCAGGAGCTCGCCACGAAATTGCTTCCATAGCTGGTAGCAGCCTGGAATCCACCAGGGCTTGCAGACTAAGTTTAGACATACTGGACCTGGCCCAGTTGACGATCTTGGGCTTGGGAGGCATTGTTTCAGCTGCTATGTAAAAGAAAAGATGTCATAAGCAGGCAACATGTGAGCTTTTCGATTTAATATAAATGACATATATGAGCCGGCGATTGAGATATTTGGCCGGGTTCCGAGAAGAGATGCAAATGAAATCCGGGTCAAGATTGCTAACGAAGATAAGCTGGAAAATTACATGGCATGGATTTTCACAAGTGTTGAGCATGGTTTGTACTATGAGTCCGCAAACAAGATTCAATCAGATGAGGAAATTCTACGGATTTGAAAAATGGATAAAAATGAAAAAGTAAAAACTAGGTATGTTCCTCGCATTATGAGAAGAAAGACAATGGGGTCTGTCTGAAGCAGTACAACAGATCTACCAATAAGGAAAATGCTGCTGAGCGGCTGTTTGAACTAAAAACGTAAAGGGCCAAAAGCATTTTGGATCTACGGTGGCTGTGGCGAAGAACACGGAAGAACATTGATGAGCTAATAGCAATGGCAGAGGAGAAGCTCACAGATCTGGGGACCGAACTTGAGGTCTTCAAGGTGTGGCGGATGCAGCCGCGTGGTGATGAACAGCTTCGGCGACGAGGAGGAGACGCGACGACGTGCTGGTTCCGGCGGCGATGAGCTCGAACGGGCACAGCGGCGACGCGGAGGAGAAGAAGACGAAGAGTAGTAAGGAAGGAAGTGGGGGAGGCGCAGTCTATTTATGGGCGCCGCAGGACCCCCAAACGGCGTGCACGAAATCCCAGGCGGTACAGTAAACAGTGGCTAAAAGGGCTCCTCGATTTTTGCGCCTAACGAGGCAATACAAATCTATTCAAGAGATAGAGTGTGACGTCATCCCGGATTTTGCGGAGATAGAGTGTGACGTCAGGAGACAAAGGCGATGAAAAAGTGCAAAGTCTGAAACCGAAAGAATGACCCGGTGTTTGTTTAAACCAGGAAATTATGCCTGATAAGGATGGTGCTCCATAAAGCCGGCTTGCGAAGCAATTTGTGGGTTTATTTCCCTATTAATGGTTTGTTTTGTCTCAGGATGGAGTTTAACATGAATAAATTCAAGTCAAACTGAGGGCTAATGTTGGGGATATTTCCCAGCACTTAGAACCGGCAGGATGGTAACCCGGCCTTAGAGCAGACTCAGCGGGTTAACTCATTGCAGGGCTAAGAAGATATTTGATGGGCCGGCTTGATGGAGGCACAGTAAGAAAGGCCGGCTTAGGCTATGGTCCGGCTCAAGAAGAAGATAGACGGCTTCAGGGTTGTCTTGTAGAATTAGTAGGAAGAAATAGGAGACGGGTCAGAAGGATGACCCGGACTCTCATGTAAATCTAGGGTTCCGCCTGTATATATAAAGGGGGCACCTAGACGAAAAAGACTAAGTTACAATCTCTCGAAAGCTAGGTTAGCGAATCCGCATCCTTGTAATTGAGATCCACAACAATATAATCAAGCAGGACGTAGGCTTTTACCTCGATCGAGAGGGGCCGAACCTGGGTAACTCCGTGTCTTCTCATTCCCGATTAACCCCGTTAAGCTTCCACACTTGTGCGATGGCCTCATCTCCAAGTCCTTTCACAAGGGCATCTGCCGTGTCAAAACCACGACAACACCGCTGCCTCCACCACGCCGACGCCATTGCCACCACGGCGGAGGACACCGGCCCGCGCTGCCCACAACCCGCACTGTCGGCTGAAGACGGACGCCCGATCGGGGCGGATCCCGATCCGCCGCCACCCCCTCGCCTGCACGATCCGCCACCTCGAAGCCCGCCGTGTGCCGCCGGTCCCGAGCGCCGCGGCGACCCTCGCCATCACGGTGTCCCGGCCCCGCCGCACCACCCCGTGGCGGAGACCCTGCGCGAGAAGGTGAAACGCCTCGCCGCCGCCGACGCCGGCCAGGCTTTGCCCGGTAGCGTCCTCTGGCGACGGCGAGGGAGGAGGGAGGGAGAGGAGGGTCATGGCGGCGGCAGCGGGAGCGCCCTCCCCGTCGCCCACGGGAGCGACGTGGGAGGGTCAAATCTGAGCGACGTCAAAAAACACGCCGAGCCCTCTTAAAAAACACTCATCAACATAATATCTTGGTACTCATTAAAAAAAATTCTTTGAGGACCATGCTTATCTTGGTACTCCTTTCTCTGTTACACCAACCGAAGAAGTTCCCAGTTTATATACATGGCGCATGGTATACCTCACCAATTACAGTAAATCTGAATTGCGTTGGTCTGGGAGGGCTGCACTATGCCGATGGCCATCAAGAGAGACAAGGGTGGTTGTCATCGTCCCTGTAGATCCGCTGCCTCTGTAGTCAGCGGGCCTCTGGACCACGTAGCGAGGAGGAAAGGACGGAGGTGAGCGCTCCTCACCGGAGAGGACAAGAGCATGGCCCGAGGCGAGAACTTTTGTGCGATTGTTTCTGGCTAGGTTTAGGGGCGGCGGAGGAGGGGAGATGTGGGAGAGCGCCATAGAAAAAAAGGGAACGGGCGGAGAGAAAAAACCGAAAACTGGGGAGAGGCAAAAAAAACCAAAACGGGGAGGCGGGGAGGGGGAGGACGTATGAGGAGGCGAACGTACCATGACCTACCATCACAACCACATACCCCCTTTAATAGTAAACTAGCTAAATGCACTTGCGTTGCCACGGAATGTCATAATTCTCTTCTTCGATTTCTGCCATGCTATTCGTCTTTCTCCCTCCCTCTCTCTCTCATATTTATATATCCATTACGAATACATGGTGTATTCTCCCTTCGTTCCTCACTCTCACATGTCCCTAGATTTTGTAGCAGCTCCATGTTTGATGTGTCGTGATCTCGCTCAACATTGCCCCATGTCACATGCTACAGATAAACAAATTTATGTATAAAAATAACTTTTCATGATTGTAACTATACAATGCAACATTTTTCTTCTCCATCACTCCAACTATCCACCCCTCGCATCTGCCATAACCACTCTGTTTCACAATTGTAACTGCAACCATAAATTATTAAACGAAGAATATTTTGTTCCTGGCTACAAAGCCTCAACTATTGCAAAATGATTTCAAATAACAATTCTATACTATCAATTTCATCACAAAATACAACATGTTGAACCAAGGTGAATCTAAAAAAGACTCGACAACCTACATTTATTAATTTCAATTTACAAACTTTTTTTCATAGTTCATATACATGTCCATGATCTTAAACCATAGACATGCTCAGAATAGATCCTAGAACAAATAAAGTGACCTCACTACACATACAAAATGTAATACTCAGACAGTCAAACTAAAACACTTCATTTCTGAACGCCAGTAGCAATGGCAACTACATAGCTCAACAGTTGTCGTAGTAGCCTATGGTGTCAGGCACTTGCAAATTTGAAAGGCTGGAATGCTGAAATCTGCATAAATCACAAGAAACATGAGAAACTTGTTAAAAAAATAACAAGAGTGTCCAAAGGACTGAAGTTTTAAGGTTGTGATACATCGTTGATGTTTCATGGTCAAGACTCCGGTAACTACCAATAGAAAGGTGAAGACTGAATCAAAAATAAATTGGTACCTAACACATGTAGTGCTGGAATTATAGCCCAACATGCAAGTTTTGGTGCATACTGTATAGTTACTATAGATTATAATGGTAAAAAAAATCTGGTTATGCACCCAGTGAATAGTAGTGCCAAAACTTCAATTCGGACCAGAGATGCTCCTCTAGATGGCCAAAAGAAATGAGATATATAAATATCTGAGAGCAACAAAAATATAGTCAAACCGCATGTCTAGATTTATGTTATCATCTTTAGCAGAGAATAAGACCTCCTGTCAGATACTCCAAGATTCATGTTACCATGTAAATAATCTTTACCTAATAATAATAAAGCACGGATCGCTTCTTACCCCTGATTTTCGTCCGTTTCGTCCGTCCACCGTTTTCACTGTCGTTTGTACGTCAGTTTCGTTCGGCACCAAGATAGGCCAAGCGAACGAACCAGCCCATGAACTGGCAATACCGAATCAGGCCCACCTATAGCGATCGAGAATTGAACTCGATACCTCCCGTGCAATACATGATGTCACAAATAGTCCCACCTCGCTACTTTGCACCCAATCCCATCAACTTTTATACCTCAGCCGGCTTGCTGCATCAGAAGTCAACAAGCAGAGTACGGAAACGGAACAAAGGAATTAACACCGCAGGTGGGAAGAGGGGAGCAAAGGAATAAGGACGTTACAAATCCGCAAAATCTTGTTATCCCACGCAGCATGACGATTTACATCTGACTCAGACGGCAGAGATGCAGATGGGATAAGAATGAACGCAAAGAGGACGATTTACATCTGACTCAGATGGCAGAGATGCAGATGGGATAAAAACGAACGCAAAGAGGAGGCCCAGTCGCCGTCGAAGCATCCGCCGAGGCGAGGGACGGCCCGGGACGCTGCACCGGCGCTCCCGTCGGCGAGGGGCGGCTTGCCCGAGCGGCGGTCCACGCGCAGTGCGCCCCACGCGAGCGAGGCAGAGGGTGGCGGCGCCGGTCGCAGGGGAGGATGGGCGGCGGCGGCGCGACAACGCCCGTGGTCGCGGCAGCGGCAAGGCTCCCTGCGTCTCCTGCTCAGCCAAGGGAAAAATAAAGAAATGCCCATGGTAGTTCCTCGCTGGACAGAGAGAAGGGGAGAGGAAGGGAATCGGGAGTGTGGGAAGAAGAATGCGTGGGGGAGAGAGATGAGAAGGGCGGCTGAGAAGATAAGGTGGGAGGGATAGACAGCGATGCGTCACCCGCGCAAGACGGCCGGTGGAATCTGTTGTCTACACAGCCGGATACCCGAGTGGGCTGGAGTCGCTGGACACGGGAGCACTGAAGAAAGAAGAATTAACTACTACGAGGGACACGCTCCACCCATCGAATCCCTTGATTCTGACCCTAAAAAGGAGGGACACGCTCCACCCATCGAATCCCTTGATTCTGACCCTAAAAAAATCACTTGATTCTGGTCGTGCATGCATTTTTTTCTTCTCCGAATCTACATGCACACGATTGCCCAGTTTGCTTCTACATTTTTTTGAAGTTGGATTTGCATCTGTTTGTGTTTTTTACGTACTCATATTGACTACATAGGTCAGGTCACACACGGCGAAAACATACATGCCTGGACGCCCAATGAAGTAAATACATAAATTATCTTCGGGCGCTGCTGATTTCAGTTTATACGAGTGCATAATAAATCATCGGCGGCAAAACATAGGCTTTTACATGTCATGGCCACATATTCTTTAATTGCTCTCAATAAATTGTTGTTACGGATTAGGAAGAAGATGCCATGCTTGATGTCCCTAAAGATGGTCATATTGAAGGTGGTACGGAGGAACGAGGCAACCACCTTATACATCCTTTTGACCCAAACATTGATGCTATGGAGAAACAAGAGCAATTGCATCCAGGTAAAATTACTTTGGAAGTGTTGCATATACGACATTTTGATTGTCTGATGTCAGTGCAATGGTTAATCTGTCGGTGTGATATGTTTTGTCACTAGGCATCGACAGACTGATCTACAAAGTCGTAGTGAAGTCAGACGAAAAATATGGTGTATATTGCTTCAAGGAAAAACATGATACTCTAGCATGCAAACAACACATATATTCTGATGCTTATGTCGCGTAATTAGATTTATTTATAAGTAGCTACATATGCTCTATTTATGATGCAAATTTTATATCAAATTTTTAATCAACAACAAATTCATATAGTATACAAAACTCTCATGCAGAAAAACAATTTGGATGGCAATCTCGAGTCATGGATGGCAAGGAAGAAAGAAGGAAAAGAGATAGAGAGCGGTATGTATGGATGAACAATGACGACAAATAGGAAAAACTGAAAAAGCGACGTGAATCCTATCAACTAAACAAAAGAACTAAAGATTTGACCCAGTTGCGAAAAAAATACACATATGGGAAGAAGAAATATGCAAACATGAAGCCAACACAGAAGAACGTCACATTGAAGTAAGACGATAAACATCATGTGTGCTCTTACTTCAAAAATCCTTTGAATTAGTAACTGAAATCTTGAAGAATGTGCTTCAAAGTCGAGAAAAATGCACTCGGCGGAAGTCCTCCATGCACCACCCTCTCTCCAACCACTGCCCCTCCACCCCGTAGCAACGCACGGGCATGTTTCCTATAGTAATAATAATAAAGGGACTATCGCTTCGCTCGTATTGTTTCGTCCGTCAGTCTCCTTTTCGCAGCTTCGTATCACATGGGCCATAGTTTTTGTTATGGGCCGAAAAAATAACACTCGGGAATTGACCTCACGGCTTGCTCTCCCCTGCCTTACGAACTGAGTTTTTTTTGCCCGTGCTAAAATTTCAGACTCAAATTAATAGTCCCACCCTGCTTTTCTACATCAAATCCTACTAACTTATATACTTCACGAGTTACAAGATCAACAAGCCAACAAAAGGAAGATGAGATATGGTTCAGGTTCTTCTAGAGAGATGAAGAAAGGTGTCTGCCATGCCTAAGGAAAAAGGCCGATCTGAAGATACATATAATCCTGATGAAGTAGAGAGAACCGATCTGTGCAAAGATGACCAGCGGCCCCGCAGCTCCAAGCCACACAACCCACCTGGAGGGGCTGGGGGGCTCCACCACCACAGCGCCGGGCCGCCGCCGCTCGGGACGAGGGCGCGCACGGGAGGAGTCACGGAGAGCCGGCTCGCCGGGGTCGCGCGGTCGGGAGGGTGGTGTGCGAGGGGGACGGTGGCTGGGGGGGTTCGACCGGGTCGGGACTCGGGAGGGGGTGGCGCGGGCACGGTGCCTCCTCTGCGTCAGGGAGACGAGGGAGGATCGAGAGAAGTGGGAATCGGGGTGCGAGGGGCTAGGGTTAAGGCGGCAGCCCAACTGGGCCTTAGGTAGGCCGGCGGGGCCTTGCAGGTGGCTGGCTGCGACTTTGGGCCTTACGTAGGCCGGCTTCTCGCTCCTTTCCTTTTTTTTCTCTATCTCATTTACAGAAAATAGAGAGAAGGAAAAAGAGAAGAAAAGAAATAGCCAGTGCGTTTGGAAAATATTGAAACATTTTATGTAGAGCCTAAGATTTATACTTATCCAAAAAAAAAGAAGCTTCACCCAAATTGGAAGAGTTGAATTCAAATGCATTTGAATTTAATTTAAATGGATTTGAACTATACATATGAGTTAGAAGTGCCCAAAAAGGGCCGTATGTTTAATAGTCATAGAATGTAGATATTTTTATGTTTCCATCAGTCCGGTATTATAATAAGTCATCGCTCGGAAAGCAAACGTAAACTGTTTAGTTGCTCAACTGGCTAGCCCAGAGCTCCTACCCAGTGTGAGGTTTTCGGTTCAACTCCCCACAACGCACGCATTGTTTTATTTTGTTTTCTCTCTATTTATTTCTTCTACACACTGCATTGTTTTATTTTGTTTTCTCTCTATTTATTTCTTCTACACACTGACAGGCGGGACCGCTTAGGTAGAGAGAGAAAATGAGTTGACAAGGTGGTGTTTGACCGTCAACTAAAAATATATGAAGCTCTATTATGTGACAGTGACCGTATAATCACCACACCACGTATACAATGATCGTATTGACCATATTCTTAAATACAGTGACCGAAGTGAGCGTACACGACATGTTCAATGACCACCGATATATTTTACTCTGGCTCTGAATGTGAGGGTGCTAACAACTACTCGTCCCCCCCCCCTCCCCCCCCCCCCCCCCCCCCCCCCGCCCGCCATTACATGAAGTAGAATGACAGTAAAGACTTACGATGTGATATCTCACTATCTCTGATTGTCTTGATCTCATGTATCCTTTCTTTTTTCATATAGAAATTCCACTGTTATCATGGATTTGACACCTAAGGCAGAGTCACCGTTTCCTATCTCAAGGGTCAAGGATGTTGTTCTTGCCCTATAATATTTATAACCATGTATCTAAACTTTGCAGTAGGCTACTTACCGACTATCTACTTGCATAGGATGGAAGATGCACTTGGAGAAGGCCCAACCAATCGATCACCTTTGTGCATACCTGCCGGTATGTATAAGAATTTAACATATCCAATCCTAAGTATAGTCTTTGTCTATGTCATGAGAGTGTGGCAGATTATGCTAATGCGTTGAATTGCTTCAGGTGCAAATAAGAAAGCTTCAATTGTTGGACATTTTAAAGATGGTGCTAATCTATGTAAAGTCGAAGGTACGATCATATATAAACCGTTGATGGGTGACCAGAGGGATGCATTTGGGCTATTTTCAGTTTTTCACTCATCATCAATCACTGCTCCCCAATCATTAATAAGGTCCATGTATTGTTCAACTACCACTAATAGGTCACCCGGATTAAACCAAAATAAGACACTCCTTGGCATAGTTTTCTAATCTATGTCTCCTTAAGACATGCTTGAGAATTACTAAAACATTTGAGGTGCAAAAAACATTTGTGCTGGAGGACCTCATTTTAGATATTTATACTACCGGCAAAGTATGCGAAAGATGGGTTTAGAAGCAGTTGCTTGTCATTTATCATAACTAACGGTATGTTATACGGGGAGCGGCACGCGGAGTTTGGTTTCAGCGACTCTGTAAATTGAGCTACAGTTTTCTCTGTTCCGCTCTTCGTACTCCGCGGAGTCATAGCGTTCGGCACCGCTCCGTCCGCTCCTGGAGCAAAGCCGGGGAGCGGAGTCGATCTGAACAGGCCCTAAATATAAGCCTCACCTTTGTATTTCCTCAGATTCCTGCAATATCCTATATTAGAAATTGATCTGTTCAATTTACATGTGCTAGATGAAGGTCCTTCTTTAACTAAATTGAGTGGATATAATGCAAAGAGACAAGAGTTTGACCCAGAGTATGATAATGTTGCTGAACAAGCCCTCACAGAGATGGAATTTAAAGAAACTAATTTGGAAACTGATCGTGAACTGAAGGTACGTGCATTGTTGTAATTACTTGTCAAGGTTTGTAAACAATAATGATGAAATAGTTTGTTCGTAGAAACTAAATATATTTCTGCAGTAACTTACATCGATTTTATGCCTCTAATTTTTAGAAGATCATCATGGAAGCACCTTATTTTTTGCTCCTACTAAGTAATATTAGGATGAAAGGGGATCCATGTTCCTATTGCTTTACCTAGTGCAGCCGCCAGATGAAGGACCCTAGGGTGGCTTCTTCACCTCCACACTTCATGCTCCAAAAGATGATAATCAATGTAACCTTATTAACAACGTCTATCAGAACTAGATTTAAGGAATGGTGCGTGGCACGCAGAGCAGGTTTCATGATTTTCATCGCCCGTTGCAACGCACGGGCATTTGTACTAGTAGTACTAAACACAACTCGTGTATATAGAGCAAATAAAGCGTATAGAGCAATCTGCCCCTAGGAGCATAATACAAAAATAAAATAAAATAAATAGAGGATAACATAAATGTAAGGTGCATTAGTATTTTCAAAAGTCAACCATGTGCATGTCTGACCAAGTTTTTAGAAAAAAGTATCAATGTAAGGTGCATTAGTTTTTTCAAAAGTCAACTATGTGCATGTTTGACCAAATTTTTAGAAAAAACTATCAATGTCTACAATACCAAATTTGTATGATTAGATCTGTCACAAAAAGTATTTTTATATTTTATTTATTTTGTATTGTAGATGTTGATATTTTATTATATAATCTTGGTCAAACATACATAAGTTTAACTTTGCATGAAAATTGATACACCTTATATTCTGGAACGAAGTGAGTATGTTGGTATAACTTTTTCGACAAGGGAAAAAAAATACTCCCTCCGTCCCGAATTACTTGTCTTATATTTGTGTAGATACGGATGTATCTACACACGTTTTAGTGTTAGATACATCTGACAAATTTAAGACAAGCTTTTTGAGACGGAGGTAATACTCACAACTGAATTCTGAAAAATACTCACTAGTGCTACTTGCAGGCACATAAGTCTGGGAGGTCTCTCGTCCATGACACTTGCAGGTACCAACTCAATGTTTGACAGGTCAAAATCAAAACAAATACTCACGATCCCAAAGCTAAAATCAGATCGATAGAGTAGACAGCCATGGAGTGCCCTGCGCTTCTTCATCAGCTGCTCGGCGCTCCTTCCAGCCTCTCTGATGCGTCTCCCTACCACCGTACGGTCCGGTCCTTAACGGGCCACGAGCGGGCCAGAAAGCCCGCTCGTTCCGTCCAGCATCGTCAGTTTCGTCAAGGTTTCGGTTGTCAGTTAATTCTCGCGCACGTCGGCGCTCGCGCACGTCGTCCACTTCGTCACATCAGCCGCGCACGTAGCCCACCTCGCCGCTGCACCCGCACACATCGACGCCGGTGGTTGTTGGCCGGTCCATTCGGTCTGGCCCGGGCTTCGTCGCCGCCGGTCCGGTCCCTGGAAACAGGACCGCTCGCCTGCTCGGTCCGGTCCGGTCCGGACCGCCGGCGGCCGGTCCAAACGACGGCTCGGTCAGGGACCGGACCGGACCGGACCGTGTCCACCCTGAGCCACAGCCACATGCTCATCCGCCTCGCCACCACAGCGACGTGCTCATCCGCCTTGCTGCCACAGCCACGCACTTGTTCGCTTCGCCGCCGCAGCCACGTGCGCCTCGTCGCCATGGACTGATGCTCGTCCACCTCGTCGCCATGGTCTGATGCCCTACCTCGTCTCGTCGCGAGTGCCGCCTCATGCCCTAGCCGCCTCGTGTCTTCCCTTGGCTCGGGTCGAGCGCGGCCACCACATCGCGTCGGCAACAGCAGAACTCGACAGAGGCCTGGCACGACACGACCGGACGGCGGCACGATGTGCTTCAGCGCTCCGGTGAGGCACCCATGCCATGCCGGCACGGCACGGCCGGCTGGCCGGGCCCGACCCAGCCCAAGTCTGAGCATTAGCTCGCCACGGCGCGACGAGGGATGGGGGAGGCGGTGTGCTGGGGGATGCGTGGATGGGAGAAGCGGCCGGATGAGAGCAGTGGTGCGGCGCGACGATGAACAGATGGACGGGTGGGTTTAGGGATGGGATTTCATGTGGGGAATGAGTCCAGCGGGCGCGGGAGGAGTTTCCTTTTTTACATGTTCACGGGAGGAGTTGCGCGAGGAGAGGCGAAACAATCGAAACGACGACGTACCATGCCCTACCATCACCATCACGACCCCAGACCCCTCTTTAATAGTAAAAAGATAAAGAAAATATTTCTAAGCCATGAGCACATCTCCATTACAAGTCTGTGTGCATGTACCAGGCTCGGCATTTTAAACATAGATTTCATGGGCACTCCTTGCTCCATGTGTAAAAGAAAAGTACAAATTACTGTCAAACATATATGTTGCACTTGGAGAACTTGAAGACCAATAAGACTAGTAGAGTGCCCGTGCGTTGCCACGGGCTCTTGAAATAGTTTGCAAGAGTTACATATTAAATTTCACACGTACAAACAATATAACACAAACTCAATTATTGAATAATTGAAGTCCATTTTTGCAATGTAAATTGATAACAAAAAGAAAGATTAACGACATGTCCATGTAACAAACTGAGCGATGTTCGACCTTAACATCTATTACAAAACTATCAATATCTAGATGATGCACTTAAGAAATTCTTTCACAATATCAGGAAAGTTGCCTTTAGCTTCATTCCCACGATGTTTTAGCAAGTATAATAAAAATTGTTTCCTCAACTCATACCCATTCTGCACAAACAATATATGTAGTTAGTATGAAAATTTCACGCCGAAGGTCTTAAAACATGTAACGGACAATACTCACCGCGCAAACCGGCTTTGAAACGCTCGGTCCTGGCCTGCTAGAGAAAATGGACGGTCTGGTCTGCTAAAATTGGCCTGGAAAATTGTCGGTCCGATCCGGTCTGGTCTTCAACCGGTCCGACCAAGAGGACTGAGAAAAAATGTCACTGCCGCCGCCGTTCGTTCTCAGCGCGCCGACCGGCAGCCCCCGGGTAAACCACCATGTCCCCAAGCTTCCCCTCTCCATCTTTTCTCTCCTCCCCATGCACCATAGCCTCTCGCCGCCGCCGTCATGCGTGCACCGCTGACGATCTCGAGTTCTCGACCTGGCGCTGGCAGCGTTCTAGCTGCGGGTTTCGCTGCCATGGCAGCGACCGTTTCAGCACAGCACACATGCAGGCCATCAACTGGGGAAAACGGTCGATCGGGTGTGAACCTCGGATCGTGGGAGAATCGCTCGGCCGTGATTTCCGTGCCCAACAAATCAGGTAAGTATTTTTTTGGAAGGCGTGAGATTTAATAGCCTCTGTCTATAATCACGCACCATGATCCTCCGCTGCCGTTTTCTTTGTTGAAGCACATGTTCAGGTCCACCTGCCGCCACGTGATTATCTCTCTCTCCCATTGCTCTCTCTGTAACAACCTTTCCTAATCGTCTGCGTCTTTATCGCAAGTAAAGGATTAGTGAGGTCAGCTCAGGAGTTAGTTGGGTTACTGGCCGCACCTGCCTGTGTACATCTTGTATAAATGTATACCTCTATAACTGAATATGACTGCTTTCAGTCGTGTTGGTGTGTTGTTCACTTTCTGCACTTTTATTCAGTCGAACAGGAAATAGGAAGTACAAGAGAAACATGGCTTGATCCGAAAATCACGGCACCATTTGACAACAAACTGAACGTCATGGTTTTTTTTTTCATGGTTGATCCGCTAATTATGGCAAGGCCCGAACACAAAAAAACATGGGCTCATGATAAAAACTGCTATGGAAGGTTCATTGCTAACAGTCGCGCACTTGCCCCAGCACATCACCGACCTCATCGCTGACGCTCCCGCATGTACACCACCTCGTCACAGCACCTGCACACGCAGCCCACCTCGCCGCTGCCCCTGCACGTTGACGCCGGTGATGGTTGGCCGGTCCAAATGGTGGCTCGATGAGGGACCGAACCAACCCGGACCGTGTCGCCTTGGCAGCATCGCCGAGTTCCAGGGTGGTCACCCGGGGACCGATGGTGAAGACGGCGGGCAGGATGAAGGGCAGCTAATCGGAGCTCTACCAATACCCACGCCTTCTTCACCAGCTTCAAGTCCTCGATGCCCCAGCCGGTGATGGCCAGGTACTACGACGCGTACGCGGCGATGAAGCTCGCCGTTGACCGTTTCGGCGGCTTTACTGTTAGGTTTTCTCTCCTTCTTACCTACATAGGACATAGGAGTGTTGATCGATCAAGGGAAATAAATAGAACCTGTTAGTACATATAGCAAAAATGCCCGTGCGATGCAACAGACGTATCAAACTTGTTTTACGTGATCTCGGTTTATGTAATCAATTAATTGACCGTTCAACCATATGTAAGTTCATTGTAGCTCGGAAACTTGCTAGTATCGATCACTAGTGACAAAAAAGTATAGTTAACTATTCCTGAAAAAACTCATTCTATTTCCATATAGAGCACATTCATCAAACATATAGAGCGCATTGTCCAACTTCAAGGATGACTGAACCTGGGGGTGAAAGGTAATGGAACGGACTATGATGTGGGTGGTACAGAACAGGCCACTCGAGTTCGATCCCATCCGAATTGCCCATCTTGTGAGGCTGATGTTCATGCTTCCACACAGTTAAGGCTTGTATCCCTTTGCCGCCTCCCTACCATATGGAATAGGAGAGACTGAATCAGAGAAATGATACACTAATATCGCTCTTCTATCATGCTAGGCACTATTAAGAACCTACACTTTGTCTCTAAGAAATAGAAATAGTTCACGATAGTAAACCATTGTTAGAAGCAAAATGATAAATGACTTGAGGGATTTTCTAAAAGAAAATTTTGCATCAGTAAAACTTACAAAGGTATAATTGCAGATCCAGTCCCAAACTCCCCTGTCCGTTTCCCATCACATGTATGCAGCCACGTATGTCAAGCAAGGCTGGTCTGAGCCGCCCGCCTGCTTGGCTGGCAACCCATTCATTCATATAGGCCACCATGCCATGGCTTGTGGTGTCTTTGGCCTACTTGTAAAGGAGAACTGGTTGAAAGCCATGGCTTTATAGTTCCATTAACAAAGTGTATCACTGCAGCACCACTGATCACCTCAGGGTTCATGCTTGGATTCTTGGTAGAACAGATGTTGGATCACAGAGTGCCCCATCCTCATTCTGCCATGAGAATATTGAGTCATTCCTATAAACATGTAATCTGTAAAATTCTCCGATCTAATAAAATATGAGAAAGGAGCAACCTATCAGTTATGCATATGTAAAAACTGGTCTATGGCTTCGATGTGCTAATTTATGTTCAGAACGGAACCCATTTAAAAGAATTTGATTTATTCCCTTTTAAGTATATGGAGGATCTGTACTCCTTTACTGTAAGACAAACAAAAGACTTTAAGTAGTAGCACATCTTTAGTGCATACACTCTGTTGTATGTTCTTTCTCTATTCCAAAATTCCACTCACGTGATCAAGAAGTATTTCACTGTCTTACGCAAGTAGTTCAGTGCATACATATGCTACTCGTTCGTAATTGCAACCTGAACAGAGTAACAAAATTTTTAGTTCGGTGCATGGATGGGTCGATGGGAACACACTGTCTAATGAAAAGGATAAGAATCACATTGGCATGCATAGGTGATCTGAAATTTTAAAAATATAGCATCTAGATCTGCGCATCATGAGGAACAATTCCAGAGAAAAAAATTGATCCAGTCAAGTGTATCTTTGGATATTTCATTATCCACATAGGCCATATTAGTATTACTTCCCACGTGGTGCACATCATCCTGATGCATGGTTGTGCTACGGCCCTTACATTGCAAATGTTATTACTACGGTTTCACAATGCGTTCTTGTTGATAGTAATTGAACCAAATGAAACGATGGACAAGCAGATTGATTAAGGAACTCTAGGTAATACTTCATGCCGTAAGCATTGGCTCAAAAGGTTAATTTGTAAGTAATGAACAAAAGGCCTAGAAGAATAGTTGTACCTAAATAAAGTTTACTGCTGCACATGAGCAGATCCACACGAAGCAGACGGGAGGTGGAGCAGGCCGGTAACCAGGGGAAGGAGCAGAGTGGGAGAAGCTTTAGGCCGCCGTCTCCACTGGATATGGTGTCTCCGCCGCATCTGTGGAGGCGACGCGGCTCCGCCTCGGATGGTGCAGCCGCCATGAGGGAGGTAGGTGTGGCGGCGCTCGTGGCTATGGTGAAGAGGAGGGGCGGCGCACGGGCGAAGAGGCAGGCGGTGCTCGTGGCCAAAAATGTGGGTCGTTCGAGCAGCGGGAGGGAGGAGGGGATCGCCGGGAGGCGGCGAGATCGGTGCGCAGCGGCGGCGGCGGCAGCGTCCAGGTAGGGAAGTCGAGGTCGGGCGCTGTGTTTTTTTAGGGGAATTGCTTGTGAAAATAACGTGCGACGACGACGTAGCGAGCGGAATCCCTTAAAAAAGACGTAGCGAGCGGATTCCCTTAAAACTGGCAGGAATGGATACGATTGATGACGGTGATAAATAGTGGTGAATGTTGGCCTAATTTACTATCATCATGCATGGAAACGAATCATCAAGAAAAAGAATACTTCATATTACTACGCTCATAGGAAGCTTCCTAATCTCTGCTACCAAACAGTTTCCGCCCAAACAAGGAAGGAAAGTTATGGACGTGATGCGGATGGAAGCAAATGTTATGAAAATTAATTAATTTAGATTTGATCTTTAGAGATTGATTGTGATTGATTCTTTTACATAAAGACATTACTAAATAACTTGCGTCAGCAAGGAAAGTTCTGATCCGTTCAGTTTTTTTCGTTGTGTGAGAGGGTGACGCGAAACTAAACCGGTAGGGTGGGGGGAGGGGACGAAAAAAAACCTGTCGAAATAAACCGGTTGAAAGGTGAGGATACGATCCTACCAACTGAGACATTAGGAATAGAGATGACCATGAGGGTAGCAAAGATGGGAGGAGAACTGGTCCCACCAAGCATGCCAATTTGTTTCGGGAAAAAGAAACGCTCCCCAACTAGGAGGTATTTTCTAATGCCGCAACGGAAAGGTGTGACCGCACCCGGGAGTCCCGGCACCCTCTAATCTTGTCTGTCCAGCTGTATTAGTGCGAACCACTGTACAGCTGCAGACGTTTTAAAGGATCAGCTTGATTAGTCAGGCTTTTTTAAGCAGACAAATAGCGACGCGAAGAGAGGAGGATGTGGCATGCAGAAATAGGTTTGGCAGGAGTAGGCCTTGCAGAAGGTCTATGCGGTCCACACGATGGTTGAAGTGACCACGATGGAGCAGGTGCGAGCAGTGTGTGTCAGATCCAGTCACATCTGGTTGCCTCTTTAGCTTTGCATGCAGCATGTAAAAAGATCGACTTCCACCACAGGCAAAATTTCGTGTTTTGACCCTTTTCACGTACTTTAGCAGGATCTGGCCCCGGTCTGAATTTTTTTCGGGATTTGACCCTTTTGCTACCGCCGCCGGCCCTGGCGGTAGCGTTACACAGGCTACCGCCGCCCTCCCTGGCGGTAGGTGCACTAGACGGCTGTCTGGCCGTTAACAGCCGCTGACGTGGCAAAGGGACCTACCGCCGCAGACTATGGCGGTAGGTTCTAACATCCTACCGCCGGGGACTCTGGCGGTAGGGTCCTGGAGGATAAGGTTTGTGGGGCCCACTCACCACCCACCCACTCCACTCATCTTCTTCCCCGAGCTGAAGCTCTCTCCCCCTCTTCTCCCCCACCAAAGCACCCACTAGATCCCCCTCCATTTCTTGAGATTTGTCCGGTGGATCCGGGGCATTTGCATCACCCAAGGTACCTCTCCCACCCCCCCTTCATTTGGTTGGTTGAAATCATCTAGTTTTGTTGGAATCAAGTAGTTTTGCAAACCCTAGTTCTTGCTCAAGTTTTGCATTGATTGTGCATTTATTGTGCATTTATGGTGCATTTATGGTTTGCCTAAGTATTTTGTGTCAATCCTTGTTGTGGCAAGCTAGCTTATGTGTTAGGGTTAGTGGTTTAGTTAGGGAAGGGTTAGGGGTTAGGGTTAGGGTTAGGGTTAATGCTATGATTAAGGTATACTAGTTGTTTGATTCAAAGTATGCATATTTTAGATAGTTCATCCATATGAAATGGCCGGTCCATGGATGACTCAATTTTGTTCCATTGTTTTTAGATGGATAAACTAGTGAATGTGCATTATTTGGACAAGGCGGCTTTCATGGATGGAAATGCCGATGAAGGGGAGGAGGCCATGGTTTTTGACACAAGCCCGAGCTATGATGATATTGTCGTGAAAGTGAGAAGCGTCCTCAATTGGATTAACCCAAGTGATGGTGTGAAGCTTATTGGGAGGTATGATGTGGGAGTGGGAGTAAAGTCCCGATTAAAGAGTATGCCCATCACCTCTCAATTGCATTGGGATGTGTATAAGGATAAAGTTGAGGGATCACAAGACAAGTCACTTGAGTTATTTGCCACAAAGGTTGAAGTTCCTCGGCTACTACTAGACTTGAACCGGAATGTGTCCTCCCCAATACATGATGGTGTCGTGGTGTATGACCACAATGCGGGTAGCCAACCACCAAGTAGCCAACCAAATGAAGAGGACATCAATGCTAGAGCCATAGTTCTTCTAGGTGATGATCATGTTGGAGATGAGGCCATTGCTCATGTTGATGAACATGCCATTGTTCATGTTGATGAAGATGCCATTGCTCATGTTGATGAAGATGCTATTGCTCAAGATGATGTGTATGCGGAACGAGAAGAGATTCATTACAATCCCATTGGCGACTTGGATGTCATTGTGCATCAAGAAGACATGGACCGTAACCTCCCTTATAGACGTATGTGTAGGTATGAGTCGGATGATGAGGGTCCACCGGAAGAATTGGACGAGGATGGATTCACGGCGCAAGAAAATCAAGTCTACAAGAAGGTCAATGGCAAGGAAAGAGGACCCGCTTTGTTTCGTGATCTTAGTCTTGCCGACAAGGCCGTTGTTGATGGTGGCATGAGGTTGTGCTTGGTCGAACCATCAACTTGCCCGAGGATGGGTGATCCAAGGCCACCGACACATTCCAAAGCCGCTATGATAAACTATTCAAGGCGTTGGAGAAGAACAAAGGAGGGAGAGAATTCTTGACAAGGCATCTTCCGGAGAAGCATAAGTGGTCACGTGCTTACGACGAAGGAGGTTTCCGATACGGAGACATGACAAGTAACATGGTGGAATGCTTCAACAATGTGCTCAAGGGTGTCCGTTCCTTGCCGGTCACTACAATAGTGAAATATACTTTCTTCAAGCTCAACGAGTATTTTCTGAGGCATTCCGAAGTCACCGCCAAATGGATAGGTGAGAAGATGGAGTTTCCCTTCAAAGTTGAGGATTGGTTGAAGCATCAAACGCGCAAGTCCTCGCGTCAACAAATCATTAGTTTCAATGAAAAAGAACAAATCTACCAAGTCGATGAGCCGGGTGGCACAACAAGAGACGGCGTGACGTACGGTGGAGTTGCGTACGAGGTGCGCCTCAAGAACCGATGGTGTCAGTGTGAGAGACCTCACAGGTATCATTGGCCTTGCTCGCACGTGATGACCGCGGCAAGGTTCAGAAACTTGAACGTATCCGATGGTACCAACGTGCGGTTGCATGAGTTCACATTAGAACAAACGAGGTTGACATGGGCTCCTAGGTTTTATCCCTTCCTCGATCAGTCACAGTGGCCTGAGTATGTTGGGCCACACATCGTCCCCAACCCTGAACTCATGGTGCCTACTAAGGGAAGAAGAAGAAAGAAGAGGTTTAGGGGTGACATGGATGATCTAGCTGGATACACCGGAATGAAACAATTTGGTAGCGGCCATTTCATGGAGGCACCGGAGATCAATAGTTGTGGTCACTGTGATGAGTCGGGACACAATGTTAGGAAATGCACCAAAAGGCCACGGACCGATGCCAACACTCCCACTAGTCAAACAGGTGCCCGAAGAGGAGGTTCCGGTGGCACACGAGGAGGTAGGAGTGGTAGCCGCGGAGGACGGACGAATCTTGGCGGTAGTGGACGAGGAGGCACTATTGGAGGGCGTGGCTGTGGTCGTAGGGCAAGAAGGGTTGATAGAGGAAGGCCTATTGACATCTTGCTTAACACGGATGGTTGAAATAATATGAATGGTAATTAAATTTATTGGCTTAATTCGGTCTTGTTTTTTGTTTTTCTTGCATCTATACATGTTTATTTACTTTACTAACAACCAAATTTTTCTTTATAGGCATGGCTTCTTCCGGTTCCATGACGAGGCCCCCGTGTGCTAACCGCGAGGACATGCCGGACAAGTGGACAGACGCCAATTTGGATAAGGTGAAGGACAAAGATATGAGAACTCCATCATGCTGGTGTGGAGATGTTTGCAAAGTGAAGGTATCCACCGACCGCAAGAAATCATGGACAGAGGGAAGAAGATATTTTGTTTGTCCCAACTATGCCTATGATCGTCCTCGTCCAACTCACGCCTATGATGTACCGCCGGTAAGTTGTTAAAGTTCAAAGAGTATTCAACCGTTGCTTCAACTTGAACCTATCTTACTAATAACCAAATTTGTTATTTCTTCCTACGTAGTCGCCGCCTCCACTTTGTAAGTACTTCACATGGATAGATCAAGATGTGCCAGAAGATGTTAAAAAAGATCAACATCGAGATTGTCTAAGGAGGCAGCGGTTGTTTGAAGAAGCATTTCAGAGAGGCTTGGATGAAGAGCGTCGTGAAAAGGAGAAGATGGAGCGAAAGAAGCGTGAGGAGGAGAGGGCACGCAAGGAGAAGATTGCTCGTGAAGAGGAGAGGGCAAGAAAGCTTGCAAGGGCTCGTGAAGCCCAAGAGGAGGATGAGGCACGCGACAAGAAAGGAAAATGGCCTCGTGTGACCCAATAAGGCCTTCGATTCGAGAAACTTGTCATGAACTATGCCTTCGATTCGAGAAACCTGTGATGAATTATGTCTTTGATTTCTGAAACTTGTGATAAACTATGTACTTTATTTGCAAGTCATGAACTATGTCGTAGCCTTAATTTTTACATGACTGTGCACTACATTTGCTGTGCTGTTGCTGTGACTTGTTGCGGCACCTGAAAAAGATGAAAAACAGAGCAAACTCTGTTTTGCACACCTACCGCCAGACATCTTGGCGGTAGGATATGATGACCTACCTCTAGACATCTTGGCGGTAGGGTGCCGAACTGTTCTGTGACGGGATCGCTCCCCAGTTCCGCGGTAGGGTTGGTCACCCTACCACCGGGGACCATGGCGGTAAGGTGGTCACCTGTACTGTGACCAATTCGGCCACATTTTCTGCGGTAGGGTTGGTCACCCTACCGCCGAGGTTCATGGCGGTAGGGTGACTGCCTGTTCTGTGACCAATTCGGCCACATTTTCTACGGTAGGATTGGTCACCCTACCGACATGGTGGATGGCGGTAGGCAACCTGCCACTTCCTTTGCCTTTTTTTGGCCCTTTGCCTTTCTTTTTTAGCCATACAATGTAATGACTTAGAGCATTTGTCCAAATACCGAATATTCAATCAACATGAAGTTCAATCGACATTATCAAATACCATGGAAATGCATAAATAACATCACAACATCAAGTTCATTACATCAATTTCCATCTACCAAATTTAACTGACTTAGAGCATTGGTTCAAATGCCGAATATTCAAATGACAAGTGTTCTACACCGGGAAATAGCTCCTGAAACATTTTCAAATGACATCTACCCGGAAAGGAGCCCCTAATAAGCCGGAAAGGAGGCCCTAATCGCCTTAATACGTTTGATTTGTTCCGCACGCTTTGGATTAGGCTTCTGTTCATACTCGGGAGAACCCGCCCAATGGATCATCGAACCCTTTTCCTCGCGGAACCAGGCCCATCGACGACGTCGGGTTGGATTCTCCGACACTCCTTGTTTGATTGCCCATCCAATGATCTGCCCGGGCTTTGCTATGTCCACCTCCTCGAATTCATCAATGCTTACGGAGAACCCTATCTCCATTGCCAAAGTCCATCTACACTCATCTTCCTTCTCCTGCAACTCAGTAACTATCTTCCATTTTTCTCTCTCGAGCTCTTCAGGGAACTCACAGAACACATACTTGTTGAAATCACTCATAGCCGCGTTTGCGTCTTCACAACTCTTAATCCATTTTTTAAGCTCCGTCAGCATCCTACGGCGTCGTTCTCCTTCACACTTGTCATATGCTATCTGCACCGCCGGGGTCCTGTTTTCCATGCTACATGAAATGGAACAAACCAAAACTTAAATCAAATGATACAAGACAAACACAAAGCATAACTTATTTAGAATGACCTAAGACACAAAGCGTAACTACTATAACGTTCGTCATATTTACTTAAGCATAACCCTAACCATAACCTTAACCCTAACCATAACATTAAACCTAACCCTAACAAAACCCTAAATGATAGTTCTTAGTACCCAAACAATGCTAGTCACACAATACATTGTCAAAGCACAAACATTACCCTAAATGCATCATATACATTGATTTCACCACAACAAAACCATGAACTAGGGTTTGCAACAAAATGAGCAAAATACATGATTTCAACCAACCAAATGAAGGGGGGTGGGAGAGGTACCTTGGGTGATGCAAATGCTCCGGATCCACCGGACAAATCTCAAGCAATGGAGGGGGATCTAGTGGGTGCTTTGGTGGGGGGAGAAGAGGGGGAGAGAGCTTCAGCTCGAAAGAGGGAGAATGGGAATGGGGGTGAATGAGTGGGTGGGGGAGCACAGCCCCCACCACTCACAACCTTATCCAAGACCCTACCGCCAGGGACCCCGGCGGTAGGATGTTAGATCCTACCGCCATAGGTTTCGGCGGTAGGTACCGATGCCACGTCATGGGCCGTTAACGGCCAGACGGCCGTCTAGGGCACCTACCGCTAGGGAGGGCGGCGGTAGCCTATGTAACACTACCGCCATGGAAGACGGCGGTAGCCAAAAGGGTCAAATCCCGAAAATTTTCCAGACCGGGGTCAGATCCGGCTAAAGTACGTAAAAAGGGTCAAAACACGAAATTTTGCCTCCACCACATACACTCTCTTTCTAACCCTTGCATGCAACACACAGACTCTCTCTCCCAGCAATTTGCATGCTTTCTCTTTAAAAAACTCCGCATGCCGCAGACAACTCTCTCTCTCTCTTAACCTATCATGCAACACATACTCTCTCACTCTTTTTCCTTTAATTTATTTCAACTCTTGGCATATTGTGCAACTGAGTAAGCACACAGTGACACTGTTGTGCTCGTGTCCTTGCATGCTCCATGCAAAAGCTGAAATTGGTGGTCACATGGCTACAGTGACAAGCCTGCTAAAGTGGTTAGAGACCGATGCGTCTGCTAATAAAAAGTCGCTACGGTACATGTCCCTAGACTCTGAAAACTGCACCTACGGTCGTCGTAAGGGGGTGCCTGGACACCGGGTACTAAAAATCCATTCTTATGGCGCAATGGTAAATAAATCGCGGGCATGCTAGTATACATTCGTATACAAAGTAAATAAGAGACTATATCAGGGAACTCTGTATTTTATTCATTCTTTGAATATTATAGTGTACAATTCCCACATGATACATCATACTGCGCTACTGAATCTGACTAAGTCTGCGACTATGTAGGTACAGGTTCCGGGGCCTGGCAAGACAACCCGGTTAATTACATCCACAAAACGAGTCTTGTGGAAAAACCCTGATGAAGCTGCACTGATGGTCATCGTGTTCAAGCCTGTATAAAGTCCAGCCTCATCGGTCAGGACTGATTTCGGGCCTCGTCGGTCGCGAAGTATGATCATGATTTTTTTTTTTTTTTTTTGCGAAAGTATGATCAGGAATTCATAGTGGATTCTCGTGCCATGGTTGGAACGTGGATAAGCGAATTCTGAAAATTGTGGGATTCATGTCTCAGCACCACGAATGCTCATATGGAGAGTCATTACACAACTGGCTAAGTCACGGCCCTCTATGTGTTTATACGTATGAAATAATATATATTAATTATGTATTTAAAAATCATTCCCATATACAAAAATTTATATTCATTTATTAAAAAAATTCAAGTATTTTTTAAAAAAGTTCATAGATTTTTTCAAAATTGTTCATACATGTGTGAATATATGTTTTATATATTGTAAAAAAAGTACAAGTCCAAAAGAAAGTTAAAAAAACATAAACCGAGAATAGTAAAAACAAAACAAGGTTTTTTTTTAAAAATAAGAAAAAGAAAAAGAAAGAAAGGAAACGAAAAAAAGAAAGGAAAAAAAGTGAAAAACCAAAATGGGCCGGGCCGAGGACACGCGTGAGGTTGGGTGGAAAAGTAAAAACAAAACAACTGTTTAGGAGGACTACTCCGTAAAGAAAACAAACAGCCCATGGCTAGCGGAAAACATGCGTGGTTTTTTTTAGGGACTATTCCGTACAAGAAGGACGGCTTCTTTGTTTTGTTTTGTTTTTCGAGAACAACTGAAAGTGCTGGGGCTGCTTGAAGGTAGCTTTTGGACCGTCTTCTCGGGTAGCTCGTGTCAACTGAAGCCCCAGCTTGTCCTCAAAAGAAAAAAAGGATAAAAAACTTCCGGGCATCCATACTTTGCAGTTGTTAGGGCAGCAGAGCCCGTGGAGAAACAGCGGCCCGTTCATTCACTCCATCTGCCGTCTTCAGCAGTGATAAAAACTCCGTTGCGCGAGCAACGATCTCCCTCAAGGATCGGAAGAAGTAGCAACCAAGAAGCCCATTCTTTGGCAAAGTTTGCTTTACCTCTAGATGCAGGTCGCCATATTTGGCTTGGTATTCCTGATGATTCTGTAACAATCCCTATAAACGTCGTTGTGAATCAATAAAACATGGTTAGGTTTTCTCAACAACAACAAAAACAGTGGTAAAGACAGGTCCCGTGCCATGTTATACTACATGTTTTCCTAGTTCTGTGAAGGGCACGCCTCCCTGTCGTGTCACGCACGACTCTCGTCCACAAGTAAAATCTCTGATGAGAGTCGCATCTCTATTAATTTCTCTTCAAAAAGAAAATCCTAGGTAGGCATGCGGCTAATTAAACATCATATTCACGGTCCCACGGAATTAAGCATACGGACATGTATGATGTTAACATCTGCTGTAGATGGAGTCCGGCCATACACGAGGGGCCATGTGGATCACTCTCTTCAAAAAGAAAATCCAAGGCAAGCATGCGGCTAATTAAACATCATATTCACGGTCCCATGAAATTAAGAATACGAACATGTATGCTGTTAACATCTGCTGTAGATGGAGTCCGACCATATGCGAGGGGCCGTGTGGATCACTCCATGCTGAGTTTGGGGGTATTTTTTTCTTTTTGAAAAAAAGAGTCTTAGGAGTCCGACAATTCGCGAGGGGCCGTGTGGATCACTCCATGCAGAGTCCGGGGACATTTTTTTTCTTCTATTCGTTAGGATGAAGCAAAGAATACGTACAAGCCAAGGCCTGAGTGGCGTGTTTTTTTGCGAAACATGGCTGGAAACCACGGAAAAGCCAAAAGAAAAGCACTGTCCAAGCACAACGCCGTCGAGCTCTGTCGTCGTCCGTAGTTCTGGCAAATCTCATTTCATGGGTCCATCACTACCGATAGAAGCAGAATTGGTTTTGATGGACTGATCAAGAGATTAAACAGACTTGGTTTTGATGAACCGATCAAGAGCTAAAACATTTCAAAACCTAAAACCCAAAAGAAATCTAAAGACATAGTTCGTACGGGATCCGGGCGCCTATCAGCGATTTGGGACCTTAGCGGCTGCCTGCGACAATCTCGTCCGTCCGTTTTCGCCTTTGCTATTTTTTCGTCTGGTACGCTTCGTCGCTGTGTGTGGTCTCTCATCTTTGTCTTTTTCCTGGCCCCACCATGTGGGAGATCGTGGCCACCTGTCCCTCCGACGCATGAGGCCGTCCGCCAATTGTCGAGGGTGTGGTCGTGTTCATGGACTTCCTGCCGCGTGCGACACTGATTTGCATTATTTTACATGGCTGCACCATATCCATGCATGGGATGGTGCCTTACGGAAACGCATGCATTAATTAATCAATAAATCATCATAGGGATCTGACGGTGTTACGGCCCAGGGGTGCCTCACCTTGCTGGTAGCCGGCCCAAGTAGGTCGGCCCGAGGACCCCTAGGTCAGTTACCGCCCTGGGCCATCATGCCAGCTCACGGGCCCCGTAGAAGGAAGATTCAGAAAGCCTTGCCGTCTAAGACGAGGAATCCGTATTCGTGGAGAACCCCTCCACCAACGTAGCCGACTAGGTCGATGTAACCCTAGGGGCCCCGGTATCTTATATAAGCCGGGGCCGAGCTAGTCGATAGACAACTTACAATCTCTCGGTAATTTCTGTACTTTGTACATCCCAATCGCAATATATAACACGAGCAGGAGTAGTGTTTTACCTCGTAAGGAGGGCCTGAACCTGGGTAAATCCGGTCTCCTATTTTCCCTCCGATCTACTCACCTCGCCGGGATACCCTACTGAGGGATCTACCAGAATATACTCCGACAGTGGTGGCCCATGCAGGTCCCGTGTGGTGAACTCAAAGATCAGATGGGATCGCCAATTGATGCCGGCGCGATCTATGTTCCGGGTCAGATCTACGTCTTGGCGCCATGACCTTTGTCGCCGACTCGAGCGGCCACCTCAGCCAAGTCGAGAACTACACTCCGGGCCTGTCTACGATGAGGCTTAAGGTGCACGGGCCGCGCGAGCACACCCTGGTTGACCTCGCGGCGCTGGGGACATGGAAGCTGGCGCCACTGCTCCTGTAGGGCCGGTCTACGAGGTGGCTCACGGCGCACAGGCCGCGCGAGCACACCCTGGTTGAGCTCGCGGCGCTCCTCGAAGCGCCAGGCCATCTTGCCGTCGTACTGGTACTCCTTGTAGCAATGGAAGCTGGCGGAGGCGGGCAGGCAGCGTGGGGAATGCGGAGGAGTTGCTCCGTGCGCGGCGTCGGGAGGGCAAAGGACCTGGGGGCGGCACGTGACGTTGAGGATAGAGGTATGCGTCTGTAGCTGCAATTATTTGAATTAATTAGATTCATTAGGATCAATAACACGTGAAAGGGCTACCCAAAATTATCAATCTGTCCTCGAGCCAAAATCTAAACCGGACCATATTAACCATTGGATCAACTTAATACTACACATTAAATTCTGTGGTACGATGTACCGTGAAAAACCTCTAAAAATATGGTGTCATTGTTACTTCAGAACAATTCGAATAAAAAGAAGGTTATAATGTTTTCTTCCCAACAATTCTAATAGAAGGAAACTATTTGTACAGACTTGTGTCTTCATCAATTCTAGTGTGTGAATACAGGGGATACACTTACGTGAGCGTGCAGCGTACATATGTGGCATTCATATCTTCCTTGTCATCGGAAAGGAAAAATAGAGCTAGCGCTATCTAACTGTACATGCACAACAATTCCATGGGCACCAGTGCACCACTGTTGCAAGAGATGTTTCGTCGAAGAACTTGATCTGCACAGTGTGACCTACTGTCATTGTTCATCTACATGAAAGAGTGAATCCTTCTGGCTATTGGAATGAGATTGCTGGAATACATGTGCTTAACTAAGATGCTCATCACACTTGCAGGGTTGCTGTATGGCTGAGGGTGGAATTGAAGAATGGGTAGTGTGCCGGGATCTTCCAAAGGGACAGGTCGTCGCTGTTGACCAGGCGACAAACACTGGGAAGCCACGGCACCGACGCGCACCGCATGATGCTGATGACGCCGTCGCTGTCATCGCCGGCGTCGTTTTCCAGCTGCGTCACTGAGTAGCGAGAAGCAAGCCAGCAACTAGGTAGTGGATGTTCAGTTAACACAAGCAATGCCAAGGGAACGTACATATGTCCTTGAGGTTACTTAAGAAAGCTTCTTCTGATTAGCACATGTACTATGCATATGTATGTAGCATATGCTGCAGTGACCCCTGCATACATGCATGGTCGATCTGTGACTCCGTGGGTGGACAGAGGATCGCCAGAAGAGGGTCGCCAACGCGATTCTGAGGCGGCGGACGATGGTCGACGCGGGCGACGGAGCTCCACTTATGGGATTGATCAATTGACAGAGGGGTTTGGTGCGGACTGACAAGGGTATAATGCGGCATGAAGGGATTGGGTTGGTTCTCACCGTGGACGACATATGGCGACGACGAAGTCTTGCTGGACTTCAGGGAGAATCGCGAAATGCCGTAAATTTGATGGTCTTCAGGAGGGGCTGATCACGTATTCGCATTCCTGGAGTGGGTGCGGTGTTCCTAGTGCTTGGAATTGACACGGCATGTTCCGGGTCACCGGATTGACGGCGCGGCTAGGGTTTGGTGGCACGGTGCGTCACGGAAACGGAGATTGTCACGTAGAATTTGGACTTCCCGGTGGATGGGAAGCTGGGGTGGCCGCGGCAAAGAGAGAACAAGATAGGGAGGGGGTAAAATGCCCTGGTGGCATTTTGCCTATAAATAAGCACAATTTCAGGGGTATAGAGATATACCGCTTCATTTTTATGTGGAGAAGCGGCCAAAATCACTATTTTAACCCTTTGGGGCAAGTTTAGCACAAAATGACCCCCGCTGGAAACTTTAGCATGACCTGACCCTTTTTTGCAATGCACAGCCCTCCGGCGTTGCATGTAGAAGCGAAACGCTAGGATTCCGGGCATTGCAACATGGCCCACACCCACGCCCAGTCGCCGCAGACCGGCCGACGTGGCAAAGGTCATCACGCGAGCGTCCATGGCGTTGCATGCAACGCCGAGGTTCACGACGTTGCACATGCGAAGAGGTAAGTGGCCGCGGGCCGCGGGTGGGGCTCCCACCCACGCACTTGCCCGCACCTCTCTTCCTACTCATTCCCCATCCGAGGTGCAACCCCCACCCCTTATCTCTCCCCCACTCAATCCTCTCTCAAATCCCTCCAAATCGGTTGCATTTGTCCGTGGATTCGGTCTCTTTTGCATTCATTGAGGTATCCTCTTTCATCTCCCATGATTTGGTGGGTTGGAGTTGTGTATTTTGATGGCATTGTTAATGTGAGCCCTAACCCTAGTTTTGAAGATTTCTCCCAAATCCATTGTAAATTGGTAAAATTGCAATTAATATGATCTTTGTGTTGTGTAGTAACCATTATGGTTTGTCAAATATTAGTGATTTGTGATGTGGATGAATTAGGGTTAGGGTTAGGATTTGTATTCAAGGGAAGAATATATGTAATTCAATGGCCTATATAGGATTGTTTTAGATATTGTTGTGATGTGTTTTAGATGCCTTATGGAAGATTTGTCATTGATACTTTTAAGTATTTACCTGCGGCCATTATTTTTTAGATGGCGAGAATCGTGAATGTTCATTATGTTGACAAGGCGGCATTTATGAATGCCGAGATTGTTGACAACGAGGAGGAAGTGTTGACATTTGTTATAAGTCCTACTTATGAGGAGGTTGTGGAACAAATACGGATTGTGTTAAATTGGATGGATCCGAGTGACCAAGTTGAACTATTAGGAAGGTATGATGTTGGGTCGGGACATATGTCTCTAATGAAGAAGATGTCTATCAAGTCGGATTTGCAATGGGGTGCATGATGTCCTCCAAGTGCACAGGGCTTTGTAGCAATTTCGTGATAAGTAAGGTTTATTGATCCCACAGGGAGCGAAAAGGAAGGCACTATGATACGTCTCCAACGTATCGATAATTTTTTATTGTTCCATGCTATTATAGTATCAATCTTGGATGTTTATTATGCAATTATATATCATTTTTTGGGACTAACCTATTAACCCAGTGCCCAGTGCCAGTTGTTGTTTTTTGCGTGTTTTTGGCTTTTTAGGGAAACAGTACCAAACGAAGTCCAAATGAAGAAAAAACTTTGGATTAATTTTTCTTGGACCAGAAGAAACACTGGAAGCTTCGGGAGAAGACCTGGGGAGCCACGGAGGCGCCACAAGCCTGCCAGGCGCGCCCTAGGGGATAGGGCGCGCCCCCAGGCTTGTGGGCCCCCTGTGGCACCTCTTGACCTAATTTCAGCGCTATAAATTCTCAAATATTCCCAAACCAACAGAGAGCCACCCAAAACACTTTTTCCGTTGCCGCAAGTCTCTGTTTCTTCAAGATCCCATCTGGAGGCCTTTTCCGGTGATCTGCCGGAGGGGGATTCGACCACGGAGGGCTTCTACATCAACCTTGTTGCCCTTCCGATGATGCGTGAGTAGTTTACCACAGACCTACGGGTCCATAGCTAGTAGCTAGATGGCTTCTTCTTTCTCTTTGATCTTCAATACAATCTTCTTGGAGATCTATTCGATGTAATCCTTCTTTGCGGTGTGTTTGTTGGGATCCGATGAATTGTGGGTTTATGATCAGATTATTCATGAATATTATTTGAGTCTTCTCTGAATTCTTATATGCATGATTGTTATAGCTTTGTATTTCTCTCCGATCTATCGGTTTGGTTTGGACAACTAGATTGATTTACCTTGCAATGGGAGAGGTGCTTTGTGATGGGTTCGGTCTTGCGTTGCTCAATCCCAGTGATAGAAAGGGACATGACACGTATTGTATCGTTGCCATTAAGGCTAAAACGATGGGGTTTATTCATATTGATTGGATTTACTTTGTCTACATCATGTCATCTTGCTTAAGGCGTTACTCCGTTTGTATGAACTTAATACCCTAGATGCATGTTGGATAGCGGTCGATGGGTGGAGTAATAGTAGTAGATTCAGGCAAGAGTCGGTCTACTTGTCTCGGACGTGATGTCTATATACATGATCATTGCCTTGAATAACGTCATAACTATGCGCTTTTCTATCAATTGCCCAACAGTAATTTGTTTACCCACCGTATGCTATCTTCAAGAGAGAAGCCTCTAGTGAACACTATGGCCCTCGGGTCTATCTTTCATAATATATAAAATCCAAAAACACTTTGCTGTAATTTATTTACTATTATTTTTTGTGTGTTTTACTTTATCTATCTATCACTACGAGATTTGATCCTTGCAATTAACCGCCAAGGGATTGACAACCCCATGTTTTGCGTTGGGTGCAAGTATTTGCTTTTGTGTGTGTAGGTGCTGCTAACGAGGTTCTGTGTGATTCTCCTACTAGATTGATAACCTTGGTTCCTAACTAAGGGAAATACTTATCTCTACTGTACTGCATCATCCCCTCCTGTTCGGGGAAATCCCAACGCAGCTCACAAGTAGCACACTACTATGCCCGCAGCTGCGTCGTCACTTACGCAACTACGCTCACACCCAAACCGGAGTTTGGAAATAGTTCACTAAAGTCGGTTGCTAGGGGAAACGATAAAAGGCGAGAATTAAACTAAGTACTAGAACGAACAAAAAATAAATACTGAATTAAACGGAGAAATAAGCTATGAGAATTAATGCAATGTTTTACATGAGCACGTTGGTGTCTAGGTACGGCCTCGTTCTGCTCCGGCGTTGAATGGAGTTAAGCTTAATCCTTGCTCGTCCTAGAGTAAGAAGGTTGACTACCTAAGCTCATTGTTGCTAACTCTAAAGCATACATTGAAAATCAAAGTCCAAAAGTGTATCCATATCTTTCGTGCAAGCTTGCAAAAGTTTGCTAGCATGGGAGTAATACCTACAATCCCCTTAGTTCCATTGCCATGAAAGTCAAGAAAGAGGAAATATTTTTGTGAAGTCCAAATTTCCATTGCCAAAGGTTTAGAGGGAATGTCAATATTATGTTGGGAACAAAGCAATGTCCGTCATAGACAAAAGAAATTTTGCATTAGCAATCGCTTCAAAAACACCAACCCAAGGCATATTAGGTACAATAGCAAGATTGTCTGTCTACGTTAATCAACCGCTCAACTACCTATGCAGAGTTGAGAGCAAGCCTATGGCTCGCACTTATCGGGAAAATAGAATAATGATTGGGATTTGAGAAGTCAAAAATAAAGAAAGTCTTGCATCAACGCAGCTGACCATTCAGCAATGGAGATGGCCTTATGATCAATGTTAATGGAAGGAGTAGGGATCGCCATGCAACTAGGATGCACACAGAGCTATGAATATATGAAAGCTCTCCGATGGACTAAGTGGGGGTGCATCCAACTTGCTTGCTCATGAAGACCTCGAGCGTTTGAGGAAGCTCATCATGGGAATAAACAAGCCAAGTTATATAATGTAAGTTCCCCACAAGTATATAATACATGAAGCTGATAAAACTTTCTACTTTACAATGCATGAAGTGGTTCTACTTTGAAGCACTAAGTGTATACTAAAAAGGATAATGGTGTTGCTCCTTCTCTCTTCCTCACATTTTTTCTTCTTTTTTTTCTTCCTTTTTTTGTGGCACCTCCATGGTGCATCTTTTATTTGATCTTTTTTTTCATTTGGTAGAAGCAACACCTTACAATGATGAACAATACACTTTTTCTTTTGACACACTCCAACTGAATGTAATCATAACTCAAACGCAAAACATGAGAGAAACTCTATATGAATGCCTCTGGTAGTGTACCAGGATGTGCAATGATCCGGCGTAGCATAGACATAAAAAATGGACAAGCCATAAAAATATCATGCTAGCCATACTATGATCATTCATGGCAAATGACAATAAAAAACATGTCTCTAGTCATGTAATGTAATATGATGGTAGTGCAAGGTGATATAGTCGGAATGGCTATGAAAATGCCATGGTAGGTAGGTATGGTGGCTGTTTTGAGGAGATGTTGGGTTTATGTGTAGGAGAACAAGAGAAAGTCCTCCCACGGGTTTTGGATGTACCAGCGAAGTATGCGCCAAGCCTCAAAGTGAGAGTGGGCAATGCTCGGTACCGAAGAGGCTAGCAATAAAAGATGAAAAGGAAGTGCAAAGGCTTTGAACTTGCATTAATCATAAAGAAGTCAAGCACTACACAAGAGTATCGTGGTGTCTGCTACTCCCGCAGGAGTCGTTGGGTTTCCCCAAAGAGGAAGGGTGATGTAGATAGCAGCAAAGCTTTCCCTCAGTTAAGAACCAAGGTTTATCGAACCAGTAGGAGTTCTAGACTAATAAGATAAGCAGCACCTGCACACAAACAAGATAAAAACCTGCACCCAATGTGGCAAGGGGGTTGTCAAGCCCCTTGTCTTTCTAGTTACAAGATTAAAACAAATAGAGATAGATAGTAGTGGTAAAGTGAAACGGCAAATAAAAAGAGTCAAATAAAGAAGCAATTTTATAGAAGAATGTATTGACGGAGAATAGACTCGGGGGCCATAGGTTCACTAGTGGCATCTCTCTCGACAACAGGCTAATGGCATGGTAAACAAATTACAGTTGGGCAATTGAAAAGATTGCAATCTTTATGACTATGATCATTCATGGCATAATCTCATATAGGCATTACGTCCGTGATAAGTAGACCGTTAATCCAACTGCATCTACTACTAACACTCCACCCCAAAACCGCTATCCAGCATGCATCTCAAGGTATTATGTTTGCAAGAAACAGAGTATCGCAATAAGCAAGATGACATAATGTAGACAGGAAGAAGTCAATCAATATGAAAAAACCCCATCGTTTTATCCTTAGTGGCAACAATACAATACGTGTCTTGTCCCTTATTGTCACTGGGTTAGATGTGATGACCCCGACTTAATCGTGCACTAATCATACACGCAAATGCACACGATCAAGCCTAGGGACTCACTTGAAGATATCACAACACAACTCTACACAAAATAAAATAATACAAGCTTTATATTACAAGCCAGGGGCCTCGAGGGCTCGAATACATAAGCTTGCGCACACAAGCATCAGCGTAAGCATCAGATATCTGAGTACAGATATGAAAGTTAAACAGATAGGCCTTAAGAAGGCAGGGCAAAACAAAGACACAGATCGAAAAGTCACAGGCCTCCTGCCTGGGAGCCTCCTATCTACTCCTGGTCGTCGGCGGTCTCCATGTAGTAGTAGGATCCTCCAGAGGGGTAGTCGTAGTCGTCGGCTGGGGCGGCTGACTCCGGGGCTTCATCATCTGGTCGCAGCAATCGGGTATGGAGGAAAAAGGGAAGCAAAGCAACCGTGAGTACTCATCCAAAGTACTCGCAAGACTGACATCAGAACTGTACTACATATGCATCGGTATCAAAGAAAGGCTATAACAGTGGACTGAACTGCAGCAATGCCAGAATAGAGGGGAAAGGCCTAGCCTATCGAAGACTAGCATCTTCAGGGGTCTTGCAGCATTAGAAGAGTGTAGATTAGTAACATAATTAAAGTAGCAAGCATGTAGTAGCAAAGCCTAGAAATTCTTCCTCGACTCCCTGCGAGAAAGCAATCCCAGAGCTTACAATTAATTAACATGTAACCAGTTCAAGTAGTAGATCGGGATACTTTACTGAGCGTCCTGTTACCGTGGACACAGCTATTCGAATAGATATATCTTCCCTGCAGGGGTGCACTACTGTTACCCAACACGCTCGATTATCTCTGGCCGGACACACTTTCCTGGGTCATGCCCGGGCTCGGCTGATCGACACACCGCAGCCCTACCTAGAGCTCAGCAGAGAGGTCCCCGCCGGTCTACACCCTAAGTGCTCAGGGTTCTTGGGCCCATCCCCCTTTGCACTCCGGGTCGTTGCGAGCAGGGCGATCCAGGCACCACCTCTGGGGTGCCGACCCGTCCGTGCCGCAATACTGAACTGGACGTCTGACAGAGCTTTCGGCTGATACATACGGTGCAGAGGGCCCCATTAAACCATTATCCCGCGTGGTGGTAGTGCGTATAGGCCAGTGGCCAACTCAGACCAAATACCCAAATCCGTTAAGTGCATTGGGAGCTCGCGGAAACGAGCAGAGATCCACGAAACATGTGGCCCCATTGCCCCATCTCATGGAAGTACGGCAAGGGCTCAGAATGCCCGGCCGTGCCACGTAATCATCTCGCGGGTACCCTCATGGTCAACCCGACTGCACATCTCTCGCGGGTACCCCTCGGGGTCGACCCGACTTTATTCAGCATCTGTAGTAAAACCGAGGTAACCGTGTGTCCATAACATCAAGAAGGGATCCGAGGAATCACCCTCGTTGGATTCCCACTCGATGTATCCGACAAGGTGAACCCAGAGGAATCACCCTCGATGGTATTCACACTTGCGGGTTTGCACGACAGAAGCTTCGTCGGAGGTGGTGAAAGAGGAATCACCCTCATAACCCACAACCGACTAGCTATACCACAAAGGCAACATCAGGAGTGGGATAAGATGTATCACCCTCGGCACTCGATATTAGCTCTGCGGAGTCGAGCAACTAAGGGGGTTGTGTAGTGATGTGCAGGTCTCAGCCCGTCGATCACATCGACTGGGGCACAGGTAACTAAGCGGGGCAACTAGGACAAGGTGGAGGGGCCACAGATGGTTTACTGCCAAACTATACTAAGCATTTAGGATATCAGGTAAGTATCAAAAGCAGTTTACAAAAACAGGCTATGCATCAGAATAGGATCAAACAAATGCAGTAGCAAATTCTAATGCAAGCAGGACGGAGAAAGAATAGGTGATATAGGCATGCTCAAGGGGGTTTGCTTGCCTGGTTTCTGCGGCAAAGGAGGGGTCGTCGGGGATGTAGTCGGTCTCCGGAGCTGCGTCGGTCTCGGGGGCTATAGGTTAAGAAGAGGGGGAAGAAACAATAAATAAAGGCAAATAATGCAACACAGATGCATGGCAAGACGGTATGCAGTGTTAGTGGTGACCTAATGCATTTGCTATATATCGCAGACTAAACGGGAAAATATCTGGGATATTTTCCCGGCGTTTAGGCGGATTTCGGAATACTGAACCGGAGGGGATGGATCCAGGTTCAGATAGCTAGGAGTGATGGTCAAGCATTTTGACCACGTATTCGGATTCGTCTCGTTTTTCTGATCAACTTTCATGTAGAAAGTTTTTCGATCCGAGCTACGGTTTAATTTCTACGAATTTTCAAAGATTTAAACATTTTTCTGGAATTATTTTAATTAAACAATTCGTATTATCCAGAATAGTAGTTGCTGACGTCATCCAGTCAACCGAGCTGACCAGAGTCTAACCTGACCAGTGGGTCCCACTGGTCAGTGACTTAGGGCTGATTAGAGGTTAATTAAAATTAAACTGAGTTAATTATGGAGTGGACCCCACATGTCAGCGCCTGTTTAATTATTAGAGTTATTTTTTAAAACCTATTTAACTAATTAACCGCATGGGCCCACGCGTCAGCGGCTGTAGCGCCACGTCAGCGGGGTTGACCGCGGTCAACGGGTCAACCGCGACCACGGGGCCCACTGGCAGTGTCTCTGGGTGGGTCCCAGCCGGCGCCACGTCGGACGCCGGCGCCGGAACAGGCTCCGGTGAGCCTCTTGCGGCGGCCGAACGCCGGAGAGCGTCGGGTTTCGCCTGTGGTGCTCCGTTTTGCGTGTTCTCGGTCGCGTTCGAACGGGAGGAACACGCCGCGTCGAGCTAGCCTACTGGCGCGAGCTACGATGGTCGGAAAGGTCGCCGGCGACGAGTGGAGGCGGCGGCGGTTCTCGGGTGTGATCGGAAAACGCGGCTCCGGGGCGTTTTTGAGCGAGCTAAGCGGCGAGGCGGCCTACCGCGAGTGCCAGAAGCCTGACGGCAAGTCGGAGAGGCTCGGGTGGCGCTGCATTTAGCAGCTCGCCGGCGTCGGCGGCAACCAGAGCAACGGAACGATGACGGCTCCGTTCGGGCTCGCAAACGAGCAACAGAAGAAGGGAGGAGGAGTGGAGCTCACCGCAGCGGCTCACGGTGGCCTGTGGTAGCTTAGTAGCGCAGGGGAGGCGGCGAACGGTGCGGTGGAACTCCGGTGATCCGCGGCGGGCGCCGGCTCGATCCAAGCAAAAGAGGGCTCTCCGGCTCCTGTAGATGGTCGAGGAGGAAGAGGCGGAGGGTGGCGCAACTCCCAGACACGGCGGACGGGCTCGAGGATGGCGGTGGCCGCGGGACCGCACGGGCGCGGCGGCGGCTTCGCTCGGGTGAGGAAGAGGAGAGGCGAGCGAGGTGAGGAGAGGGGAGGAGGAGTGGCGTGGGCGACCAGGGGGACTTGAGGAGGCCTCGGCCTTGTCCGGGCTCACCTGCCCCGTCGCCGTGGCAGCCAGCGGCCGGAGAGGGCGCGCGCAGGCACGGGCGCCATGACACGACGGCGGGAGCAGGTGAAGATGACTGTGGACGCGGGCTGGGCCGGCTCTGGGCCGCTGTGAGCGCCAGGTAAGAGTTTTCCTTTTTCAGTTTTCTGCTTTTGTCTTTTATTTGAAAATAGAGAGGGTTAGGGAAAAGTTTGGGCATCCAAATGGCTTAGGAAAAATGTGGAGCTGGCCCACAAAAATCCACTGCATTTTTAGGCACTGCCACAAATATTTTGGAGGCAAGGTGAATCCAAATGGATTTTTCACAAATAAAATAGCCTTTAAAATGCTGGAACTGCACTGTTTTAAATAGGTTAGGGCCATTTAAATAATTCAATTAATGTTGATTCTATTTTTATAATTGCTTTGAGATTATTTACATCATCATGAACTATTTTGTTTTAAAATTTGATCAACTTTTATTTTGACTTGCATTTTGAATTTTGAATTGAAGTTGGATTATTTTCTAAATGAAATTTATTTACAAGGATGATGATGACATAGCTAATTAATTAGCTTAATGACAGGGTTGAGATCTGGGGATGTTACATTAGAGCACTGCAAGATTGAACCCACTACAAAGCACATCTCCCACTGAAGATAAATCAATCGAACTTGGCCAAAGAAGATAGATAGATCGGAGATAAATACAAAGCTACTTAATTATGTAGCAACAAAACCCAAATAGATTCAATTGATTTCATTGAATAATCTGATCATAAAGTGACAAATCATCATGTCCCAACAAACACACCACCGATTACATCGAATAGATCTCGATCAAGAATGAGAACACGGTATTGAAGATCCAAAAGAGAGAGAGAACCATCGCGCTACTACTATGGACCCGTAGGTCCTAAAGGAACTACTCACACATGGTCATGGAGGCAGCAAGGTTGATGAAGAGGCCTCTGGCAATGACTCCCCCCTCCGTTAGGGCTCCAGAACAGGGCTCCAGCTGGGATCTCTTCGGAACGGAGGCTTGCGACAGCTATAAAATTCTTCTTGAGGCACGACAGATGGTTTCGGTATTTATAGTGAATTATGGCGGTGGAATTGGACTAAGGCGGTTGTTGTGGGCCCCACAAGGTCAAGGGGTGCACCCACCCCCTGGTCGCGCCACCTGTCCCTGTGGGCCCCTTGTGGCTCGTCTTGATCTCTCCCGAAACTTCTTGCGTTTCTTGTGGCCCAAAAAAATCGTGTTAAATCGGCAACATATTTTGACCTCCATAGATATTGATTTCCTGCGAAACCAAAAACAAGCAGAAAACAAGAACTGGCACTGGGCACTAAATTAATAGGTTAGTCCATTAAAATAATATAAATTGCTATAAAAAGTATATAAAAATGATAATATAATATCATGAAACGATCAAAAATTATAGATACATTTGAGACGTATCATCATCCCAAGCCTAATTCCGGCTCGTCCTCTAGTAGGTAAATAATAAACAAAGATAATTTTTGATGTTGAATTATACCTAACATGATCTTGATCAAATGATGTAACAATGGTGTGAACTTAGGACAAAAGTGATTCAAAGTAATAATCTATATTTGACAATAAGCAAGTAACATCAAAATGTGTAAACAAAAATCACTATTGCTTTTCATGGTTTAATGTTTTTATGTAATACAAAATCAACACTCTATGTCATATTCATGTCCCCAATCACTCAAGGCTTTATCATATTCAAACATTTTATCATAACACAACCTAGAGTTTCAGTCAAGTAATCAATAATTATGATGAACTCTTTTCAACTACTTAGCACTTCATTCAATGATCAACTTACAAGCCTTGGTCTTAGTACTTTGGATGGCAAATAGAATGATCATGGGGGTTTCATGAGAAGATAAAAATGTATAATAAAGTCTCACATCAATGAGGCTTGATCGTTAGGCAATGGAGAGGCCATACAATCGATATTAATGTGAGGAGTAGGGATTTCCATGCAATGGATGCACTAGAGCTATAAGTGTATGAAAGCTCTCCTAATGCAACTAAGTAGGTGTGCATCCAACTTGCTTGCTCATGAAGACCTCGAGAATTTGAGGAAGCTCGTCATTGGAATATACAAGCCAAGTTCTATAATGTAAAAATCCCACTATCATATGAAATGAAGAATATGAAAACTCTCTAAAGGAAGTACATGGTGCTACTTTGAAGCACAAGTGTGGTAAAAGGATAGTAGTGTGCCCCCTCTCTCTTTCTCTCTCTCTCTCTTTTTCTCTCTTTTTTTCTCCCTTTTTTTCTCTTTTTTTTGTTGGGCTCTTTTGGCCTCCTTTTTTTATCTCACAGGTAGGGGCACACTCTAAAATGCATCACACTTTTATTTACTTACAACTCGGAAATGAAAAATAATGACCTCATATGAATGCCTCTGGCAGTGTACCAGGATGTGCAATGATCTAGCGTAACATGTATAATAAAGATGAACGGTGGCTTTGCCACAAATATCATGTCCGCTCTAGATGATCATGCAAAGCAAAATGTCAATAAATGTTCAAGTCATGTAATGAATAGTAACAATGGAAGTTGCATGGCAATATATCTCGGAATGGCTATGGAAATGCCATAATAGGTAGGTATGGTGGCTGTTTTGAGGAAGGAGGTGGTTTATGTGTAGGAGAACAAGAGGAAGTCCTCCTACGGGATTTGGATATACTGGCGAAGGATGCACCATGTCTTGAGGTGAGAGAGGGCAAATACCGAAGAGGCTAGGAAAAAGATATATAGGTGGAAGTGCTTTAATGACCGCAATTCATAAATCAAAACATATCGCTAATACTTCATAGTCTACACCGAGTTAACCATAAAACTAATTACTCCAAGGGGTGAGTTTGACGAACCAAAGTCTGCTAGGCTTCCTGACCCATTCTACAAAGGTGGTGACTTACAATGTTCTTCAATTTAGACCCTTCATAATTAGTTTTACTTCAATGATGACAAGTATTAACATGTATGACTTTATTACATCTCTCCACTAATTAGCTCAAGTTCTTTTTTAGCTACACATAAATTAATTACTCACATCTCATCTCAAAATTATTGAAAGGAATCCCAATTATCAAGTTCAATTGATCTACAAGTTCATGCAAGTTTTTATTATACCACTTCTACATACCTATTACTTTTAGGACCAACCACATAATTCATGCAAATTACCAATTACTATTCAACTCTCTAAAAAGATATAAGTGAGGCAAGAGAGTCCTAATCTTTTCTCCAAAAACATGACATATCACCGTGCTCTAACATATATAAGTGAAGTACAAGAGCAATGCCTCAACTCAAAAAGATATAAGTGAAGATCAATGAGCATTCTATAAATAAAAGACCAATGTGTGTCTCTCTAAGAAGTGTGACCACAACATGATGATTGTAATGATCAGCAAACAAAACTAAAATAAAAGCAAAAGATGCTCCAAGCAAAGCACATATCATGTGAACAAATAAAAACTTAGGTCCAACCGAGACATACTGATAGTTATTGATGACGAAAGAGGGGATGCCTTCCGGGGCATCCCCAAGCTTAGACGCTTGAGTCTCCTTGGATAGTACCTTGGGGTGCCTTTGGCATCCCCATGCTTAGGATCTTGCCGCTCCTTGTTCATCTCATATCGATGTCTCACCTCGATCTTAAAAACTTCATTCACAGAAAACTTAAAGGAACTTGTGAGATAGGTAAGTACATATAAAATAAATTTCCCAATCATGTACTGTCAAGACAAGATGCATATTTATTTCCAAGTAATGGTACTGTATCCTATCATTTCCACAATTTATGTCCCTAAATATATGTAGGAAATATGCACTAGGGGCAATAATAAATGTTATTATTTATTTCCGTGTTCATAATTATGTTTATATTCCATGCTATAACTGCAATGGTCCTTGAGTCTGTATATCCATAAAGTCACAGAGGAAAACCCATATGCACGTGTGGAATAATAAACGGTAAAATGTATTCCTAGTCATGCCTATAAGACTAGCTCAAGTGTTGCATGATAATTACGTTTTCTTGATCTTGGGCATGTCTATGCCGGCAACTTTGAGGACACAATGTTAGAAGAACACTTGTGTTGAATCGACCCAATTGATGTTATGCTATGAGATACATTCGTCACTAGTTAATGGTAAATAACACAGAGGAAGTTAACGTTTGCATAATTCCTTAGACCATGAGAGTATCAAGTTCATTCATTCTTGCTTGATGAACTTTGGGGTTTGTTAAACGTCATCCGTAACAGGGTGGCTATTACAGGAGCTTACGGGTTCAAGGAAAGGTATGATAAGGGACTAGATAGCTCAAGATTCGGATTTGCTCCTCCGACGATGGAGAGATATTTTTGGGGCCCTCTCGGTGTTATAGTATCCATCATCGTCTGGCCAGACACAGCGTGATTTGAACACAGGGATGCCGGAACACGATAACGAGAAAAGAGAACAAAACCGGTAACGAGGAAACTGGCATAGTGAACAAAGTTGCTGATTCATGGGGATGCTGATAAATCTCATCTCGGGTTTTTGTAACACATCATGAAGCAACAGGAATAGCACTCGGAAACTACAGGTTCACTCGAATATTTATTCGTGTGGGTATAGGGATCAATATGGATGTCCACGGTTTCGCTATTGATCATTGATCGGAAAGAGTTCCGGTCATGCCTATATTTCACCGAACCTACAGGTTCACACACATAAGGGTCATCTATCTATTGAATACAAGGTTAGGAGTCCGAGAGAAAGTCACCGGAAAAGTTTCGGAGACGACGAAAAAATTTCGGAGAGAAAATCTGAAGTGTTTCGGAGAAACCGGAAATGTTTCGGAGAAAAACCATAATACCGAAAATGTTTTGGAACATGTACATAATTATTTTAGAGGGTGCCGGAAATGTTCTGGGACCGTCCGGAATTTTTCTGGAGAGAACGCGCACGAAAAACACAATGTCCCCAGATGAGGGTCAAGATCCCACGATTCGTGGAAAGTGTTTTTATGGTTGGTGGGGGGTGCCCTTGGTGCCCAGCCCACAAATGGTGGAGCATGTTGGGGAGGTGGGCCCCCCCACAAGGTTGTCATGGCCAAGGTGGGGAAGGGGCTCCTCCATGGAGCTTCCTTCCACCTTTTGTGGCTTTTGGTGAAATGATCTAGCCCACCTTTTTGGGCTTTTTCCTCAAGCCCCTTTTTGTGGAAGATCTTTTCATGCTTCCACCCCTTGTTCTCCCTATAAATAGAGGTGGAGAGGGCTCTCCATTTCATCCAAGTTCTCACACTTGAGCTCTCATACAAAGGCATGCAATGATCTGCCCTTCTCTCTCTCCCTCCATGAAATAGTTTCGTAGTGCCGAAAGGCTACCTGGTTTCCGGCAGTGCTTAGTCCTGTCGGATAGCTGACACCGTATGTGTGCAACCCAGTAGAGAGATCATACATTCTATATTCTATCCGAGGGACTGTTCGAGAGACTACACGAAGGGCGGTTCGAGGGACCGTCCGAGGGACTGTCCGAGGAAGAACATCCTCGTGGTTGGGAGGTTGTAAAATCCTTGCTGCAGGGATCTGCACCGACTCTCCTTCTGCTGCTACAATGAGTTGGTAATGATCAGATCAAACCTTGTATGCATCTTCAAAGTAATCCTGGGCATGCCCATTGTGCGGATTTTTTTTGTTTTCTGCTACGTTCCCCAACAATATATGCTATGGAAACTCTAAAACAAGCAGTCAAAGAAAACATAATAGCAATCTGTCAAAAACAGAACAGTACTTAAAGATCGAATTTTATCTATACTTCTGTAAATCCAATAATTCTAAAAAATTAGGAGATGACAGACAACTTGTAATTCAGTACAATATAATTTTTTTAGCAATTGATCACCTTCCAGTAGGGAGAAACAATTCAGGTACTGGCCGCAAAAGTTTATGTTTCTGCAACATCCCAAAGGCTCAACTTGGCACAAAAATAAAAAGAAAAGATACAAACATAATTACTACAGTACCAATAATTATGTTGACACACAAAAAAATAAAATGATAACTATTGGGTTGTCTCCCAACAAGCTCTTTCTTTATAGCCATTAAGATAGGCTTAAGATTTTAATGATGCTCTCATGAAAAACAAGAACTGGAGCACAAAGAAAGCATCAATAAGCATGTAACAAACACATTTAAGTCTAACTCTCTTCCTATGCGTATGCATTTTATAAGTAAACAAATTAATATGGCAACCAATACCTAGCATGAGAAGGTAGGAAGAATGAAACATTAATTATTTTAACACCAAGAGAGGTAACTTAGTAATATGAAGATTTCTATAACCATGCTTGCCTCTCTCATAATAATTATATGTAGGATCAAAATCAAATTCAACAATATAGCTATCATATAAAACATTTTCTTCATGCTCCACGTGCATATAAATTTTATAATCTTCCAAGATAGTGGGATTAACATGAAGTAAAGGCATGACTTCTCCAAACCCACTTTTATCAAAAGTTTCATATGATTGAACACTCTCCGAACATGTGGGATTCTTTTTACCTAAAGTTGACACTCTTCCAAACCCACTTTCAATAGTATTACAAATATTATTATCAATAATATATTCATCATGAGGCTCAAATAAATTTTCAAGATGACAAGAAGCATCATAATTATCTCCCCAATCATGATCATCATAATAATTAGTAAGCATAACAAAATCATCATCAATAGTGCATACAGACATAGCGTCACAATAAAAAGCAATACTTTCATCAAGTGTGTCGTCTTCATCAGTTGAATCATAAAGATTATCTTGTTTATCCTATTCCTACTTTTCTATTATAACTTCTTCATTAGTAGGGGGACTAAAAAGATCATGTTCATCAAACTCACATCCCCAAGCTTATAGCTTGGCATATCATTAGCACAATCAATATTCATAGAATTCATACTAATATCATTGCAATGATCCTTAACATTCAAGGAACTCTCATCAATCACTTTATAAAATTCTTCTTTTAACACTTCATAACAATTATAAGATTCATGATTTTCAAGAAAAACTTTATAAAGATAAAGAAGCGCACTCAACTTCATCTTTTGTTTCAAAGAGCTTACCCCAATAGCATTTTCTTCATCATTAGCTATTGGTTTATCATAATTAGAATTTTTGGAAAGTACAGCTAGTGGAGAAGGATCCATATCAATATTTTTTTTAAAGCAAACAGGAGTAACTAGGCAAGATAGATAACAAGTAAGTAATGTGTTTGTGTGAAGGCACCTGTTTTGATAGTAGAAGACTCCCCGGCAACGGCGCCAGAAATTTCTTTGCTACTCCCGCAGGAGTCGTTGGGTTTCCCCAAAGAGGAAGGGTCATGTAGATAGCAGCAAAGCTTTCCCTCAGTTAAGAACCAATGTTTATCGAACAGTAGGAGCTTCTAGACTAACAAGATAAGCAGCACCTGCACACAAACAAGATAAAAACTTGCACCCAATGTGGCAAGGGGTTTGTCTAGCCCCTTGTCTTGCTTGTTACAAGATTAAAACAAATAGAGATAGATAGTAGTGGTAAACTGAAATGGCAAATAAAAAGAGACAAATAAAGAAGCAATTTTATAGAAGAATGTATTGATGGAGAATAGACCCGGGGAGCATAGGTTCACTAGTGGCATCTCTCTAAAAAATAGGCGAATGGCATGGTAAAGAAATTACAGTTGGGCAATTGAAAAGATTGCAATATTTATGACTATGATCATTCATGGCATAATCTCATATAGGCATTACGTCCGTGATAAGTAGACCGTTAATCCAACTACATCTACTACTAATACTCCACCCCAAAACACTATCCAACATGCATCTCAAGGTATTAAGTTTGCAAGAAACAGAGTATCGCAATAAGCAAGATGACATAATGTAGACAGGAGGAAGTTAATCAATATGACAAAACCCCGTCGTTTAATCCTTAGTGGCAACAATACAATACGTGTCTTGGACCTTATTGTCACTGGGTTAGAGCTCCGCAAGATTGAACCCACTACAAAGTACCTCTCCCACTGAAGATAAATCAATCAAACTTGGCCAAACAAGATAGATAGATCGGAGAGAAATATATAGCTACTTAATTATGCAGCAACAAAACCCAAATAGATTTAATTGATTTCAAAGAACAATCAGATCATAAAGTGACAATTCATCATGTCCCAACAAACACACCACCGATTACCTCGAATAGATCTCGATCAAGAGCGAGAACATGGTATTGAAGATCCAAGAGAGAGAGAGAACCATCTAACTACTACTATAGACCCGTAGGTCCTAAAGAAACTACTCACACATGGTCATGGAGGTAGCAAGGTTGATGAAGAGGCCTCCGGCAATGGCTTAGCAGGGCTCCAGAACAGGACTCCAGATGGGATATCTTCATAACAGAGGCTTGCAGCGGCGATACAATTCTTCTTGAGGCACGACAGATGGTTTCCGTATTTATAGGGAATTATGGCGGTGGAATTGGACTAAGGAGGTTGCTGTGGGCCCCATAAGGTCAAGGGGCGCGGCCACCACCCTAGCCACGCCGCATGTCCTTGTGGGCCCCTCGTGGCTCGTCTCGATCTCTCCCAAAGCTTCCTGTGTTTCTTGTCGCCCAAAAAAATCATGTTAAATTGGCAACGTATTTGACCTCCGTACATATTGATTCCTTGCGAAACCAAAAAACAAGCAGAAAACAGAAACTGGCACCGGGCACTAAATTAATAGGTTAGTCCATAAAAATAATATAAATTGCTATAAAAAGTATATAAAAATGATAATATAATAGCATGAAACAATGAAAAATTATAGATACATTTGATACGTATCAGTGTCATATTGCATAAGACTCAAAAGCTAAGCACCCCGAGAGGGTAGTTTGGCGGGGGTTACCCATTGCGCATCTCGGATTAACCAAAGTCGCTGGGTTCATTAGCAAAAGCCTCTACAACATTCTAGCGCTAATCAAGCAACCACTAGAGTCCCCAACTTATGTAATTAGGTGAAAGAAAGGCAACAGTTCAAAGGACTCCTTTATTGGTTTTGATAAAAAGAACATGGCAATGTATTTCAGAGCGTAACAAGATTTCATCATGCTAGGTAAAACTAAAGCAAAGCAAGCATGTCAAAACAGCGGGACACACTGTTGCATGAAAACCCTAATATAAAAAACATTGCATAAGATACAATGCATGCAAATATAACCTCCCCAAGCTTAGAACTTTGCAATACCAAACTCGAGAAAATTACAAAAGACAAGAGAAAATGCAGTTATTAAAGGAGAGCGTGAGAAGTGGTTACCTCCCCAAGCTTAATATTAAGCAAGAGTTAGACATTTTTACCGACGAGGCACATATGACATCTCCTTTAATGGACATGGACCTTGCTTCAACGAATTTCCTTGTGGTGGTCCGGTGGTGGCCCTCCGATAGAACCTGCTGTAAACAAACTAAAAACAAAACAAAGTATTTTTGTGATTTTTGGGGTTTTCTATTTTTTTTGTAGCACAAAGGATTAGCATCACAAGTGATAAAAACATCTGCCTCAGAAAGATCGGTTCATCAACATAAGCACCGCACTTAAGTCGAAAAACTAGATCTAGAAGTTCTGGTCTTCTAGAATTGAGTGAAGTGCATGTGAGGCAAAATATGAAACACGAGTGTGCTGCTCCTAAGTGCCTAATGAAAAAGAGGGTTCCCACTTAAGGTGAGAAACTAGATACTAAACAATATTTATTTGAGCAAGGTTCAAATTGGAAAACATTACCGGACACTGGTGATTGAGACATGTTGAATCAAAACAACCAAGCTGCTTGTGTGGATCATTTATATGGTTGGCACCATACCGCACATGTCACCACATAAGGTCCAAGTCCCTGCGAAAATAACACATGAAATAAAAAGCATCGATTCGGTATACCCAACCGGGAAAAGAAAATAAAAGAAAACATAGAGTGCTATAAAAAATTATTGGCTAAGGAGCTTCGAAGGTAATTAACAAAAATTAGAAGCCAAATGATCGGTTAGAAAGTACCCCATCAACCTCAGACGTCGAAAATAAGCAAAATGGGGGTATTTTTGCCCTGGTACGAGCGGTGGTACGACTGGTTCGGTCGTACCGAACACTGTAGACCGTTCTGACCTCCCACTACCAGCGTCGCCCTCTGGTACGAGCACTGGTACGAGCAGGACCGCTCGTACCATGCACCGTCTTGGAATTTGGGACCTTCTGTTAGGTGCTAGCAAAGTTGGGTACGAGCGGCGGTACGAGCGCGTGCGCCGTCGTTTGCTCTGGAGAGGTGCTCCTGCCTGGCCGCCAGTGTTACAGACGCGGGAACGAGTGCGAGCGCCTGTACTGTTCTCTGTCTTTCACTCTGGATTCTTTTATCTCTTCGGCCTCGAGTTGGTAAGAGCTCCGGTACGACCGGAGCAGTCGTACCATACTCCGTATTTTGTCCTGGAGCTGCAGAACTTCACAAAAAGAATTGTGCTTCCTCCTCATGTTAGGTACATAACATATTTTCAATAAAAATGGGAGGAGGTATGCAACAAAATATAGGGCTACCGATATGCTAAAAATTTACCAACGAAGATTAATCCAAAACCAACTCTAGTAGCAACTATGCAAAAATAAAACTGTCAATGCAAACATGAATGCAACTAGACTAAAAGACACAAAGCTAAGAAAGACACCTACTTACTTCCGGGTTGCCTCCCAAGCAGCGCTTTCTTTATAGCAATGTAGCCGGGCTTCGGTGCTCCTTCAACCTATCCAACCGGATCCCAAGGGATATCGAGCCCGAGTGTAAGTCCATCCTCCTACAGAGGTTCGGAGCACATCATAGCAGAGCTCGGTCAGAGTCGTACTCACTTACGGTGCATCGGCATCATATAGATAAATAGGTCCTCACTCTCAAGCAGGAACCGATGCACCGAGCGAGATAGGCATGTCTCCTTATATTTCTGCAACGCAAGAGTTAGAAACTTATGTATAAAACTCAATATTTTACCTTGGCTACCATTGTAAGGGAACACTTCATAAAATTCTTCATTCAGAGTGGGTAATTCAACACTCTTAAACTGTCTCCCCTGCTTAAGAAAATCATCCAAAGAAGCATAGTTGGACATTAGCATAGATAAATCAAGAGTATTTTCTCTAGTTTGTCATCATTGCTAATACTAAAATGATAATTGTCATCCTCAACTTGAGGGTGACATTCCTACACGGAAAATTCGTTAGCATCAAATTCATCCAAACTAGAGTTACCATCATACTCTTGTTCCTGTATAGCAGTATCATCTTCTGACTTTTTATCATTGGAGAGATATTCTTGACAATAAAAATTTATGGCGTTCACCAAACCATACATCCAGTCAAGCAATTCATCTTTCCTATGACCTTGAACAGCTTCGATCTGAGCACATAATTTCCATGCACTTGTGCTTAACACATACCATATGATTTTCTCGGTGGCATTTGTCTTACTATTGTTGTAATGTGCTACCACCTCGTCATAGCTCTTTTTGCACTGGAAGTCAACGTGTCTCGGAGACCAACAACTTCTACAAGAAACTTGATACAAAGAACATAGCATACATGCGCATATGTTTAACATATCTAACAATTCTATTGTATCCATAGAATTTATGCTCTTCTTGAGAGTTGCATCATCAAAGAACATAATAGGTGTGTGCAAAAGATTACTCTTGGAAGTGGGAGGCGGGTATAGGTGAATTTGTTCCTCCACTTCTTTTTCCATGTTGCTTTCTTCTTCTTCTAGGCACACTTTCATCCGAGATAAGTTGTTCTTTGTGATCACCATTATTTTTCTGGAAGTTAATTTGATAAATATTTAATTCATGCTCTTTTAACAATTCTTGCAGCCATGCGTCAATGGGGGCTATTTGCTCTTCATGATGTGCATCCTTTCCATCATCCTTCTGCGAGTCCTGCAAAAATTTCACATCTCCCAAGGAGGATGCAATCGGATCTTGTTCGTTGATGACTAATGCATTACCAGAGAAAACATTTAGGCGAAAGGTATGAGTAGGTTGCAACTTCATATAAATCATACCAAATTCATCTTGTATCTTCAAATCTATGATGTGACGTAGGACCTCATCAACACCCACAAAAAGTACAAATTGTAAGACCGGCAGCCTAGCATTCAATTTATCACTAGTATTATAATTTGCTACTACAGGCTCGATATTGCAATTACATTGATATCTCAGGTGCTCTTTGGATCCACAATCTATGCATGATAATGGATATGAAGCACATACAAGGGATGAACTTTTGTTCACCAATTCTATCCATTCTTTTAATGTTGCTTCATCGGTAGCTGAAAACGGTATAGTCTTGCATCACCTCTCCTTCATTGCAAATTCCATATGTTCCTGAGTAGACATGTCAGAAGACATGATAAGCAGATTTCTTTTCTTTTAGAGTTAAAGGAAAAAGGTTAGATAAATAGCAACAAACAAAAATAAACTATACATGAACGGGAAGGTAATGACCAAGCGCTATGCTCCCCAGCAACGGCGCTAGAAAAAGCTTGATGTCCTGCAAGTGCACAGGGCTTTGTAGCAATTTAGTGATAAGTAAGGTTTGTCGGTCTCATAGGGAGCGAAAAGGAAGGCACTACTATCCCCGCAGCTGTGTCGTCACTTACGCAACTACGCTCACACCCAAACTGGAGTTTGGAAATAGTTCACTAAAGTCGGTTGCTAGGGGAAACGATAAAAGGCGAGAATTAACTAAGTACTGGAACGAACGAAAAATAAATACTAAACTAAACGGAGAAATAAACTATGAGAATTAATGCGATGTTTTAGATGAGTATGTTGGTGTCTAGGTACAGCCTCGTTCTGCTCCAGCGTTGAATTGAGTTAAGATTTTTGACTATCAGTACAAACGGCTGTGTCAGTACCTTGCATTATAGGATACATGCAATCTACTGATGGTGGGCGGTCCCTCACATAACATTTTCTCTCAAGCAGCGCCATATTGAGACAACTCAATCGTCCTACTTCCCGTTCCATTCCAGCAGCGGTAACGGAAAGACATTAAGGTCACGAGGACCGGACCGAAGGCAATAAATTCTATGGACAACCGTGATCCCTAGAATAATTGTGTTCCCCTCAAGATATCAACGCCTGTCACTCGAAGGTCTATCGGTTCGCACAACTACCTATCAACTTCATGTGTGGACTGGGGAGTTGGATATCTCCAACTACGCCAATGGATCCGACATCTCCAATCATTAAATTACCGCAAAGGGAAATAATCAACACCAAGAGGACACACATAAATAGACGACGCATATCAAATAACCGCTTACTAGCCAATTGACCCATAGCCAACAATTACTCAAATAACATCACATATAAAGAGGGTTCAAGAGTTGTTACAACCCATCACGGAGACCGTGATGGGGGAAGAAGAAGGGGTGTTGGTAACGATGCGGCGGTGGCGCTCCTCCTGCGGCGGCTCCCTTCCGGTCTTCCTCCAAGGTTACAACGATGGAGATGGAGGCTTGGCACAGCCTCCAAGTTCTTTTTGATGTGGATGGTGGCTGGATGTGGAGAGATGGTAATGATGAAGATTGTGGTAGCGGCTAGGGTTGTAGGTGTTTATATAAAAGCTCTCCCAAAGCCTCCTGCATTGATGTAGCATCTCTCCTTTGATCCAAGGGCTCTAGGTGAGCCAAAACATTTCCCAAAACATTCCTTGAATGCTAAGGAAGTCATAGGAACAAACGGGGACAAAATCCGCAAAGAATCCCATCTGATCTGGCAATTTTCGGGCTTGTCTGGGCCTGGTACGAGCGGCGGTGCGAGCCAGCTCGCTCGTACCGTGCGTCGTCGAGCCCTCTGGACCCTTTGGTAAAACAGTCGTCATTTCTTCATATGAACTCAGAATTCGACGTTCTTAGGCTGGTTGGAATAGTATGAACGACGCTGATGCACCTATGGTATTAGATCTTGATTTGGAGCACTTTGGAAAAGTCTGGTGCCTGGATGTCCTCCGTTCGAATCCCTTTCATCGTGCTAAGTACATGGGAGTTCCACATTACCTACAAAACATACAAAAACAAAGGAAACTAATAAAAACTAACAAACAATAAAGATTATGCAATGCTCGCGATGAAAAGAGTAAATACTGAAAATCATGCATATGGACATGTAAATGGCTCAATGGGACATGATATACGATGATAATATGCAGCAAATGAGCTCTAAAAATGCGTATAAAATAGAGCCATCAGTGCATACAAGGAGTTTGTTGCATCCTCGGAAGGCAAGTCATAGTTTCCGTCAAGGTCAAAGGTCCTCTCTTTCATCTTGACTTGAACCGAACCTCATTACATGATATGAGACCGATTAGAAGGGTGCCAATTGTTGACGAAAGAGTTGAAGTGCATGACGCAAATGCAATGAGCCAAGTTCATAAATTCTTATGGTACAAGTACATCAAATTCTTATGGTAGAAGTTCCCAACTTCATCCAGTGCGGCATGAAGAAGGTCATGAAGTTCATTACTTCCTTCCTCTCTTTACTTCTTTCTTACCACCTCTAGTTACTCGTGTTGGTTGATCACGAGGATACTCTGGACTTTGCATCCACTACGGCTACTTTTTGCCCCTCCCACTGCGGGGCTGCTGCGATGGCTGTGACAGCTGAGGCACATATGACATCTGCAAGGAACCAAGCTCATTGTAGTTTGGGTCATCATCGCCACTGGACTCTTCCTCGTCCACCGGCCCCTCCACATGCGCCTGCTCATCATCCTGCACGTCATCGGCTCGGCTGGAAAAGGGCGCGACTCAGCTGGAAGAGGGTGCAGCTCGGCTTGACGAAGGTGCATGGTTGTCTGTGGCGCGGCCACTGTGGCAAGAAAGTAATGTTGCAAGTGCATGGCACCGATTCACGAACCTCTGCAACAACCACCAAGAATGACACATGAACATGCTTCAAAATGTATGAGAGAGGTGGATATTGATAGAAACGCACCTCCATGGTGCCCCTGAGATATCCCTCGGACTCAACACTACCGAGGGCATGTGAGCGTGCTAGCTCGACCTCGTTAACACATTTGTATAGCTCCGTGCCCTAGAATGAACGTAAGTTACATATCTTAATTCATGACATTAAACTAGTGTTCAATTGATAAACATACAACTCGGTCATGGATGAGGGCGTAGTCAAACTGGGTTCCAATGGTCTCCCTGATAACATTGTTGAATGCACAATTAGCGTCATCATATGATGCTAACTCCAAGTAATCAGCCTGGGTCCAAGTACCCTTCAGCACTAGCCGATACTCCTTTGGAAGCAACGCCAGATGATGGAGATACAACTGCTCGTCGTTGTCGGGCTCATTGTTCCTTTCAACTCGCCTAGTCCTTTGTTCATTCTGCATGTCCACCCAAATGGCGTGGTACTCCTCCCAATTGGCCATGTCGTAGAACTTCCGCTGATCAATCATGCAAGTTATAAGAATAGAGCATTAGCACTTCTAGGTTTAGCATTACTACCATGTACTCGAAAGGGATGCTCACCTATGAAGGTTAGTGCTTGTGTCAATGAAGTCCGGTGGGGTTCGCTGCTTTACTCCAAATTGCTTCGCAACGCATTGTGGGAGGTGCCACTCGACATCATAGAAGCATATCATGGGGCACCACACACGCCAAAGTGCCTCGTCACAAAGGCACGTCATGTTCAAAAGCAAAGGTCGCATCACGGTGTACGGCCTCCAATTATCCTACAACACATGTTCAAAGGGAAAGGGAAAATGGGGGATGATCAGCTACCTGGTGGTAAGCCAATGTGTCGAGATCGTTGATGTAGGACATGTATCGTGCCGTCGAGGGCGCTGTGGACACCTCCACTTTGTCCCACGTGTATTGGATGCTGGGGAAGAGCTCGGGATCCTCCTCAAAAGACCATTTCCATTCAATCGGTGCCGGTATCCTGGGCTGGCCAACCAGCTTCCACTCCCACATCCACACCTGGAAAGCCCACACAGAACCGCCAATGCAGGAGGTCAGCTTCTTCCCTTGACATGCCTTGTCCAGCGGCACGTTCAAAAGCATGTCAAATTGTGACAGTCAATGATAAAGTTCATACACAGAAGACGGATGCAATTAGGTTTTACCTGCCGGTATGAGAAAGCTAGTCCAGCCGACCCCCAAGTATAATTCGTGTCCCAGTCTCATAGCCGGTCCAAGTACATCCACGAGGCAGTGTCCCCTGAACCATCTGGAAACACCACCTATGTCAAGAGATGCCACAAGTATGCCTGGGCATACTGCTCCACAGTCGCCCCACCCGCATTAGGCGGGCATCTTCTTCTAACGCGTCACAGCCATGTGTACAAGCCATCGGCTGGCCTCGGGTCGCTCTTGCTCTTGCCTTCTCCATTCCACTCCAGAAGATCAGCACCTATCAATCCAGAAACCCGTTGTTGCCACCCCTCAAACTTCACCTTTCCAGTCAAAGCCTTTGCCTCGATTGGCACGCCGATGATCATCGCAAAGTCTTCAAGGGTGACTATCATCTCAGTATCTCACCAAGGGGTATGTGAAAGGAGTGTGTCACCGACCGCCAACGGTCCACGAGGGTGGTGAGGGCCGTGGAGTTCAGAATGGGCAACGATCCCTGAAAATTGGCGACTAAGGCCAGAAGACCCAGTCTTCAATAATAGCTCTCATACCAATGGTCGTACACCATAGCGTCACCCGCATTGTGGCCCCTGGTACGCAAAAACGGTGGAACCTGCACAGAAAGGAAAAAGAGTTAATAGTCGCATCCTTGCTACTTCAAAAAAAAAACAGTTGAACAATATAGATTATTAGCTCTCCTTTCTCGATGGTCCGCCCATGATCAGTTTCCACCATCCTACATAATACATTCACACTTTTATTACTAAGTTTGGACTTCTACATACGTGCAAGTTATGCAAGCCTCAATGCCATACATGTTCATTTATGGTCATAACTAAGAAAAGCGCATACATATCAATTCTCTAACTAAAGTTCATTAAAATCACCCATATAAACTATAACAACCCTATATCACTTGCATACGTCAATATATACTATTAACCTGACACATAATCGGAAAAAAATGTATGCTATTACAAAGGTTTCAATGTTCAAATACATTGGAACAAACATGCTATATTTCACCAAAAATAAAGCCATGTACATACACAAACCATTGGTTCTCACTACACATGCACTAGTAGAAAACAGGGCTTTCGTTCTAGCCGGATCGGAGCAATAGTCCCGGTCGCTTTACGAACCGGGACTAATGTGAGCATTAGTCCCGGTTCGAGCGGCTAGGACGCCGGACGGGGCTCGGCAGGCATTAGTCCTGGTTCGAATGGGACTTTAGTCCCGGTTGCAGACACCAACCGGGACTAAAGGGGTTGCGGCAGGGGCGATACCCTTTCGTCCCGATTGGTGTCTCCAACCGGGACTAAAGGTCTGTCTTCAGTCCTGGTTTTAGACCCCAACCGGGACTAAAAATTTGCCTATATATATCCTCGCCCCTGCCCGCCCTCTTCTCTGTTTTTTCCTCATAGAAGGTGGGAGGTGTGTGCTAGTTTGTTTTCCCTTCCTATGAACAAGAGGTGTTCGATGAAATGCCTGAGAACATGATGCCACTTGAGTTCACACAAAACAAACATGATATGAGGTGCCCGAGCTACACTTAAGCTTTCTCCTCTTTGTTGCCCGAGCCACACAATCCATGCTTATCCTCTGTTCTTCCTCCAAGCTCGACCTCCAAGCTCCATTTTCCCCAAGATTTGTCTAGATTTGGCGGTACACCAACTATCCAAGTGTTCTAAAAGGTTAGCAACTTCATCCTTTCATCTCTCATTGCTAGTTTAGCTCATTTCATGCTCTAGAAGTAGAGTGATTTGTGGGTTTTGGTGGAGGAGTGTATGTGGGAGTTTATTTGATTTCGATGCAATTTGAGCTCAAATTAACTTAGTTTGCACATGTGTAGGGTGCCGTCCCGTCCCCATCCCCGTCCTCACTGCCGTCGATCGCCCGCGCCGATCTCGTCGCCGGCACCACCGTGGTGAGCCTCTTGTTCTTATCTTTTCTTTAAAAAAAAATTCTTACTTGTATGATTTAGATAGTTACTTGTATAATTTTCTTACTTGTATTATTGTTTGTTATTATATAGTGCCATGGTTTTGATATCTGGCCCCGTCGGCTCTCGTCTGGTCTATGATTCGGATGTGGTATATTATCTTTTATAACTATTTGTTTCATTTAGTGTTTATGACAATTATGCCGACCAACTTGACATAGATATTTTTATCTAGGAGGTATGTGAACCGGAAATTCCAACCGATCCTCTTGTCGAGAGGTTAAATTTAGTTGAAAAAGAAAACAATTATTTGATAGAAAAATTGAAAAGAATTGAAGAAGAGAATATGAAATTGGAGTTGCATGTTGCCGATGTCGTCGATCTACACAAGATCCAGATGGATGCAATGCGCTTGAAGATTAGAAAGATTAGAAAATGTGCCATTGATAAAGAGCCTTGGTATCATTATGTTGTTGGATCAATTGTTACCTTAGTTGCGATTTTTGTCGCATTTGTTGTTGCATTTAAATGTTTTACATAGTTGTATGTTAGTTTCAATGTATGTTTTAGATGCTCTAGATAGTTGTATGTTATTTTATGAGAACTATGTATGAACTCTATGTATTTATTTTTGCAGTAATAACATTTGATCACTACTGTACTTTGGTTTTAATGTGATGAACCTGTATTAATTTGGCCATTTCTCTATTCATGATGTTCTGTAATGGTTTTTGATATAATTAATTATATAATGTAGATGAACCAGCAATGGATGTACGGTGACCAACGCACTGCCGAGTACATTACGGGCCTGCATAATTTTATTGGTGTGGCTCAGGCAAACAGTCTGAATGGTTTTATGTGTTGTCCATGTGTTGTCTGTCGGAATGACAAGGATTACTCTACCTCGAAAATACTTCACACCCACCTGCTTAAGTCCGGTTTCATGCCCAGCTATAATTGTTGGACCAAGCACGGAAAAAGAGGGGTTATGATGGAAGACAATGAAGAAGAAGAGGATGATGACAACTATCCTATGTTCCCTCAATACGGTGATACTGCAACGGGGGAAGCTGAAGATCAAGAGGCACCAGATGTGCCCGCTGATGATCTTCGCCGGGCCATTGTTGATGCACAGAGAGAATGTTAAAGTGAAAAGGAGAAGTTGAAGTTGGAGCGCATGTTAGAGGATCACAAAAAATTGTTGTACCCAAATTGCGAAGATGGCAACACAAAGCTTGGTACCACACTGGAATTGCTGCAATGGAAGGCAGAGAATGGTTTATCTGACAAGGGATTTGAGAAGTTACTGAAAATAATGAAGAAGAATCTTCCAAAGGATAACGAATTGCCTGACAGTACGTACGAAGCAAAGAAGGTTCTCTGCCCACTAGGATTAGAGGTGCAGAAGATACATGCATGCCCTAATGACTGCATCCTCTACCGCGGCGAGGAGTACGAGAATTTGAATGCATGCCCGGTATGCGGTGCATTGGGTATAAGATCAGACGAGATGACCCTGGTGATGTTGAGGGCGAGCGCCCCAGGAAGAGGGTTCCTGCCAAGGTTGAAACATCTGTTCAGAAACAAAGAGCATGCCAAGTTGTTGCGATGGCACAAAGAAGACCATAAGAAAGACACGATGTAGAGAGTACCCGCTGGTGGGTCGAAGTGGAGAAAAATCGAGAGAGAGTGGCCGGAGTTTGCAGATGACGCAAGGAACTTATGGTGTGGTATAAGTACAGATGGCATGAATCCTTTTGGGGAGCAGAGCAGCAGTCATAGCACCTGGCATGTGACTCTATGTATCTATAACCTTCCTCCTTGGTTGTGCATGAAGCGGAAGTTCATTATGATGCTAGTGCTCATCCAAGGCCCTAAGCAACCCGGCAACGACATTGATGTGTACCTAAGGCCATTAGTTGAAGAACTTTTACAGTTGTGGGATATAAAAGGTGTACGTGTGTGGGATGAGCACAAACAGGAGGAATTTGACCTACGAGCGTTGCTGTTTGTAACAATCAATGATTGGCCTGCTCTTAGTAACCTTTCAGGATAGACAAACAAGGGATACAATGCATGCACACACTGTTTAGATGAAACTGAAAGTATATATTTGGATAAATGTAAGAAGAATGTGTACCCGGGACATCGTCGATTTCTTCTGATCAGGCATCCCTTAAGAAAGAAAGGCAAGCATTTCAAAGGTGAGGCAGATCACCGGAAGAAGCCTGTCCACCGTACTAGTGATGATATTTTTGATATGGTCAAGGATTTCAAAGTAATCTTTGGAAAGGGTCCTGGCAGACAATCTGTTCTGAATGACGCTAACGGACACGCACCCATGTGGAAGAAGAAATCTATATTTTGGGAGCTACCCTATTGGAAAGTCCTAGAGGTCCGCTCTGCAATCGACATGATGCACGTGACGAAGAATCTTTGCGTGAACCTTCTAGGCTTCTTGGGCGTGTATGGGAAGACAAAAGATACACCGGAGGCACGGGAGGACCAGCAATGTATGAACGAAAAAGACGGCATGCATCTAGAGCAATATCAAGGTCGTGCCAGCTACGCTCATACCAAAGCAGAGAAGGAAATCTTTTTTGAATGCCTGATCAGTATCAAGGTCCCGTCTGGCTTCTCGTCGAATATAAAGGGAATAATAAATATGGCAGAGAAAAAATTCGAAAACCTAAAGTCTCATGACTGCCACGTGATTATGACGCAATTGCTTCCGGTTGCATTGAGGGGGCTTCTACCAGAAAATGTTCGATTAGCCATTGTGAAGCTATGTGCATTCCTCAATGCAATTTCTCAGAAGGTAATCGATCCAGAAATCCTACCAAGGTTACAGAATGATTTGGTCCAATGTTTTGTCAGTTTCGAGTTGGTGTTCCCACCATCCTTCTTCAATATTATGACGCACGTCCTAGTTCACCTAGTCGAAGAGATTGCCATTCTGGGTCCTGTATTTCTACAAAATATGTTCCCCTTTGAGAGGTTCATGGGAGTCTTAAAGAAATATGTTCATAACCGTGCTAGGCCAGAAGGAAGCATCTCCAAAGGCCATGAAACAGAGGAGGTTATTGAGTTTTGTGTTGACTTTATTCCTGACCTTAAGCCGATTGGTGTTCCTCAATCGCGGCATGAGGGGAGACTGAGTGGAAAAGGCACGCTAGGAAAGAATTCAGTAATATGTAGGGACGGGCATTCTTTCACTCAAGCACACTACGCAGTTCTACAAAGTTCTACCTTGGTGGCCCCGTATATCGAGGAACACATGGATATTGTACGCTCCAAGAACCCGGGGCAGTCTGACGACTGGATTACACGTGCACACATGGCGACTTTTGGCGGTTGGTTGCAAACACATCTCACGAATAACACCACTGTTGGAGATCAGTTGTACTTGTTGGCCAGGACACCATCTTCGACTGTATTGACTTTCCAAGGGTACAAGATAAATGGGAATACATTTTACATGATCTCCCATGATAAAAAGAGCACCAACCAAAACAGTGGTGTCCGCTTTGATGCAACAAACATCAATAGGGAAAAGGACACATATTATGGTTACATAGAGGAGATATGGGAAATTGACTATGGACCTTCTTTTAAGGTCCCTTTGTTTCGGTGCAAATGGGTCAATCTGATAGGAGGCGGGGTAAAGGTAGACCCGCAGTACGGAATGACAACAGTGGATCTCAACAATCTTGGGTACACAGACGAACCATTCGTCCTAGCCAATGATGTGGCGCAGGTTTTCTATGTGAAGGACATGTCTACCAAACCGAGAAAAAGAAAAGATAAGGAAGCGAATACATCATAGGATGAGCCAAAGCGACACATAGTTCTTTCAGGGAAATGAAACATCATGGGAGTGGAGGACAAGACAGACATGTCAGAAGATTATGAAAAGTTTGATAAAATTCCTCCCTTCACAGTGAAGACTGACCCAAGCATCCTGTTAAATGATGAAGATTCTCCATGGTTACAGCGCAATCATAAGCGGGACACACGCGAAGAAAAAGTTTTATACCCCAAGATCCCACTCTGGGATGTGACCGGCTTCACCGTCATCACTTTCTCTCTAGTGAGTTTCCGGACTTATAGCTGGAAAGTCCCACTTCGGACAAACCAGAGGGAATCTTTGTAAGAGTTAGGGTATATATGTGTTTTGGCATTTGAAACATGATTTTTGAATAATTATTTATTAAGTTATGAATTTTCAATTATTCCTATCCTTTTAATATTTTAATTATACAGAGGAGTTAATCAATGCAATTATGTCCAAACAAAATATGAATGTCTTCTGAGCATTCCAGATAAGCCGCTTGTGGTTGATAGGCATAGGCCATACACCCTCACCAGTTGTAGTGATTTCAGTCCCAAGTTTTGCAAGATTCCACCCCTAGCTATCACGGGTCATGCCCCCCGTTTTGACCGCATTTTGAAATGGGCATAAACAATTCAAAAAAAATCAAAAAGCAGTTATGTATTTTTCTGATTTGTAATTATTTCACTATGTATTTTGCAAGGTTTCTGATCTAAAGTAAAGTTAATAGAAAGTAAAATTTATCCAACTAAAATTTTCATAAAGTATTTTTTGTTAAAAACTTTAATAGCAAAAAAGAATTAAATCAAAACTAGGCATGTATGCTACTTTTTTGAATATGTTTAAAACAAAACTAAAATAATTTTATAAATTAAATTCCTTTAAACCACTGGACAATCAATTTCATTAGAAACCATCATACGCGGTTAGTCCCGGTTGGTGCCTCCAACCGGGACTAAAGGCCTAACCTTCCCGCCCTTTCGGCCGCGGCCAAAATAGCTTTAGTCCTGGTTGGTGGATCCAACCGGGACTAAAGGCCTAACCTTCCCGCCTTTTCGGCCGCGGCCAAAAATAGCTTTAGTCCCGGTTGGTGGCTCCAACCGGGACTAGAGGCCTACCATTAGTCCCGGTTGAAGCCACCAACCGGGACTAAACACCCTTTCGTCCCGGTTGGTGGCTCCAACCGGGACTAAAGGCCTCGCGGTATTTAACCGCCCCCTTCTCCCTCCCCCAATCTTCTTCCATTTTCACGCGAAACAGATCGAGCAGCCAGCCTCCATGCGCCGCCACTGGCCTCCACGCGCCGCCCGAGCCCGCCGGTGTCGCTCTCCTCCACGCGCCGCCCGAGCCCGCGCCGGCGCTCCTCCACGCGCGCGCGCCGTCGACGTCCGCTCCCGCCGCCGGCGTCCACACGCCGCCCGAGCCCGCCGGCGCCGCTCTCCTCCACGCGCCGCCCGAGCCCGCGCCGGCGCTCCTCCCCGAGCTCCCCGGAGGCCGCGGCCTCCTCCTCCCCGAGCTCCCCACCGCATAGCCACCCTCCTCCATCCCTCTGCCCCGAGCCCAAGGTTTACTCCCCTGCCTATCTTCTCTGGGTTTTTTTTTACTAATTAGGGTTCGATGATCTACTAAAAGTGCTTGATGATGAAATTTTCTATGTTGTGCTTGATGATGAAAATTGAAAGTTAAAAATTGAAAGAAAAGGAAAAGTGAAAAAATGATGAAAATTGAAAGTAAAAGATTGTGCTCGATGTATTGCAATGATGAAAGTTGAAAGTAAAAGTGTGTGAGCTAGTGTGTATGCTAAAAAAACTGAAAAAGAAAAAGGTGGATATGTTTGCAAATTTTGCTGGATATAGCATTTTTGTATAGATATAGGTCAATGTAGTAGAGTTTAGCAATATTGATAAAAGAAATAAAAGAAAAGGAAAGAGAAAGAAAATGAAAGGAAATTAAAAAAGAAAAAGAAGTTAGTAGTAAAAATGTGCTATCGTTTGTTAAAATGTGGATATGTGTGGAAATATTTGCAAATGGAGTAGTTATTTGATAGGTGTATAAAAAATATAGACATGTGGTGAGAGAAAAAAAGAAAAATTAAAGAAATCTGATGCAAACAATGAAATAAAGGCGAGCCGGAGCAATGTCTCACAATGAACGAGAAATAGACCTGATTTGTTTTCATAGGAATTTGTTCTTGGCGACGATGCCCGGCCCGGATCCTCGTCGTCGACTCGGCGGCGACAACCAGTGTGAGAGGTGCCATGTCCGGGACTGGACTCCGCCGGGCTGGCACTGGGAGGTGCTACCTTCCGGGGCACGCAGCTTGGTGAGGAATTGGGGTCTCGTCGTCGACCCGGAGCTTCTTTGGTGGCGGTCGTGTGGGCCACTATCGGTGCAGAGGAAGCCGGCCCCCGAGGAGGTGGTACGTCGCCGTGTCAGGGAGGAGGACGAGCACGTCCGTCGCTACATGGTTGCGTTGGACGTCAGGTTCTCCAATACCTGGCAGTTTCTTCAGGGATCTCACCCGAGCTATGATCATGTGATGGTTCCTTCTCTTTGGGTGTTCACCGCCCGCGGCTCAGGAACCTCGAGTCGACGTCCTGTTTGATTGGGTGAGATGTATTAGTGATATTATGTGATATTATTGTTGCATTAACTGGATTATTCGAGATGTATTAGTGATATTATATGATAATATTATTGTTGCAACTGGATTATTTGAGATGTATTAGTGATATTATGTGAATTTGTTTTAATAATGTGATTTTTTAATCGAGATGCAAATAGACATGGAAATGTGAATTTGTTTTAATAATTTGTTTATAGCATTGAAATAACTTGCAAGTCTTTGCAGAAACTATGGAACACGGTAGAGACGAAGAACAAGAAGACATGTTGGGGGAAATAATCCGCGACGGAGATGATATCACCTCACAGTTTCTGAATGACTCCGATGAGGGAATGGAGGGAGAAGATGACGGCTCCGGTGAGGGAATGGAGGGAGAAGATGACGGCTCCGGTGTTGGAACCTTAATTATTAGAAAGTCCAGCGAGGTATATTAATTAAGCCTCTGCTGACTAGATGCATTAATTGATTTGTATATACATATATTAATGCTTTTTTCTTCTTTTAGCCCTCCGAATCGAGCCAATCTTCTATAAAGAAACGAGGCCCGAAAAAAGGTTGGGCGATAATGAAAGGTTCAAGATCGAACAAGTCGCTGAAGATGGCAAACCGATTGGTCCCGCGCAGAACGCAAAAGCATTTGTAAGTCAGTGCGGAGTTATTGTTAGGGACAGCATCCCGATCACCATTCGAGAATGGAATAAGTCAAAGGCGGATGGAGTTACTTATGTCGACGATAGATCCAAAGAAATGCTTTGGAATACGCTCATGACAAATTTCACCCTACCGCCGGAGGTGGATACAAATAACAAAGTTATAGAGCAAAAAGTCAAGGCGTGGACTCTTAAGAAGATGGCCGCACAATTCTGCAACTAGAAGAAAAGATTGCACCAAGACTATGTCCTTGAAAACAAGACTCCAACATTCACCGGAGCATATGAGAAGATAAAAGATCACTGGGACGCATTTGTGGAGTACAAGACATCGGATGAAGCTAAGAAAAGGTCAAAAATAAATAAGCAAAATGCTGCAAAGAAGGAATATCACCATGTTATGGGGTCAGGTGGCTACAAGGTTGCCAGGCCTAAGTGGGAGAAAACAGAGAACGACCTGATTGATAAAGGGATCGATCCAGAGACATTGGAGTGGGCCGAACGGACAAAGGCTTGGTTCTACGGGCATGGGGGAAAGTTGGACCCAGAAACAGGGAAGTGTATTTTTACAAAAGATCAATTTGCAACACCCCTCAAAGCCCTTAAACCTGCAATGAAGGACGTGCAGGACGGGAAGTTCAATCCCGACAAAGAGAACGACGAGCTGACACGCGCCCTCGGGAATGCTGAACACAGTGGACGAACACGAGGCACATCAGGCTCCGTTCCATGGAAGATTGGGTTTCCCGACTGCAGTGACACTTATAGAAGCCGAGGGAGAAAAAAGAAACAGCATGCAGACCGGCAGCAACAGATAGAAGAAAAATTAGCGTGGCAGCAGAAGAAAATAGAGGCACTTACCAGCCAGCAAGCTACCGGCCCATCTCAGCGGCACGAAGATCCTGCATTTGATACTGCCGGCCCACCATCTCAGCGGAAAAGCAGCGTGGCTTCCACTGAGCTCGTTCGGCCCATAGATGATATCACGGCTCCTCGCTACCCCGTGGATGATATCACGCAGAGGGAAAATTGTGAGCTACATGTGAAATGCATGAACATATCCGTGACGGTGGCGGTTGGCTTTGCCTTACCTCCTGTACGTAATGGAACTTACCATTGCTCTCCGATTCCAGATGGCTATGATGTTGTCGGGGTGGATGAAGTTACCAAGGGATTTGAGCAGCTGGAGCTTGACTTCCCTACAGGTGAAGGGGAGACTGAACTGGGAGATGCCAGAAAAAGTACCATTCTATGGAAAAAGTAACACATCGTGCTTCCACATTGGACGCCAAGGCTATCGACTCCTCAGAGTAGCAATCCAGCTCTATCTCCGCCGCCTCAGCCGTCTTCTCCGCCTCAGCAGACTCCACCGCCTCCGCCGCCTCAGCCGTCTCCGCCGCATCAGCAGACTCCACCGCCTCCGCCGCCTCAGCCGTCTCCACAGCGTCAGCAGACTCCGCCGCCTCAGCCCCGGGTGGATATACGGAAGAGAACCGCTGCTCCGGCGGCAAGTACTACAACTGCGAAGAAATCAAGAGCAGGTACAAGGAACAACGTCAAGGAGGCTCCTGCCAAGTTACCATACGAAGTGACTGATGAGGAAACCAAGAAGGTCGTGGATGCCGATGTGAAACGCCAGCTTGCACCGAAACGGCCCGAGCCAAAGGAGAAAATAGATCCGACAAAAGCGAAGAAGTTTCTAGAAAACCTTACGCGACGACCGCCTTCGCTGCCATCAAACTACGACCGCTCTATTATGAAGTCACATAAAGAACATCGGCAGCGGTCGGGAAGTAGTAGTGCAAGGGGGAAAACAATTCCCCAGCTCGGAGAATAGAAAAACCAATTGTGCCCCCCGCTCAAAGTGTTTTCCCATATCGATTATGTTCCGGAGGTAGCGGCCCGTGATATTGGTTTCACTCTTGGTTAATACTTAGGCGACGTAGAGTTCCCCACGGCTGATTTAGCATACAGATACCAGCACGGGAAGCCTCTCGTCAGACCTGAGGAGGTCCGGCTTCTACCAACACAAATGCGAAGATTGCATGAGTGGTACATGGAAGCCTCAAAGGAAGGGAGCAACTGGCTCATGGTGGGAATTAGAGATGAGCATTACTTCAGTGGAAACGAGGAGATAAACATTGAATTTGAAGAGTTATTTCAGTTATACAATCAAGATGCCATCGACAAAAATCTATCGTCAGTTGCTATTGTCTGTAAGTATTATTTCTGTAATTAAGTCTCTAGCTCAGCTCGTTCATTGCATATATAATTATCGTCACTATATTATGCAGACTGAAGATTCTCGAATGCAAAAGATGACAAATCTATGACATTGGGTTCATTAACCCAAATAACATACATGAATATACAGTAAAAAACAACGCCACGGACACAGAGGATAACTTGCAAACGGCGTTAATTAAACAACAAACCAGAAGGGAAATACTATTTCCTGACAACTTTAGGTGAGTGTTACTGTCTTGTACACATTATGTTTCGCTTACTCGATGTTAAGTGTAATTGATGAGTTATGCGTGCGCAGGTTCCACTTTATTCTGCTAGTCATTCAGGTTGACGCAGGAGTAGTACTTGTCATGAACTCGAAACGTAAAGACCCTAAGATGTGGGCGGACCTGAGTGAACTGCTCCAGAGGTAATTTTAATCATTATCGCACTATATCGGTAACTTTCGTTCATTTCCTGATATCAAGTAATTAATAACTCCTTTATTCATTTTCTTTGCCGGGCAGAGTTTGGAAACGGTTCACCAAGAAGGTTAGGGGTGAATGGAAAAAGGAGCTGCAATTTCGACAACTCAATGTAAGTAGTACTAGCTAGGTCCGCGCATCTCTTTGATTCTAGTTTCAATAACATTATCATGCTTGATTATTATTTTGATTGAACTCTATTCTCGTAAAGTGCTTGAGGCAGGGAGACGGGAATAATTTATGTGGATACTACGTTTGCGAGTTCATTCGCCAGACGACCTGTGAGAAGGGCAGAATTTTAGAAAAACATGAAGTACGTAAACAATATTCACAATTTTATTTTATTACCATCAATTGTGTTGAGTTTCATTCATATATATTAAACCCCTTCTTTAAATTAGATCGAACAGATGCGGGACGATCTCCTACCAAAGGATCGCATAAAAGCAATTCAAGAGGAATTGGCGGGAATTTTGGTATCAGGAAATTTCCCGTCTGGTAATTAGATATTAGGGATCGTAAGAGAAATTATATTGTATATATGCATGAACGTGTACTATATATATTAGCATCGAATATATATACGAAAACTTGTTGTTCGACCAAGCACGGAGAAAGAGGTCACTTCTCTATATTCATGACGATGTTGTGTAATGGCTCCTTCATTGCTATATGTAGTAGCGTCGAGTTGAATGGAAAACATAAAATAAAAATAAAAACCCTAAATGAAAAAGAATTGATTGGTAAACACAAAAAGAAAAAGGAAACACAAAATGAAACCCCTAAACCCTTCAAAACCCTAAACCCCAGCGCTTGGCAGCGCCTGACGTGTGGAGGCCTTTAGTCCCGGTTGGTGTTACCAACCGGGACTAAAGGTCCTCCTGCCTGAGCGCTCCACAGCGGCCACGTGGAGCCTCTTTAGTCCAGTTCGTAACACAACCGGGACTAAAAACGGGGGTCTTTAGTCCCGATTCCTTAGTCCCGGTTGCCCAACCGGGACTAAAGGCCCTTAAGAACTGGGACTAATGTCCGTTTTTCTACTAGTGCTGCTTGTGCATCTGTACTTTGCCATGACCACACAAATAAGCACAAAAAATTTCTCTCCAAAGCCATGAAGGCTGGGCGTGTCCAGCGGGGCACATCTTGTGCTAAATTTGCACCAAAGGGTCAAAACAGTGATTTTGCCCAAGCTCAGGAAGCTAGTCTTGGGCTGCTTTTTTTCACTCTGAAGAAATGGGTTGATGCGGCTAGAAGGGGAAGCGGCTTCGGTTTCTTAAAATCGAGTTCTTTTTGGCTTCAGCTTTTTTTCACCCATAAGCTGGCGTAGAAGCTGAAAATAACTGGCCACCCAGGTAGGTTACTGATATGTACTCCGTATATGCTACGCACGTGCACGGTAGGTACGGATTGTTGGCCCACGTGTAGAGAGGCCCGCGTTCACTATAAAAACCGATGGAGCTAGCTAGCTACGAGCATTCCAATCGATCACCAGATCATATCTATCGGCGATCGAGCTCCTTCAGTTGGCAGCTGGCCAGAGATATATACACCGCGGGAGATGCTCCTATATGCGACGGCCAGCGAGGCAGACGCGGCGCTGGGGCGCGCCATGACGCGGGCGGAGGCGGCGTGGTTCCGGTACTCGGCGGCGGTGCCGGACTACTGGCTCTACTGCCACAGCATCGTCATCGTCCTCGTCGTCTACACGCTGTCGCCGCTTCCTCTCGCGCTTCTAGAGCTCGGAGCGCCGGCCTTGTCGTTGCCGTACAAGCTGCAGCGCAGGGTGCGCCTCTCGCCGGCCGCCTTCCTCCGCTCCTACATGGACACCGGCCGCGTGGTTCTCCTCACCATGGGCCCGGTTCAGCTCCTCTCCTGGCCTGTCGTTAAGGTCCATGCATGCATGTATACAAGTGCACATACAACACATAATTAAGCTTGCATGCAGTAACTAATTAATTCTTGCACGAATGAGTGTGCTAAACTACCGCTAATGTTGGATGATTAGATGGTGGGGATCCGGACGGGGCTGCCGCTGCCGTCGGCGGGGGAGGTGGCGGCGCAGATTGCGGTGTACTTGCTTTTGGAGGACTACCTCGGCTACTGGATCCACCGGTTGCTGCACACCAGGTGGGGCTACGACAACCTCCACCGCGTCCACCACGAGTTCACGGCGCCCATCGGCTACGCTGGGCCGTACGGGCACTGGGCCGAGGTCCTCATCCTCAGTTTCCCCTCCTTCGCCGGCCCGGCCGTCGTGCCCTGCCACATGACCACATTCTGGCTCTGGTTCGTTATACGCCAGTTAGTGGCCATAGACGTTCACAGCGGGTAAAGTTGTCTGAACTCCGAATCAATTAATTATCGAGCTAGCTATGTTGCCTCGAAGGAATGATACGCCGATCGACACCACGTTAAGTTCCCTACAGGCTACAGCAACTTGGAAAAGAAAACAATCCATGACACATCGAACAAATTTCAATCGCACGAAAGAGCGTACATGTAGAAAAAAAAAACTGGATTGTCATATTCGACCTCAATACTAAATGCATCCGAAGTGTTCATCCAATAGCTAGCTAGTTATAACATCACCGCAAACATGCCAATCATTAAGTGCTTAAACTGCAGGTTCGACTTCCCTTTCAACCCGACAAAGCTTATCCCGTTCTACGGAGGGGCGGAACACCATGACTACCATCACCGTGTAGGACGGCAGAGTCACAGCAACTTCTCTACTGTTTTTACCTTCTGCGACTATCTGTACGGGACGGATAAAGTAAGAGTAATGCTATTATTTGTTATGAAAATGCCTCATTCACTATTTTTCTTTTGCGGGGTGTCTCACTCCCTAGTAAAGGCCGGCAATGAGAAAAATGAAACTGTACCACCACAAATTATTTTCTGACATTAAAATACTATCTTATTGTTTCAGGGCTACAGATACCATAAGGAAAGCCTAGCAATGGTACGTAGCTACACTTGCCAGCATCTTCGGTTGTCTAAACGTTTCCAAAGTTTACTAGTATTGCGGAGCGAACTTTTAAAAATATTAATTATTCGATTTTTTTTTAAAAGGAACAATTATTAGATATTATAGATATACTCTGTTAGATAACAAAAAAAATATCCATATATGGTTGCCTCAATTAAATAATTCGTGTGTACTTTTAATTTGCATTGATTAAATTATCCATGTGTTGTTAATTTAATTACAAAGAAACATCTAACTCTGTTCTCTCTATTGGATGTAACAGATGGAGGAGATAGAAGAAAACAATATTGGGAACAGAGAGACAAACAATTTTATCAGCGGGAAGCATGCATAGATAAATATTTGATATAAATGTGTAGTGGGAATAAAGTTCTACAGTGTAAGGTATATTGTACCGTGCTTGTAACTGAGGCATGCAACCAATCACATCATGACAGCCCATCACTCCTTCTGTCGCTTCACTTTGTATTCCCTTATAGTACTAGTAATCGCGTACGTGCAATGCACGTTAATGTTAGACAATATTTTTTCTGAGGGGATATGAGGCAATATATTAATTGGATCACACAGTAATATTTGGCAAGATCTTAATTGCACGTTGATATTAGGTAGTATATAATTAATTGGTTGACGTTGACGTTGATATTAGGTTTAATATTAATTAGGAGAGGGTGCTAACCTTGTTTAGTGCTAAACACGTTTAGCGCTAAACACCGGGGCAATATAGACCATTGGATAGACGCGGTTGAACCGATGAGATATGTTGGATCGCCGCAACTCGCTCTTTTTATATTGGTATAGATATAGATTATGTTTGTATTGACCTTTTTAAGGCCCATCAATGCTGACAAATGGCAGCACCCCTCTCCTCTGCAGATAATTAGATCTCCGGATAGATGTGGTCATGAGAACCTGAAGTTAGAGTTAGCAAAATCTTTATCCCAAAAAGAAGAGAATTCAGAACCCCAGAGTAAAGAAGAGGAATAAAAGATACTAATCACATCCATTTGCGATGTGGGCCCGTATGCCACATAACACTGTTAGTAGTTTAGAAAACAGTTTTTCAAAGACTAGACTCAACTTCGACCAAGGAGTTGGAAAGGGGCTTTCTATAGGCAGTTGGCTCTGATACCAGCTTGAGACGCCCCCAAACTCGACCGTGCACTAATCATACACGCAGCATGCACGATCGAGATCAGTGACTCACGGAAGGATATCACAACACAATTCTAAGACACAAATTTAAACATTATATTACAAACAGGGGTCGCAAGATCCAATATTACATCAAGAGCTAGGTCTGACTACAGACAATTACAAAGGTGCCTTAAGAAGGCGAAAACAAACAACGACTCTAGATCGAAAAGGCGCAGGCCTCCTGCCTGGGAACCTCCGAACTACTCCTGTCGCCGTACTCCACGTAGTAGTCGCCCTGCGGGGTCTTCTGGCTCCATGGCACCGTCATCTGAATGCAGCAACCGGGTAGAGGAAAGGGGGTAGCAAAGCAACCGTGACTACTCATACAAAGTACTCGCAAAACTTACATCCGATCTATTCTAAGTATGCATCGGTATCAAAGGAATGGGGCTATATCTTTGTACTATACTGCAGAAATGCCAGAGAAGAGGGGAAAAGACTATCCTATCGAAGACTAGCATCTTGCAGCATTAGAAGAGGAAAGCGTATATATTTATAGCATTTAATAACATGTGTATATTGGCAACGCCTAGAGATCCTTCCTCGACTACCCTGCGAGAAAGCGACCTCGGAGCAATATAATAGTTTAGTATCACAAATTATCCAGTTGTAGTAGGTCAGGATACAACTCCGAGCGTCCTGTTACCGTGGACACGGCTATTCGAATAGATTACTTCCCTATATGAGTGCACCACATAGCCCGATACGCTATATTAACTCTGGCCGGACACACTTTCTGGGTAATGCCCGGCCTCGGATAATCAACACGTCGTAGTCCTACCTAGACTCCGCAGAGAGGTCCCCGCCGGTCTACATCTTAAGCGCGAAGGGGTCATGGGACGATCGCCCTAAGCACTCCGGGTCGTTGCGAGTAGGGTGGACCCAGGCACCACCTCTGTCTTGGATGGTGCCGGCCTGACCGTGCCACAATGCTGAACTAGACATCTGACAGAGCTTTCGGAAGAATGTATGACGCCGAGGGTCCCATAAACCATTATCCAGCGCAGCGGTTAGTCCGTATATGCCAATGGCAACTCGGATCAAATACCCAGAACTGTTTAGTCGTATTATTATTATCTCGTGAAGACGAACAGGGCTCCTCTCGCTCCGACTTGGTAACTAGCGGACCACGACCAGGGACCAGGCCCACTTCTCTCCTAGATGGTCTTCGCCTGCCCCGTCGTTCCGCCACAATATCTCTCGCGGGTGCTTTCCGGGCCAGCCCGACATTGCCTGTATCTCTCGCGGGTGCTCTTGGAGCCAACCCGACTTATATCAATGGGGTCGTCATGACTCAGGTCTGAGGAATCACCCTTGTTGAATTCACATATCATATACTGCACGGTAGAGAAATCATCGAGAGTGAAATACGAGGAATCACCCTCAGTTGTATCACATTGGATGTGCTACACTGTAGAGTCATCATCGAGAGTGATATACGAGGAATCACCCTCGGTAATATCATTCTTGTTGCGGCTCTACGGAGTCGTACAATTGCATGGGCTCAAGATGTGTTTAGGTCTCGATACCATGATCACTTGTACGGATAACCATAATAACAAGTATGGCAACACGGACAAGGGGGCAAGGCCACTGATGGGACACTATCATTCCTATACTAAGCATTTTTTGAATAACAGGTAAAGTATCAACAACAGGTTATAAGGACAGGCTATGCATCAGAATAACAGCTACCGGAATAGCAACAATAGCAAAATCTAATGCAAGCATAAGAGAGAAGGAATAGGCGATATCGGAATGATCAAGGGGGGTTTGCTTGCCTGGAAGCTCTGCTGAAAGGGGCTCGTCGTACTCGGGAGCAGCATCAGAGGCAGTCTCGGGGTCTACCGGAGAAGCAGGAGGGGGAAGAAACAATAAATATAAAGCATACAGATGCAACACAATGCATGGCATGGCAAAATGTTATGCTAGGGGGGTGCTCTAATGCATTACTAAGTATTTTGGAAGAAGAGGGAAAATATTCGGGAATATTTTCCCAGCTCTAGGTGCTTATCGGTATATTGATCCGGAGGGGAAGGTTCCATGTTTGATATGGCAGGAGTGATGGTCAAGCATTTTGTTGACATATTCGGATTCGTCGTATTTTTCTGATAATTTTTCATACATAAATTATTTTCATCTCACTTACAGTTTATTTTATATGATTTTTCAAAGTTTAAATGATTTTCTGGATTTATTGGATTTATTTTAATTCATGAAATATTAAATGAAAAATGCTACAGGCACACAGCAGGGTGTACCCAGCCAGTGCATACAGGGGCTGACTGGTGGCCCCCAGTTGACTGGTCAACTGCCCAATCAGCCGTCCCAGTCAGTAGTCAACAGTGACCGTTGACTGGTCAACTGGGCCCACGGGACCCACTGGCAGTGACCCAGGGGGCCCACTGGAAGGGGCCACGTCAGCGGCGGCGCCGGAGAAAGCTCCGGCGACCATTTCCGCGGTGGATTTATGCCGGAGCTGGCCGGCAATCGAGCACAGGGCTCCGTTTAATGCGGGAGTTGGCGCATTCGAAAGCCAGGACTGCGCTGCGTCCATTGGTGGAGGTTGCAGCGACGGGGGTGGGTTGTAACGTCGCCGGCGATGAGATCGGCGGAACCCGAAGCATGGCGAGCTTGCATCCGATGATGCAGCGAGCAAAATGAGCGGCGCTAGGCTCGTTCGGCGTCTACGCGAAGCCACAAGCTCGTTGGTGAGCTCAGCGGGCCATGACAGGCACTACAGCGACGGCAGCGAGCGCATCCGTGGCGGCGACGGCTCGGTCACGACGGAAACAAGGCAACGAGGCACAGGAGGAAGCATGAGGAGGTCAGGGGGGAGCGGAAGCTCACCAGGGAGGCGCAAGGGGGCTCGGTGACTGTTTACGAGTGGAAGAGGCAACGAATCAGAGCGGCGGAGCTCCGGTGTCCCGAGGTGGAAGACGAGGTGGATCTGGTGATGCAGTGCCGCAGAGCTCATGGTCGTGGTCGAGGAAGAAGTAGAGGACGTTGGCGGTGCTAGGGGACACGATGGCAAGGCGAGAGGGGCTCGGTGGCCACGAGTTCGAGCAACGCACGGCGACGGCCGCGTCGGGAGCTCCACCAGATCGAAGTGGAGAGCGATCGAGGAGGGGGGAAGTGAGCAAGAGGGTGCCAAGGGTGGCTGGGGTCGCCCTTATCCTCTCCACGGCGACTGTGGCCGACAGCTGTCGAGCAACGGCCGGAGACACCGCGTTCTGGCCAGGGGCGTGCCGACACGGCGACAGGAGCAGGTAGGAGAAGGTGGGAGTGGGCTGGGCCGGCTAGGGTGACGAGCAGGCCGAGTGCACAGGTAAGTTTTTCTTTTCTTTTTCTGTTTATCAATTCCAACCACTTTTATGCAATATATTTGCTCACCAAATGAATTTTATAAAATGTGAAACTTGTCACATAAATGCAATGCAATATACTGGGCTGGTACAAAAAGTTTGGGACCAATCTGAATTCATTTGAATTTGGTTTAAATAGAAATGGGTGCCTTAAGTGCTGCTATTGCTGTATTCTTGAAGCTAGAGTCATTTTGGGAATTTTGGTGATGTTGTTTTCCTTAACAATATCAACTACGGATTATTTCCAAAATGATGAACTATTTTTCTTGATTTATTGAACAAGTTTTATTTTTGACATGCAATTTGAATTTCAATTTGAAGTGGAATTTGAAATGAGATATGAATCCAAAGATGATCAGGTACTGCAAATCAAAGTGACTTAGCATAATCATGATTGATAACTGTAGTGCATTACAAGGGGGGGTGTTACAGATCGCTTCGGAATAGAGGCTTGCGGCGGCGATAAAATTGTTCTGGATGGCTTGCGAAGGGTTTCAGGATTTATGGGAATTTATATGCGAAGAATTAGGTCAAATGGAGGCTCAGGGGTCCCACATGGAAAGGTGGCATGGCCACCCCCCTAGCCGTGCCATGTGTCCATGTGGGAGCTTCATGGGTCCCCTCGACGTCTCCCGAAGCTACTAGTGTTCTTTCTAGTCCAGAAAAAATCATCAAAAATTGGCATCGTATTTGGACCTTCCTAGATAAAGATATTCTGCGAAACCAAAAACAAGCAAAAAATTAGGAATTGGCACTAGGCACTAAATTAATATGTTAGTTGATAAAAATAATATAAAATGATGTAAAATGATAATAAAAGTATGCAAGAATGATAATGCCCCGCCTGCTTCTTCCTCCTCTGGCCATTCTCCTCTCTCTCTCTCTCTCTCTCTCTCTCTCTCTCTCTCTCTCTCTGTTATTCGTCTCTCCCGCTCCCATTCGTCCGATTCCTGGCTAGATAACCAACCAAGCCACCAAATCGGGCCATATTCTGGTGGCTAGTGCTCGGATCCGGCTATAGGGTAGAGGAGGCGGTCCCCTAGAGGCACGTGGTGGAGAGGGGAGTACGGGCGGCCATTGCTGCGAGCTCCCATGCTGGAGGTTGGCCGGATGGCGTCGGCTGGTGCAGGGGCAGTGGTGGGCCAACAGGCGAAGTAGTGAGGAGGGAGGAGGGTCCAGGGGAAGTGGTGGCTGACTGTTTGTTGAAGTGGGCATGGTGCGGGCTGTGCATGGCATGGCACGGCAAGCGGCTTTCGGCAAGCAGACGCAACTGCAGATCGAAGCCGAACGCATGCATCAAGGGTATATTACCTTCTCTCTCAGATTTTGCTCTAATTAGGCTTCAGCCTTCATTGTTAGTAGTTGGGGTTTGGTTAATGTAGATGCATGTCATTGGTTAAGGTTAGGGTATATTATATAGATAATATGTTCGCAGACTGGAGAGGTGACAACCCACAAGTATAGGGCTTTTTCGATAAATAAGAGTGTCGAACCCAACGAGGAGTTAAAGGTAGAATTAATATTCCCTTCAAGTTCTATCGACCACTGATACAACTCTACGCACACTTAACGTTCGCTTTACCTAGAACAAGTATGAAACTAGAAGTACTTTGTAGGTGTAATGATAGAGCTACTTTGTAAGAATAAAACTAGGAGTACTTTGCGAGAATAAAACTACGAGTAATTTGCAAGATAATAAAAGTAGCAAGCTTTTTGTAACACAAAAGAAAGATTGTCTATAGGCAATTGAATATGACATGTGTGATAATAATTATATGCAATGAGGGAGAGGCATACGCTAACATACTTTCCGTACTTGGATCATATGCACTTATGATTGGAACTCTAGCAAGCATCCGCAACTACTAAAGGTCATTGAGGTAAAACCCAAGCATAGCATTAAGTAAAAAGTCCCCTTTACTCCCATACGCAACAACCCCCTTACTCGGGTGTAAGCTTCTGTCACTCTAGCCGCCCACTATAAGCAAATTATGAACGTATTGCAAACCCTACAGCGGGAATCCCTCACGCTTGCGTGACACGGAGGGCACCATAGGACAGCACCATCTCAACATAAAACTCATATCAATCACACCATACCACAATTAACCCGTAGGACAAAAGAAATCTACTCAAACATCATAGGATTGCCATACATCATTGGATAATAATATATAGCGTTAAGCACCATGTTTAAGTAGAGATTACAGCGGGGAGAAGAGGTGTTACACTGCCGCATAGAGGGGGAGAGAGTTGGTGTTGACGGCGGTGAAGTTGTTGGTGTAGATCGCCGTCACGATGGTTCCCCCGACGGCGTTCCGCCGGTGCCACCGGGAGAGAGGGGGAGAGAGCCCCCCTCCTTCTTCTTCTTCCTTGGCCTCCCCCCTAGATGGGAGGAGAGTTTCCCCTCTGGTCCATGGCCACCATGGCTCCCGGACGGCAGGAGCCCCTTCGAGATTGGATCTCTCTCTCTGTTCTCTTCTGTTTCGCGTTCCTCTTTTCTGGCCGAAAACCGTTTCTTATATTCCTGGAGATCCGTAAGTCCGATTGCGCTGAAATTTTAACACGATTTTTTTCTTGATATAAGCTTCATTGCGTCCGAAGAAGAGCCCCAACCGACTTACGGTGTGCCCACAAGGCACCACCACGCGGCCTGGGGGGGGCTCGCACCCCTCTGCCAAGTGGAGGCTGTGGGCCCCCGTTTGCGTTGATTCCACCTCCCAAAAATCACATATATTCCAAAATAATTCTCCATAAAATTTTATCGCGTTTGGACTTCGTTTGATATGGATTTTCTGTGAAACAAAAAACAAGCAGAAAACAGGAACTCGCACTGGGCACTGGATCAATATGTTAGTCCAAGAAATCATATAAAATGTTGCCAAAAGTATGTGGAAATTGTAGGATATTGGCATGAAACAATCAAAAAATATAGATACGACGGAGACGTATCAGCATCCCCAAGCTTAATACCTACTCGTCCTCGAGTAGGTAAATGATGAAAAGATAATTTTTGATATGGAATGCTACCTAGCATAATCTTGATCATGTAATCTAATCATGGCATGAATATTAAGACACGAGTGATTCAAAGCAATAGTCTATCAATTTGATATTGAAAGAATAATACAAAACATACATGTATTTCATCATTGCTTTTCATAATAATGGAGCTAAAGGAAACAGCCTATCTACACTTAGTTGTGGTAAGCGTGACACGCTCGTTCTTCCCTGCATAGACATATCAAATCAAGAGTACCCCGGTGCCAAACCAAGCAATTGGATCATACTTTTTAACGCGCTTCAGCATTTTCAAGTTCACTCAATACATGAGCGTGAGCCATGGACATAGCACTATGGGTGGAATAGAATGCGGTGATAGAGATCAATAGGAGAAGTCAAAAAGGGAGAAAGTCTCGCATCAACTAGGCGGATCAACGAGCTATGGATATGCCCATCAATCGATATCAATGCGAGGAGTACGGATTGCCATGCAACGGATGCACTAAGAGCTATAAGTGTATGAAAGCTCAAACTGAAAACTAAGTGGGTGTGCATCCAACTTGCTTGCTCATGAAGACCTCGGGCATTTGAGAAAGCCCATCATCGGAATATACAAGCCAAGTTCTATAATGAAAAATTCCCACTAGTATATGAAAGTGACAACATAGGAGACTCTCTATATGAAAGACATGGTGGTACTCTGAAGCACAAGTGTGGTAAAAGGATAGTAACATTGCCCCTTCTCTCTTTTTCTCTCATTTATCTATTTTTTTCTTTTTCTTTTTTTTCTTTTTTCTTTCTTTTTCTTTCTCTTTTTTTTCCTTTTTTCTTGCGCTCCTTTTGGCCTCTTTTTTTCTTCTTTTTTTTTCTTTTTTTTCGTCCGGAGCCTCATCCCGACTTGTGGGGGAATCATACTCTCCATCATCCTTTCCTCACCGGGACAATGCTCTAATAATGATGATCATCACACTTTTATTTACTTACAACTCGATAAAAAACTATACAAGATGACTCTATATGAATGCCTCTGGCAGTGTACCAGGATGTGCAATGATCTAGCGTAGCAAAGATATCAAAAAACGGACAAGCCATGAAAATATCATGCTAGCTATCTTACGATCATGCAAAGCAATATGACAATTAATGCTCAAGTCATGTATATGATGATGATGGAAGTTGCATGGCAATATATCTCGGAATGGCTATGGAAATGCCATGATAGGTAGGTATGGTGGCTGTTTTGAGGAAGATATAAGGAGGCTTATGTGTGATAGAGCGTATCATATCATGGGGTTTGGATGCACCGGCGAAGTTTGCACCGATTCTCGAGGTGAGAAAGGGCAATGCACGGTACCGAAGAGGCTAGCAAATTGCGGAAGGGTGAGAGTGCGTATAATCCATGGACTCACATTAGTCATAAAGAACTCACATACTTATTGCAAAGCCAACTTGCCCTCGAAGCAAAGTACTACTCGCATGCCCCTAGGGGGGGAGGTTGGGAGGAGTTAACCATCGCGCGCCCCCGATCAGAACAACACAAAGACTCAATCAATGATAAATCATGCTCCGACCTCACTGCTAATGTCAGCGGCCACCACTTTACATGCATGAGGATTTACTTGCGTAAAGACTTACTTCCCTTAACACCATTATTAATACTCAACTTTAATTATTTTACTAGCATGCCCCAATATTACCACCTCAATATTGCAAAATTATTGTAAGGAATCAAACATATCATATTCAGTAATCTACAAGTTTTATGTAGGATTTTATGACTAACCATGTGAATGACCAATTCCTGTTGACTCTCTAAATAGATATAAGTGAAGCATGAGATTTTAATTATTTCTACAAAATACCACACTCTAATAAATATAAGTGAAGCAAAAGAGCATTCTACAAATAACGGTTTTCTATATGAAGAGAAACAGGCATCCAAACTTCAAATGATATAAGTGAAGCACATGAAGCATTCTATAAAGCCATACTCAAAAGATATATGCGAAGTGCAAAGAGCATTCTATAAATCAACCAAGGACTATCTCATACCAGCATGGTGCATTTATTATAAGAAAAAGGAAAAGCACACGACGCTCCAAGAATTTACGCATATCATGTGAACAAAACAAAAACCGAGACATACCGATAATTGTTGAAGAAAGATGGGATGCCTTCCGGGGCATCCCCAAGCTTAGACGCTTGAGTCTCCTTGAATATTTACTTGGGGTTCCATGGGAATCCCCAAGCTTGAGCTCTTGCCTCTCATTATTCTCCTCATATCGATACCTCCTTGTTCTTCGAACACTTCATCCACACAAAACTTAACCGAACTTTTTATTAGAGGGATTAGTACATATAACATCAAATCTCATCATGTCCTGCTGTAACATTATTGTATAATTATAATCAAACATTACCCACTGTATTCTATCACAATTCTATGGCTCCCAAGTCAATGGGTCTCAACAAGATTTCAAACATACGCAAATAACGAAACTATAACAGCAATCTGTGAAAACAGGACAGTTTGTAAAGATGCAAATGAGACATATACTTCTGTAACTCCAAAAATTATGAAAAATTAGGACAAAATAAACAATTTTCATAGCAGTTCTGCGTAAGAATTTCAGTATTTTTGCACTTTCCAGTAAAATAACAAAATTCAAGCACTACAGCAAAAGTTTCTGTTTTTGGACAGCACACACCAAACAAGCAATTTAAACATCCTAAAGGTAAATATTGGCACATTATTTTTATAATACAATGGATTTTTACAAGGGGATAATTATTTTTGTTGAAAAGTTTCTGTAATCAAGATTCACAAAGTTTACATGGGCATGAACAAAGTTCAAGGACGTCCCCCACTTCAACGGTGTTCGTCTTTCTCACTTTCACTTTTCCTTTTGAAAAGTTTTAGGTTCCCCTCTATATTTTTTTTGTTTTTAAACTTTTTAAAAGCACACAACAGAATAAAATGACTCTCTAAAACTTCCGGGTTGTCTCCCAGGCAGCGCTTTCTTTAAAGCCATTAAACTAGGCATAAAGTGCTCAAGTAATTGATCCACCCGGATCCCAAGGTATATCAAAGCCAATTTTAGTTAACAATGATTTGTAATTTAGTAGTGAGCACAAAGCAACATATATCATGCAATGACGAAGTCTAACTCTATTCCTATGCATCGGCATGTCATAAAAGAACAATTCATGCAAATCAAGTAAAGGCCAATGCATAGTATAAACAGTTTCTTGCAATTTTATCGTATTGGAAACATAGAGAGACGGAGATGTAGTTTCTCTCTCATAATAATTGCAATTAGGAGCAGCAAGTGCATGCATATTATATTCATCAAAATCATCATGTGTAATAGTAAAATGCAACCCGTCAATGTAATCCTTAATAAGCGCAAACTTCTCCGATATAGTGTAGTTGGGAGAATTCAAAAAGATAATAGGACTATCATGTGTGGGTGCAATAGCAACAATTTCATTCTTAACATAAGGAATTATAGCAAGTTCATCTCCATAAGCATCATTCATATTGGCATCATGGCCACAAGCATAGCAAGCATCAATTTCATCAAAAAGGGATATTTCAAACGAATCCAAGGGATCATAGCAATAGCATTCATCCTTCGGTAAGCACGGAGGGAAATTAAACAATGTATGAGTTGAAGAGTTACTCTCATTATAAGGTGGGCACGGGTGATCAATCTGCTCTTCCTCCTTTTGTTCTTCTCTCTCCTCCTCAATTTTTTCATCTAATGAGCTCACAGTGTCATCAATTTCTTCTTCCATAGATTCCTATAAAATATTAGTCTCTTCTCGGACAGCGGAGACTTTCTCAATAAATTCATCAATAAAGGCATTATATTCATAATTCTCATGGCAATATTTAAGTATAGCAAAATTTTGAGATCTTTAAATAGCATCATCATAATTTTCACAGTTTTCAAATAAAGATTCAATTCCAGAAGCACCCTTAAAAGCAACAAATTCTTCTATTTGTTCCACATCATAGTAATCATATATACCATTACCATAAGAATCTAAGGTTTCATTATCATTAAATTCACATGAAAAGGGAAGGTGTGGAGCCTTCATCCTAGAGCAGCAAGTATAATCATATCTTGAGCATAAATTCCAAGCATACCATTGCAACATTTTAATTTGATCCCATAAGTGTTTCCCTTTTTGAGACAAGCGATAATCCCTAAAGTATTCCCGTTGATCCAAAGTAACTCCCATTATCAAGTTGAATGGAGATTTATCAGGATTATCAAATTAGTATTTAATATTTTCCACATAACCAACATCGTGGGTTTTAGGAGGTTCCCCATCTCCATGAGTAGCGAGTACACCTAATTTTTTTGGTGTTTCGTGTGTCATATCCATAACAAAAGATAGAGAACAACTTAGAACAGAAAATAAAAGCTACTTAGTGATAAAGCAAACAAGCACACACGAGAATATCAACCCCACGCTATTACTCCCCAGCAACGGCGCCAGAAAAAGGTCTTGATAACCCACAAGTATAGGGTATCAATTGCAACTTTTTCGATAAATAAGAGTGTCGAACCCAACGAGGAGCTAAAGGTAGAATTAATATTCCCTTCAAGTTCTATCGACCACCGATACAACTCTACGCACACTTAACGTTCGCTTTACCTCGAACAAGTATGAAACCAGAAGTACTTTGTAGGTGTAATGCTAGAGCTACTTTGCAAGAATAAAACTAGGAGTACTTTGCGAGAATAAAACTATGAGTAATTTGCCAGATAATAAAAGTAGCAAGCTTTTTGTAACACAAAAGAAAGATTGTCCATAGGCAATTGAATATGACATGTGTGATAATTATTATATGCAATGAGGGAGAGGCATACGCTAACATACTTTCCGTACTTGGATCATATGCACTTATGATTGGAACTCTAGCAAGAATCCGCAACTACTAAAGATCATTAAGGTAAAATCAGCCATAGCATTAAGTAAAAAGTATCCTTTACTCCCATACGCAACAACCCCCTTACTCGGGTGTAAGCTTCTGTCACTCTAGCCGCCCACTATAAGCGAATTATGAACGTATTGCAAACCCTACAACGGGAATCCCTCACGCTTACGCGACACGGAGGGCACCATAGGACAGCACCATCTCAACATAAAACTCATATCAATCACACCATACCACAATTAACCCGTAGGACAAAAGAAATCTACTCAAACATCATAGGATTGCCATACATCATTGGATAACAATATATAGCATTAAGCACCATGTTTAAGTAGGGATTACAACGGGGAGAAGAGGCGTTACACCGCCGCATAGAGGGGATGAGAGTTGGTGTTGACGGCGGCGAAGTTGTTGGTGTAGATCGCCGTCACGATGGTTCCCCCGGCGGCGTTCCGGCGCCACCGGGAGAGAGGGGGAGAGAGCCCCCCTCCTTCTTCTTCTTCTTCCTTGGCCTCCCCCCTAAATGGGAGGAGAGTTTCCCCTCTGGTCCATGGCTCCCGGAGGGCAGGAGGCCCTCCGAGATTGGATCTCTCTCTCTGTTCTCTTCTGTTTCGCGTTCCTCTTTTCTGGCCGAAAACCGTTTCTTATATTCCCGGAGATCCGTAACTCCGATTGCGCTGAAATTTTAACACGATTTTTTCTTGATATAAGCTTCCTTGTGCCCAAAGAAGAGCCCCAACGGACTTACGGTGTGCCCACAAGGCACCACCGCGCGGCCTGGTGGGGGTCGCACCCCTCTACCTTGTGGAGGCTGTGGGCCCCCATTTGCGTTGATTCCACCTCCCAAAATCACATATATTCCAAAATAATTCTCCGTAAAATTTTATCGCGTTTGGACATCGTTTGATATCGATTTTCTGCGAAAAAAAAACAAGCAGAAAACAGGAACTCGCACTGGGCACTGGATCAATATGTTAGTCCAAGAAATCATATAAAATGTTGCCAAAAGTATGTGGAAATTGTAGGATATTGGCATGAAACAATCAAAAAATTATAGATACGACGGAGACGTATCAAGAGGCAGCAAATCGGTAGTGCGGTTGGTGGTAGTATGTCGTACTACTGTGTTAGATCAAATTGCATTAATAATTACATAGTGTTATGATATAGCCATCTGGTTCTATGTGTTTGATGGCAATATGGATTTGTATGGTAGGTGACATGTCTAAATACGCGAATTTGGTTGTTTACTATGGTCCTGGTAATGTCCGATCAAATGAGTTGGGGTTGATTTGAGTGAGTTTGCATGTGGGGACTTGACATTACAGGACCGAGAAAGAGTGAACATTAGGCAGTTGAAATAATGGTTGACAACAAGTTTTGGTCTTGATCCTAATATGTGCTCCGTCAGTATTCATGCCGTGTGGACGAAATCTAGTAAAAACATTTTGTGGGAGCTGAACACGATAGATAGGACCCATAAGTGGTTGACCTTGGTAAGGTGTTACAGACAGCGGATGACTCACCCCTATACCTTAGTGATCCCTGTGCCGAAGGAGGAGGATTTGTTAGAAGGCGGTGGCGGGTATGAACCCGGCCAGGGTAGTCAACCGGCTAATGGCATTGATCCACCTGGGACACAACCAGTGGATGTTAGTCAACCCGAGGAAGAGTCGGATTATGTGTCACACATTGTCGGTGGTCATGAAGCAGGGCAGAGTAGTCAGTCGGCAGTAATTGCTAGTAGTGGTTTGGCTGATGGGGATGAGGAAGGGGAGCAAATGCAGAACCTGATGGCAGAGGAGGATGAGGATGGATTGGCGGATGATCTAGATTTTGATAATTTTGAAGAAGAAGGTGAGGATGAGGACGATGAGGAGTTGCCGATTCCTTCAGCATGGAATCTGGACCTGTCGACCGGCCTGACGTTGAACGACGGCCATGAATCTACCTGGGAATATCATTAGAACCAAGTCCAAGTAGGGGCTATGTATCCACAAAGAAACAACGGAAGCATGCGGTGACGCAGTGGGCTATGTCCATGCAAAGGGTTTTCCACGCCCACATATCAAGTCCAACAAACTTGACATTGAAATGTGTTGAAAATGGTTGTCCCGCCAAGGTGAACTGCCACGTGCCCAAGTGGAATGTGATCTGGGCTGTATCTGATCTTGTGCCACACAATTGTGTGAGGAAAAACCTTCCAGTCGATCATCCAAACCTGACTTCAACTCTAATTGCACAACTCATGTACAGTTAGACACTTGTACAAAACAGGGCTTTGGTCCAGGCCAGATCAGAGCATTAGTCCCGGTTCTGTTACGAACCGGGACTAATGGGTGCATTAGTCCCGGTTCGAGCGGCGCAGGCATCAGTCCCGGTTCGAACGGGACCTTTAGTCCCGGTTGGAGAGACCAACCGGGACTAAAGGGGCTTCGAACGGTGCCAGCCCCTTTAGTCCTGGTTGGTATCTCCAACAGGGACTAAAGGCCCCCTCTTTAGTCCCGGTTGGTGATACCAACCGGGACTAAAGGGGTTGAGGCTTTAGTCCCGGTTGGTGTTACCAACCGGGACTAAAGCACTACTAGAAAAACGGCTATAGCTAATATGGACATTAATGGCGCACCATGTATGTGGTGCGCCACTGCTATATAGCAGTGGCGCACCAGATATTGGTGCGCCATTAATGTCCATATTACTAATGGCGCACCTGGTGTGTGGTGCGCCACTGCTAAGTTTCTCCTGGGCACACCCCCCTCCCCAGACTTACCAGTGGCGCACCGGGGTGTGGTGCGCCATTACTAGTTTTAACTAGTAATGGCGCACCACACCCTGGTGCGCCACTACTAACAATTTTTTTTTCAATTTTTTTTTCAAAACTAGTAATGGCGCACCGGGGTGTGGTGCGCCATTACTAGTTTTAACTAGTAATGGCGCACCACACCCTGGTGCGCCACTACTAACAAATTTTTTTTCAATTTTTTTTTCAAAACTAGTAATGGCGCAGCGTGGGTGTGGTGCGCCATTACTAATTTTCACTAGTAATGGCGCACCACACCCACGGTGCGCCATTACTAGTTTTCGCACATGCCCAGCCCCACCCTGCCACCCACTCCCACCACACACACACAAACACCCCCCCCCCCCCCCCCCGTGGATCGCGCCTTTTCAGTTTAAAAAAAAATAAAAGAAAATGATAAAAGATTCAAAAAAATAAAAGAAAACTGGTGCGCCATTAGTAACCAGGGTTACTAATGGCGCATTGTTAGGCGGTGCACCATTGGTAACCTGAGAGCAGCTAGATATTTTGGACAGCCACCTACCACACTCACTTTCCCCACTTCATTCTCTCCACCTCCTCCTCCAAGCTTGTCTCGGGTGCCTCCTCCTCCTCACCTCATTTGCACCATAGATTCACCCAAATTAAGTGGTTAAATTTCCTTTTTTTGATAGGTAAGTAAGGGGAAAGCTTTCTTTATGTTGTAGATCTACTTTTTTCTCCCTCCAACAACGTGCACATGCACTTTTTGTGGCCTAGATCTACGTATGTTTGTGGTGTTGCATATGTTTGTGGTGTTGCATATGTTTGTGGTGTTGCATATGTTTGTGTTTGCAGGTACCGGTATTTGAATTTCTAACTCACAAAAAGTATTGAATTTGTTAATATTTTTTGAACTCATGAATATTTTTAAATTTCATGGGCACTTTTTGAATTCATGAATATTTTTTCAAATTTGATGATATTTTTTCATATTCATAAATGTTTTACCAATTCACAAATGAATGCAACTAAAAATCCAAAAAAAAAGTTACTAATGGCGCACCAGGAGAAGGTGCGCCATTGCTATCAAGGTACTTATGGCGCACCCCTAGGAGGTGCGCCATTAGTATACCAATTTTTATTTAATTAGGTTTATTCTGTTATTGAATTTCTAACTCACAAAAAGTATTGAATTTGTTAATATTTTTTGAACTCATGAATATTTTAAAATTTCATGGGCACTTTTTGAATTCATGAATTTTTTTTCAAATTTGATGATATTTTTTCATATTCATAAATGTTTTACCAATTCACCAATGAATGCAACTAAAAATCCAAATTTTTTTTTTACTAATGGTGCACCCCTAGCTGGTGCGCCATTGCTATCAAGGTACTTATGGCGCACCCCTAGGAGGTGCGCCATTAGTATACCAATTTTTATTTACTTAGGTCTATTCTGTTATTGAATTTCTAACTCACAAAAAGTATTGAATTTGTTAATATTTTTTGAACTCATGAATATTTTAAAATTTCATGGGCACTTTTTGAATTCATGAATATTTTTTCAAATTTGATGATATTTTTTCATATTCATAAATGTTTTACCAATTCACAAATGTTTTGCAACTAAAAATCCAAAAAAAAAAAGTTACTAATGGCGCATCGCTAGCAGGTGCGCCATTGCTATCAAGGTACTTATGGCGCACCAGGAGAAGGTGCGCCATTGCTAACCCTCCCCCCACTAAAATCCCCAATCCCCGATCCCCAATCTCACATATCTCTCTCAGCCCCTACCCACTGCGCCGCCGCCCCGACCCACTGCGCCGCCGCCCCTACGTGCGCCGCCATCCTCGCCCGTGGGACGCGTCCGCTCCCAATCCGCGCCCCCGCCGCCTCCCTCTCCCCATCCTCCCCCTCCGACCCCACCCCGCTCTCGCCGGAGCAGCGCCGCAGGGCCGACACCAACCTCGCCCTCGCCCGCGCGCGCCGCAACCTCCGCCTCGCCCCGACCCACTGCGCCGCCACCAGTCACCCCGCGCCGCACGGAGATGTCCAGGAGGACCGCCGTCGACTGCTTCTTCATCTACGGGCTCTCAATCGACCGGAGCTGCACCGTATCGTCGCCATCGCCGTCTTCCACAACCTCGGCCGCCCTCGTCCACCTCGTCATCGAGCACCTCGGTGAGGCCCTCGACCGATTTCCCCCTTCCCCCGTCGGGTTCGTTGCCGTAGCCGCCGTCGCCGAGCTCCGGCGTTGCCTCGCCGCTGCGCTGTCGCTGCAGTCGGCCGCGCCCGCGCACACACGCACTTGTGTGTTGTCGCCCACGGCCGCGCTCGCCCTCTGCCGGCCGTGTTTCTTCCCTCGCCTTGTTGCTGCTCCTCCCTCTAGCTTTACTCCTGCTGCTCCTCCAATCAACGTCTTGCTGCTGCTTTTCTCTGAAACCTCAAAACTGCTGCTCCTCCTCCTCTCCACTTCCCTCCTGCTGCACTTCTCTGAATCTGAATCCTTGCTGTCTCCCTCTCTCTCTCTCAAATTTCTATGAATTTGAGAAGTGTACTGTTCAGAATTGTGTAATGTTCAGATTTTATATATTCTTGCAACCTATTAATTGTTCAGTTTAGATTCGTGTTTGTCTAGTGATTATGTGTTGATCTGTGAAACTGAATTTGTTACTCTGTTCTTTCATGGGAGATCTTTTGTAGGGATTTTGATTTTGAGGTGGTGTGAGTGTTAGGGTTTTCTCTCCTTTCTTGGAGGTGCACTCGGTGAGGCTTCAGGTATGTGTAGTATAGTTAATTTTCTGCTTGATTTTAGTTATCAGCATGCTTGTAGTTAGGGGTCCCCTCCTGTTATTTTTTTGATGAGATGCTTAAGGCAGCTAGTGGGTTCTGTTGTTATCAAGTGCTAGTTTCTGCTATCAAATCTTATCCTATGAGTGTCCTTGGATTTTATCCTTGTATCTCTGATCAGTTTCTGTGTATGAGTGCCTGTGTTTTTGGGTTAATGCTGGAGGATTTTAGAAAGAGGTCAAATTTCCGTTTGCCACTGGTGGAATGGAATGTTAAGCGATGAACCAGTGGGAATACTCATTGATATTTTACATAAGCATCATCTCAGAAAGCACAATTAATACTAGCGATGATTAGTTCTTGCTATGATTAGTTCTGCAAAGCGATGATTAGTTCTTGCTGTTTGCTGTTTGCTCAATTTTGTTTGTTGGTTCCAGGGAGCTAGAGCTGCATCTGCACGTCAAGGAGCTGGAGCTGCATCTGTTGTAGGCTGCCCATCTACTGCCCATTTCCTCTGGTACTGGAGTTGGAGTTTAGTGTACTGGACACTTTCATAAATTGCTAGGGTACTTCCTCTCCTTTCTCTGCTGTACTACTTGTGATGCTGCTGCTACTTGTGATTTTTCTGCTGCTGTACTACTTGTTCACCGTTTCAGCGGTAACAGTTACAAAGGGTACACCACTAGGGCGGAGGCGGAAGCTAGATACGCGCGCTATCTAGCGGGAGAGAGGAGGGAGCGTTGGAAGAACCGGATGAAGACCAGTTTCATCGCGATGATGCTCATCGTGATGACCGCAACTCTCTTCTATGTGATGGTAGTTTAGATGATCGATATCGACTTGTAATGTGAAGACAAACTCGCTACTCGCGGTCTCGAGACTTGTAATGTTCTAACTTTGTTCGGTATTTTGAATTCGGAGACTAATATGATGAATTGTATTCGGAGACTAATCTTCTATTGTAGTCGATAAATCTGCTGTTTATATGTTGTGCTGTCTATATTCTGTGCAGTAATGTATTTTGTAACCTGTGCAAATATCAGAAAAGAAAAAAAAAATTCCTAATATTCATAGTAGTGGCGCACCATATTGCACTTTAGTGGCGCACTGCAATAAACACACCAGTGGCGCATTATCTAGAAGTGCGCCATTAGTAACCCAGAGCACAAGGTAAATATGGCCCCCTGGGAGGCATAGTAATGGCGCACTGGTGGACATAGTAATGGCGCACTGGTGGACATAGTAATGGCGCACTGTGTAGTGCGCCACTATTATCTGGGATACTAGTGGCGCACCAGAGGTGCGCCATTACTATTTGTTACTAGTGGCGTGTTAATAGTGGCGCACCTGTAGTGCGCCATTAATAGCAAAAACAGGTGCGCCACTAACAGCCCTTTTTCTACTAGTGAAGGTAGTTTTCCTGCTTTTACATTTTTTTCTGTTTTTAGTTTCTGTTTTAAATTGCTTATATGTTTTAAGATATTTGATGTTTTTGAGTGATTCTTTTTGCATTAGATTCAATATTTTGTCTAGTTTCTGTTTGTGCCATTAGTTTTCAAATTTGAATGGTTTAAATTTGAATTTGTTCAAATTTGCTTCAAACCCTAGATTGTGAATAACTTGAGTTTACAAATAGTTTTTAATTTAATTCTTTTTGCTCCTAGTCACGTGTTACATTGTTGTCACAGTAAGATTTATTTGGTTATTTTTAGAATAATTTAAATTAGGATTTTAATTAAAAAAATGAAATGCCTTTGTAACAGATGGGTTTTCGTCCGAAACCTTGATACTTCGAATGAGATGGTCCAGTTTGTACACGAAGTGCATCAAGTTTTTGCCGTAACCCTCTCAACTTTTTAGCACAAGCTATGTGGGTGAAATGATGATACCATGCCAAGTTTCAACCTTTTCAGAGTTCATTTGTAGTGCTTTTCAATTTCAGGGTCATTTAGCTCAAAAAAATCATTAAATGCATGAAAAATAGCAAATGAAGTTAGAAAGGATTGAAATTTGAGGATGTGGCTTTGAATGGTGCATATTGAATGCACAAAAAGTGTGGAGTTGAAATAAGTTAAAAAAAATGAAATGCCTTTGTAACAGATGGGTTTTCGTCCGAAACCTTGATACTTCGAATGAGATGGTCCAGTTTGTACACGAAGTGCATCAAGTTTTTGCCATAACCCTCTCAACTTTTTAGCAGAAGCTATGTGGGTGAAATGATGATACCATGCAAAGTTTCAACCTTTTCAGAGTTCATTTGTAGTGCTTTTCAATTTCAGGGTCATTTAGCTCAAAAAATTCATTAAATGCATAAAAAATAGCAAATGAAGTTAGAAAGGGCTAACTCTGGCTTGGTTTACCTTAGTTGTGACTCTGGCTGGGACGGTGCTAGCAGATGTGTAGTCGACGGTATGATTGGATGGACACCAACCCGGACTAAAGGGGTTCTGAAATTTTCAAACTCTACCCCCCCCCCCCCCCGTGGACCGCCTTTTTTAGTTTTGTAGAAAATAAAAAAAATGATAAAATCTTCAAAAAATAAAATCCTTTGAGATGTAGTTAGGTTTTAGTGTCTAGTTGGTATAGAAATTTTGAAATATGAATTTTGACCTTTTTTGCAAAAAAACGAAAAAAATGTAAAACGGCCATAACTTTTGCATACGATGTCGAAAAAAAAAGTTTAATATATAAAAAAAAACTAGAGAAAAATTGGGAATCGATTTCACCCGGGTTTACCCGGTGATGTTTTCTCAGATTCTCAAAAATCCAAAAGGAAAAAAAGTTATTTCAAATCAAAAAAATAATTTTAAAAATTTTAAAAAATAATTTAAAAAAATAAATGATGTCATATTTGGATTCCTCACATTTTTCTGATAATAATGGATATATTATTTGTCGAATTTCGATTTACAGATTTAAAGATATTAATTATGTCATATTAAATGAATAAATGGCAAAAAATTAATAAAATAATATTATTACTTATTTTATTTTCATTGAAATTCAATATTATGAGTACTTATTTTGTTTATTTTAATAATTGTTTAGATTTCAAAAAATTAAATCATGTGACATCAAGACCTAAGGATTAACAGGATTGATAGCTTAAGATTGTCACGAAAATAACAAGTGCAGTCTTGGAAACTAGGGGAGATAGAACCTGAAAGTTAAGCGTGCTGGGGCTGGAGTAGTGAGAGGATGGGTGACCGGCCAGGAAGTTAGACGATTTGGAATGAGTGCTGATTAGAGACTAGAGATTAAATTCTGAAGCAGTGAGGAGGGGTGATTAGAGATTAAATTGTGAAAATCAGAAAAAAATTAAAAAAAAATCAAAATATTTGAAAAAAAAAATTGATTTTTTTTTCCTTTAGTCCCGGTTGGTGTTACCAACCGGGACTAAAGGTCCTCCAGCCCACGCACAGAGAGCGGCCACGTGGAGGGCCTTTGGTCCCGGTTCGTAAGCCAACCGGGACTAAATGTCTTGGGCATTAGTCCCGACCCTTTAGTCCCGGTTCCAGAACCGGGACTAAAGGCCCTCTGGAACTGGGACTAAAGGGGTTTTTTCTACTAGTGGTGGCTGCTTGGAAGTTGGAACACAAAGGAGTTGAGTGCCTGTAATATATTTGTTTTTCAGTATATCAAGCATGTAGGAAGCTATTGGCAGGTAGAGTGAAGCAAATTTGTAGCATGTGATAAACATTTGATGGAAACAGTGTGCCTTTGGCACTTGGATGAAGGAAATTTAGAACTGGGCTACGCAAAGGGCCGCTAAACAGCAAGATTAAACATTTTGTATAAAGCAAGGTATCTGAAAACAACACGACGGACACACAACATGGGAAGAGCACCACATCCAGGAAGACTTATTACATTGTGTCCAAAGTTACCTGTGGTTGGATGGTTAGGAGCACAGTGGTATCCCCATCCCACCAGGATTCAAGTCCTGGTGCTCGCATTTATCCTGAATTTATTTCAGCATTTCCGGCGATGCGCATTCAGTGGGAGGAGACATTCCCATCAACTACGAGGCGCCTACGGTGACTTCGTAAAATCTCAAGATGATATGCCGGCTCAGTCTCAGAGGTGCTCATAGGGGTAGGGTGTGCGTGTGTGCGTTCATAGGGGTGAGTGTATGCGCGTATATATGAGCGTTTGCATATGTACCGTGTTAAAACAAAGTTACGGCAAACAACAACAAAGTCTAGACCCCAACGACCGGTCGTCAATCAACTATCCATCAGATCTTCAGGGATCACCCCATCATCAGTATCATCCAACTGATGTTCAGCCATTCCATCTTCAGCAACGCCATCAGTAATTTGTAGTCTAGCACCAGCCAGAGCCCTACGTGCAGCATCATGAACCCTGAAAGCTGACTTCTGTATCTTTGAGGCTCCATCCAAGAGAATGAGTTTGTTACCATCTTTTTGCAACCCTGCCCCATGACGCAAAAAGCACAGAAATAGCAGATTAGCTCAATTGAGCTGAGGGTAACTTTTTATCAAAGGAAGCTCTATTACGGGTCTTCTAGAGAGACCAACAGGAAGCTACAATACCAACAATATGCAAATTAATCCCCAAGGGAAATCTATCAGCCACCCAGATGAAATATTGAATAAAGCATGAGGGTCTATCAGTACCAGCCGTGCTACAAATAGAACTCCACATATAAGAAGAAGCCGAACAGGCAAAAAAAAGTGATTAATGGTTTCATTTCCTCACAGAAACTGCAAGTGAAATTTCCAACCCAGTTCCCATTTTTATTTTTGTCTTTGGTAGCAATTAAATTATGCCATATAAGCCAAAGTCAATTTAATTTTTAAAAGGATTTTGGTTATCCACATTAGTTGAAACGATCTATTTGGGACATCACTAAAGAGATGATGATACATTGATTTCACAGAGAACTTGCCTGAATTAGTGAACCTGCACTTAGGGGAGTCAAGATTCTCTTTCAAAGCCACACACAACAGAAGGTTTCTTAGTTTATCAAGTTGGCACTGCAACTCAGGTGTCAACCATCTCCTGACTCTCAAACTGCATTTTGAATTTGCCAAGACAGCAACAGTTTTGCCAACATCTAAACTGATTTCAAAAAGTTGTGTTCAAATGACACTCAAAGGAGCATCACCACACCAAGAATCTTGCCAAAAATCTGTCTTTTTGCCATTCCCAACTGCCATCGTCCTCCCTTTTAAGTATATATCCTTCACCTTCAACAAATCATACCAAACAGCTGAATCAGTTTGCTTCTGTCAAATCGACAAAATACTCCCATGTATTTTATATTTCGCTATAAACAGCTGTTGCCAAGGACCATCTCCAGACTCCAACTTCCCCCACCATTTGCATAACAAAGACACATTAAAGAGTTTAGAGTCACTAGTAGAAACCAGGGCTTTGGTCCAGGCCAGATAAGAGCATCAATCCCGGTTCTGTTACGAACCGGGACCAATGGGTGCATTAGTCCCGGTTCGTGAGGCCAGGGCGCCGGCCGGGCCACGGCAGGCACCAGTCCCGGTTCGTCTGACCCCTTTGGTCCAGGTTCCAGACACGAACCGGGACTAAAGGGCCTCGCTCCTGGCGCAGCCCCTTTAGTCCCGGTTGGTGGCTGGAACCGGGACTAAATGTGTGTCTTCTGTCCCGGTTCTAGTCACGAACCGGGACTAAAGAGATGCCTATATATATGCTCTCCCCTGCCCGTTCACTCCTTTGTTTTTTGGCCGGCCGGTGTGGGAGGTGTGTGCTGCTCTGCTCTCACCTCCTATGCACATGAGGTGTTCGATGAAATGCCCGAGCCACACTTAAGCTTTCTCCTCTCCAAGCTCGACCTCCAAGCTCCATTTTCCCCAAGATTTGTCTAGGTTTGGCGGTCTGTCCCGTCCCGTCCCCGTCCTCACCGCCGTCGATCGCCCGCGCCGATCTCATCGCCGGCACCACCATGGTGAGCCTCTTGTTCTTATCTTCTTTCTAAAAGAAAAAAATTCTTACTTGTATGATTTAGATAGATACTTGTATAATTTTCTTACTTTTATTATTGTTTGTTATTATATAGTGCCATGGTTTTGGTATCCTCCCCCGTCGGCCCTCGTCCTGTCTATGATTCGGATGTGATATATTATCTTTCATTATCATTTGTTTCATTTAGTGTTTATGACAATTATGCCGACCAATGTGACATAGATGTTTTTACCTAGGAGGTATGTGAACCGGAAATTCCAACCGACCCTCTTGTCGAGAGGTTAAATTTAGTTGAAAAAGAAAACAATTACTTGAAGAAAAAATTGAATAGAATTGAGGAGGAGAAGATGGAATTGGAGTTGCATGTTGCCGATGTCGTCGATGATCACAAGATCAAGATGGATGCAATGCGCTTGAAGATTAGAAAGATTAGAAAATATGCCATTCATAATGAGGCTTGGTATCATTATGCCGTTGGATCAATTGTTACCTTAGTTGTGATTATGATCGCATTTGTTGTTGCATTTAAATGTTTTTCATAGTTTCAATGTATGTTTTAATTAGATGCTCTAGAGAGCTATATGTTGTTCTATGAGAACTATATATGTATGAACTTTATGTATTTATTTTTTCAGTAATAACATTTGATCACTACTGTACTTTGGTTTTAATGTGATGATGAACTTGTATTAATTTGGTCACTTCTCTATTCATGATGTTCTGTAATGGTTTTTGGTACACTTAATTATATAATGCACGCAGATGAACCGGCAATGGATGTACGGTGACCGACGCACCTTCGAGTATCTTGAGGGCCTGCATAAATTTCTCGAAGTGGCTGAGGCAAACAAGCAGAATGGTTTTATGTATTGTCCATGCCCTGTCTGTGAGAATACGAAGGATTACTCTAACTTGAAAACCCTTCACGTCCACCTTCTTGAGAAGGGTTTCATGCCACACTATAATGTTTGGACCAAGCATGGAGAAAGAGGGGTTATGATGGAAGACAACGACGAAGAAGAGGATGATGACAACTATCCTCCTGAATACGGTGATACTGCAATGGGGGAAGCTGAAGATCAAGAGGAACCAGACGATGTGCCCGATGATGATCTTCGCCGGGTCATTGTTGATGCAAAGAGACAATGCCAAAGTGAAAGGGAGAAGTTGAAGTTCGATCGCATGTTAGAGGATCACAAAAAAGGGTTGTACCCAAATTGCGAAGATGACAACACAAAGCTCGGTACCACACTGGAATTGCTGCAATGGAAGGCAGACAATGGTGTATCTGACAACGGATTTGGGAAGCTACTGAAAATAATGAAGAATAAGCTTCCAAAGGATAACGAATTGCCCGACAGTACGTACGAAGCAAAGAAGGTTCTATGACCTCTAGGATTGGAGGTGCAGAAGATACATGCATGCCCTAATGACTGCATCCTCTACCACGGTGACTACGAGGATTTGAACACATGCCCGGTATGCGGTGCATTGCGGTATAAGATCAGACGAGATGACCCTGGTGATGTTGAGGGCGAGCGCCCCAGGAAGAGGGCTCCTGCCAAGGTGATGTGGTATGCTCCTATAATACCACGGTTGAAACGACTGTTCAGAAACAAAGAGCATGCCAAGTTGATGCGATGGCACAAAGAAGACCGTAAGAAAGACGGGAAGTTGAGAGCACCCGCTGACGGGTCGCAGTGGAGAAAAATCGAGAGAAGGTGGGGGGACTTTGCAGGTGACGCAAGGAACGTATGGTTTGGGTTAAGCGCAGATGGCATTAATCCTTTTGGGGAGCAGAGCAGCAATCATAGCACCTGGCCCGTGACTCTATGTATCTATAACCTTCCTCCTTGGTTATGCATGAAGCGGAAGTTCATTATGATACCAGTGTTCATCCAAGGCCCTAAGCAACCCGGCAACGACATTGATGTGTACCTAAGGCCATTAGTTATAGAACTTTTACAACTGTGGAATGGAAAAGGTGAACGTGTGTGGGATGAGCACAAATAGCAGGAATTTGACCTACATGCGTTGCTGTTTGTAACCATCAATTATTGGCCTGCTCTCAGTAACCTTTCAGGACAGACAAACAAGGGATACCACGCGTGCACGCACTGTTTAGATGACACCGAAAGTATATATTTGGAGAAATGTAGGAAGAATGTGTACCTGGGACATCGTCGATTTCTTCTGACCAACCATCAATGTCGAAAGAAAGGCAAGCATTTCAAAGGTGAGGCAGATCACCAGAAGAAGCCTGCCCTCCGTACTGGTGATCACATACTTGATATGGTCAAGGATTTACAAGTAATCTTTGGAAAGGGTCCTGGCGGACAATCTGTTCCGAATGACGCTGAGGGACGTGCACCCATGTGGAAGAAGAAATCTATATTTTGGGACCTACCCTATTGGAAAGACCTAGAGGTCCGCTCTGCAATCGACGTGATGCACGTGACGAAGAATCTTTGCGTGAACCTGCTAGGCTTCTTGGGCGTGTATGGGAAGACAAAAGATGCACCGGAGGCACGGGAGGACCAGCAACGTGTGCACGAAAAAGACGGCATGCATCCAAAGCAGTATGAAGGTCCTGCCAGCTACGCTCTTACCAAAGAAGAGAAGGAAATCTTCTTTGAATGCCTGCTCAGTATGAAGGTCCCGTCTGGCTTCTCGTCCAATATAAAGGGAATAATAAATATCGCAGAGAAAAAGTTCCAGAACCTAAAGTCTCATGACTGCCACGTGATTATGACGCAACTGCTTCCGGTTGCATTGAGGGGGCTTCTATCGGAAAACGTTCGATTAGCCATTGTGAAACTATGTGCATTCCTCAATGCAATCTCTCAGAAGGTAATCGATCCAGAAATCCTACCAAGGTTAAAGAATGATTTGGTGCAATGTCTTGTCAGTTTCGAGCTGGTGTTCCCACAATCCTTCTTCAATATCATGACGCACGTCCTAGTTCATCTAGTCGACGAGATTGCCATTCTGGGCCCTGTATTTCTACACAATATGTTCCCCTTTGAGAGGTTCATGGGAGTCTTAAAGAAATATGTTCGTAACCGTGCTAGGCCAGAAGGAAGCGTCTCCATGGGCCATCAAACAGAGGAGATCATTGGGTTTTGTGTTGACTTCATTCCTGACCTTAAGAAGATTGGTCTCCCTCAATCGCGGTATGAGGGGAGACTGACTAGAAAAGGCACGCTAGGAGCGGACTCAATAATATGTAGGGACGGGCATTCTTTGGCTCAAGCACACTACACAGTTCTACAGAATTCTACCTTGGTGACCCCGTATGTCAATGAACACAAGAATATTCTGCGCTCCGAACACCCGGAGCAGTGTGACGACTGGATTACATGTGAACACATCAGGAATTTCGGCAGTTGGTTGCAAACACATCTCATGGGTAACACCACTGTTGGAGATGAGCTGTACTCGTTGGCCAGGACACCATCTTCGACTGTATTGACTTACAAAGGGTACGAGATAAATGGGAATACATTTTGCACGATCGCCCAAGATCAAAAGAGCACCAACCAAAACAGTGGTGTCCGCTTTGATGCAGCAACCAACAGGGGAAAGGACACATATTATGGTTACATAGTGGACATATGGGAACTTGACTATGGACATGATTTTAAGGTCCCTTTGTTTCGATGCAAATGGATCATTCTGTCAGGAGGCGGGGTACAGGTAGACCCACAGTACGGAATGACAATAGTGGATCTGAACAATCTTGGGTACACAGACGAACCATTCGTCCTAGCCAATCATGTGGCGCAGATTTTCTATGTGAAGGACATGTCTACCAAACCGAGAAAAAAAAAAGATAAGGAAGCGAATACATCATACGATGAGCCAAAACGCCACATAGTTCTTTCAGGGAAAAGAGACATCGTGGGAGTGGAGGGCAAGACAGACATGTCTGAAGATTATGAAAAGTTTCATGAAATTGCTCCCTTCAAAATGAAGGCTGACCCAAGCACCCTGTTAAACGATGAAGATTATCCATGGTTACGGCGCAATAAGCAAGGGAAACACACGGAGAAAAAGTGAACGAGGATACGATGATGGCTCTGATTACGCGAAGAAAAAATGAAATGCCTTTTGTAACAGATGAGTTTTCGTCCGAAACCCTGATACTTCGAAAGAGATTGTCCATTTTGTACACGAAGTGCATCTAGCTTTTGCCGTAACCCTGTCAACTTTTTAGCACATGCTATGTGGGTGAAATGATGATACCATGCCAACTTTCAACCTTTTCAGAGTTCATTTGTAGTGCTTTTCAATTTCAGGGTCATTTAGCTAAAAAAAACTCTAATAGCAAAAAGAAAGAACTAAAAAGCTTTTATAAAACTCTAATAGCAAAAAGAATGAACTAAAAATAATCAATTAAAATATTTTGTTATGATCAACTAAAACAAAATTATAATATTCTTCAATAGCAAAAAGAATCAACTAAAAAGCTTTTATAAACCTCTAGTTATTATCAAAATAATATTAACTTAAAATTATATAAAATTTATGCAACTAAAATTATCAAAGTATTTTTTGTTAAAAACTTTAATAGCAAAAAGAATTTTCATAAAGTATTTTATGTAAAAAACTTTAATAGCAAACTAAAATGACATAAAAAATAAAAAAAATGCCGCCTACTGGGCCACCACGGCCTGCATACGACTAGAAACCCATCTGTACATGGGCCAGGATGCAGGCCCGCGGGCCCTACAGGCCCAACATGGCACTGACAAAGGTTAGGCAAGTACTGCCTGCATTAGAGAGGAGCTCGAAAGCCCAGCCGCAGCGCGCCTTATAAACCAGTGCTGCCCTCTCTCAACTAGCGAGGTGGGACTAAACTCCCAGCACACCGCTGCGCCAGGCTATTGGTCCCGGTTGGTGGCTCGAACCGGGACGAAAGGGTGCCTTTGGTCCCGGTTCGAGCCACCAACCGGGACCAATGCCCCCCTTTCGTCCCGGTTGGAGCCACCAACCGGGACTAAAGGTTGTGGTATATAAGCCCACACTTAGGAAATTTTCATAGTTCATCCGCAGTTTCCCCCGACGACGCCGAGCACATCGACGCCGCCTGGCTGCCCCGACGCCGTCCGCCGCCCCCGCCGTCGCCGTCGCCGCGCCCCTGCCCCGTCGTCGCCCCCGAGCCCGCGCCACTGCCCCGCCCCTGAGCCCGCGCCCCTGCCCCGCCCCTGAGCCCGCGCCCCTGCCCCAGCCCGCCCCCGCCGTCGCCGTCGCCGTCGCCGTCGTCGCACCCCTGCCCCATCGTCGCCGTCGCCGTCGCCGTCGTCTCCCTCCTCCCCGAGCCCTCGCCGCCCCCGCTGTGGGCCGCCGCCGCCCCGGCCCGCTGTGCATTTTTTTTATATGATGAATTTTTTTGTTCATATATAATGTATATGTAGACGCTTAGTGTTTATTAATCATGTGTATGTATGTATGTGTATGTATATGTAAATATTGATATGATGAATTTTTTTTTGTTCATATATAATGTATATGTAGATGCTTAGTGTTTATTAATCATGTGTATGTAGATGTAAATATTGATATGATGAATTTTTTTTTGTTCATATATAATGTAGATATATATGTATGTATGGATGGATATCGATGGATGTATGTATATAGAAAATTCGTAGAAAATTAACCATAACTCCGATGAAAATAATTTATATATGAAAATCGATCAGAAAAATATGACGAATCCGAATATGCCCTCCGTTCGTCTGTCACAAGCAGCTAGCATAGCGAACCTGGAACCGCCCCCCTCCGGTTCATCTGTCCGAAATTAATGCAGACTTCGGGAAAACATTCCCGGATGTTATCCCCCTTCACCTATATCGTGTAGTGCCACGTTAGAACACCCCTAACTCTTTCGTAATTCAACATATCCCCGATAACTTCGACATGAGGGGGGGGGGGTCCGCAAGTATCCTCGACGACCATGAGAGAGGTGGTCCGCAAAGTATCCTCTCTCGAAAGATAGGACGACTCATCAGACATGAGGGGGGAGTAGTCCTCGACGATCGTCTGAAACTGACTGTTATAAAACTTGTCAACTTTGCATGATGTTTGCCACTAATGCATTGCTCATATGCATATGATTCCTTGTTGTGATATTAAGTCCATGTTTGCCACTAATCCATCTCTCATGGTTGTATATTGCCATGTTGTAATGTTTGCAGAAACTATGGACAGAGACTTAGAAAAAGAAGAGTTGTTGGGGGATATAATCCTTCAAGGAGGTGATATCACCTTGTCGTTTCTCAACGACACCAATGGTGAGGAAGGAGATCATGACGGCTCCGGTGATCCAGCAATGGAGGAGGAACGAGATCATGACGGCTCCGGTGATCCAACAATGGAGGAGGAAGGAGATCATGACGGCCTCGGTGACCGAACGGAGGAGGGAGCCTTAACTATTGCAAAGTCCGGCGAGGTATATATATATCTTAATTAAGCCTGTGCTGACTTGATGCATTAATTGTTTTGTATGTACATATATTAACGCTTCTTTCTTCTTTTAGCCCTCCGGATCGAGCCAAACTTCCGTAAGGAGACGAGGCCGAAGAAAAGGTTGCGCCCGGATGAAAGGTTCACGATCACAGAAGTCGCTCGAGATGGCCAACCGATTGCTCCCAAGCGGACCAAGGACGCATTTGTACATCAGTGCGGAGTTGTTGTTAGGGACAGCGTCCCGATCAACATCCAAGAATGGAATAAGAAGAAGGACCCTGAAGTTTCTTATGTCCAGGATATACTGAAAGATGATCTTTGGACCTCGCTGATGACAAATTTCAGCCTACCGCCAGAGGAGAATCCGAATAACACAGTTGTAGAGCGAAAGGTCAAGGCGTTTGCTCTTAAGAAGATGGCGGAACTATTCAGGAACTGGAAGAAAGATTTGAACAAAAAGTTTGTCGAGAAAGAGGATACTCCAGAATTCATCGGTCAATATGAGAAGATAAGAGATCACTGGCCTGCATTTGTTGCCTACAAGAAATCGGACAAGGGTAAGCAAAGATCACTGACAAAGAAGCAAAATGCTGCAAAGAAGAAGTATCACCATACCACGGGGTCAGGTGGCTACAGCAAAGCCCGGCCGTTGTGGGACAAAGTTGAGCAAGACCTGCTTGCTAAAGGGGTCCAACCAGCGACATTGCACTGGCCAGATCGGGCAAGGACTTGGTTCTTCGGGGTTGGGGGAACTTTGGACCCAGAAACAGGGAAGTGTGTTTGGACGAATGAGCAACTTGCAATACCCATCCGGAAGCTTGAGGCAGCAATCAAGGCAGCGCAGGAAGGGACGTTCATTCCCGACAGAGAGAAGGACGAGCTGACAGAGGCCCTCGGGAATACTGAACACCCTGGACGAACACGAGGCACATCAGGCTCCGTTCCATGGGTGCATGGGTTTCCCGACAGCGGTGGTTATAGAAGCCGAGAGAGAAAGAAGAAAGAGGAAGCAAGCGAAATGCAGAAGCTCAGTGCAAGATTAGCGAAACTAGAGGAACTTGAGAGCCAGCGAGCTACCAGCCAACCATCTCAGCGGCACGAAGATCCTTCCTTTGACACTGCCCTAGAAGCTACCCCACCGTCTCAGCGGAGAAGCAGCGTGGCTTCCACGGAGCTCGTTCAGCCTGATTTCACGGCTCCTCGCTACCCCGTGGATAGTATCACGGAGGCTGAACATTGTGTGCTAATGGCGAAATGCCAGAACCTGACCTTGAAGGCGGCGGTCGGCTCTGTTTTACCTCCTCGAGCTGAGGGAACTTTCCATTGCCGTCCGATTCCACATGGCTATGCTATTGTCACGGTGGATGAAATAATGGAGGGATTTGAGCGGCTGGAGCTTGACTACCCTACAGGTGAAGGGGATAATCTTCTGGAAAATGCCTTAAGGAGTACCTGTCTATGGAGAAAGGAGAACATCAAGCTTCCAAACTGGACGCCGCCTCAGCAGACGCAGCCAGATGAGGCCCCTCAGAAGACTCCTCACAGTCTAGCTCAGCCGGATGAGGCCCCTCAGCAGACTCAGCCGGATGAGGCCCCTCAGCAGAGTCCTCTTCCGCCTCAGCTGTCTCCGGCGCGTCAGCGGACTCTGCCTCCTCCTCCGCCTCCTCCAGCGCGTCAGCGGACTTCGCCTCCTCCGGCGCATCAGCGGACTCCGCCGCCTCAGCAACAGCGGAAGAGAGCCGCCGCCGCTCCGGCGGCTAGCAGTACAAAAGGTGAGAAGAAATTCAAATTTGGTCCAAGCCTCAGGGTTCATCCAAAGTTACCATATGAGAGGACTGACAAGGAAACCGATGAAATCATGGAAGCCGAAGTGCAAGCCCATTTTGAACGGAAACGTCCACCTCCGAAGGAAACAATAGATCCGGTGAAAGCAAAGCGCACTCTGGATGGCCTAAAGCGACCACCACCGCCACCGCCGCAATCCAACTATGACCGCTGTATTGAAAAGACATATGATGAAGTGCGGCGGTCGGGAAGTACTGCCAGTGCTTCAAGACGAAGAAGTGGGAAAACAATTCCCCAGCTCGGCGAACAGGAGAAGCAATCGTGCCCCCCGCTCAAGGTGTCTAGCGATATCGCTAATCATCCGGGGCTACTGCCCGGTACCACTCTTGGTGATTACGTGGGCGATGATGTATAGTTTGAAATGGCTGAGGTAGTAGAGATCTTTAGATACGAGCATGGGAAGCCTCTCGTCAAACCTAATCATCCTCATCTAACAACGATGATGCGAAGATTGCATGAGTGGTACTTGGAAAGCTGCAGGAAGAATGGGTCCGATAGTTTGATGGTGAGAATTAAAGATGAGCACGACCTCATTGGAGTCGACCTGATGCCTGTTGAATTTGTGGAGTTATTTCAGTTATTCAATCAAGAGGCCCTCGAGAAACAGCTCATGAGTTGCTACTGTCTGTAAGTATTACTTCTGTAATTAAGTCTCTAGCTCAGCTCGTTCATTGCATGTATATATAATTATCCTCACTATATTATGCAGATTGAAGACAAATCTATGACATTGGGTTCATTAGCCCAAATACCGTAAATGAATGGGCGGTACAAAACAGAGTTAAAGATACCAAGGAAAACTTGCTAAAAGCGTTCCTTCAACATCAAAACAAAAGGGAAATACTCTTTCCTTACAACTTCAAGTGAGTGTTACTGTCTTGTGCATATACGGTTTCGCTTACTCGAGGTTAAGTACTGCAATTGATGAGTTATGCGTGCGCAGGTTCCAGTTTATTCTGCTATCCATTAAGCTTGACGGGGGAGTAGTAACTGTCTTAGACTCGAGACGTAGAGATCCCAAGGATTATGTGGACATGACTGCAATGCTCCAGAAGTAAGTTCAATCAATACTGGGAGCATATCGGCAACTTTCGTTCATTTCCTGATATCAAGTAATCATTTTCTTTGCCTGGAAGGGTTTGGAAACAGTTCACCGGAAAGGTTCCGGGTCTGAAGAACGAGCTGCGATTTACACAGCCCAAAGTAAGTAGTACTAGCTAGTTCCGCGCATCTCTCATTGATTCTAGTTTCATCAATACCATTATCATGCTTGATTATCAGTTTTATTGAACTCTATTCTCGTAAAGTGCTTGTGGCAGGCAGGCGGGAATAATTTATGTGGATACTACGTTTGCGAGTTCATTCGCCACTAGACCACTGAGCGGGGCTCTTGTCTGACAAACAATTTGAAGTACGTAAACAATATTCAGAATTTTATTTTATTACCATCAATTGTGTTGAGTTTCATTCATATATATGTATTGACCCCCTTCTTTAAATTAGATCTGGCAGATGCGGAATGAACTCCTACCACATGATCGCATACGAGCAATTCAAGAGGAATTGGCGGGATTCTTTCTTGACCACGTCATGCATGAAAAGGGAGAATACCATACGGAAATTCAATGGGAGTTTGGCGCTTGATGATGTCAGGGATGTTATATTGTATATATGTAGTAGCGTCGGATAGATATACGAAAACTTGTTGTTCGACCAAGCACGGAGAAAGAGAGGTCACTTCTTTCTATATATGTTCATGACGATCTTGTGTAATTAATGGTTTCCTTCATTTGCTTACTAGCTAGCGTCGAGTTCTCTCTATATGTAGTAGCTAGCGTCGACCAAGCACGGAGAAAGAGAGGTCACTTCTCTCTATTAGCTAGCTAACACAATATGAAACCCCTAAACCCTCCAAAACCCCTAACCCCCCCCCCCTCAAAAAAACAACAACATCCCCAACGCCCGCTAGCTGCTGACGCGTGGCTGCCTTTTGGTCCCGATTGGTGTTACCAACCGGGACTAAAGGTCATCCTGCCTGGGCGCCCCACAGCGGCCACGTGGAGCTCCTTTGGTCCTTTGGCCCCACAGCGGCCACGTGGAGCTCCTTTGGTCCTTTGGCCCCACAGCGGCCACGTGGAGCTCATTCCTACACTTCCAAACAGTCCTAAGCAGGAGGAGCTCCCCCCCCCACCCTCATGTCGAAGTTATCGGGGATATGTTGATTTCCCGAGAGAGTTAGGGGTGTTCTAACGCGGCACTACACGATATAGGTGAAGGGGGATAACATCCGGGAATGTTTTCCCGAAGTCTGCATTAATTTCGGACAGATGAACCGGAGGGGGACGGTTCCAGGTTCGCTATGCTAGCTGCTTGTGACAGACGAACGGAGGGCATATTCGGATTCTTCATATTTTTCTGATCGATTTTCATATATAAATTATTTTCATCGGAGTTACGGTTAATTTTCGACGAATTTTCTATATACATACATCCATCGATATCCATCCATACATACATATACATCTACATTATATATGAACAAAAAAAAATTCATCATATCAATATTTACATATACATACACATACTTACATACACATGATTAATAAACACTAAGCATCTACATATACATTATATATGAACAAAAAAAATTCATCATATCAATATTTACATATACATACACATACATACATACACATGATTAATAAACACTAAGCATCTACATATACATTATATATGAACAAAAAAATTCATCATATAAAAAAAATGCACATCGGGCCGGGGTGGCGGCGGCTCACAGCGGGGGCGGCGAGGGCTCGGGGAGGAGGGAGACGACGGCGACGGCGACGGCGATGACGGGGCAGGGGCGCGGCGACGGCGACGGCGACGGCGGGGGCGGGCCGGGGTAGGGGCGCGGGCTCGGGGGCGGGGCAGGGGCGCGGGCTCGGGGGCGGGGCAGGAGCGCGGGCTCGGGGGCGACGCAGCGACGACGGGGTAGTGGCGCGGCGACGGCGACGGCAGGGGCGGCGGATGGTGTTGGGGCAGCCCGGCGGCGTCGATGTGCTCGGCGTCGTCGGGGGAAACTGCGGATGAACTATGAAAATTTCCGAAGTGTGGGCTTATATACCCCAACCTTTAGTCCCGGTTGGTGACACCAACCGGGACGAAAGGCCCCCTTTCGTCCCGGTTGGAGCCACCAACCGGGACTAAAGGTCAATTTCAAAAGCCCAAAGGGCGGGAAGCAGAGACCTTTAGTCCCGGTTGGTGGCTCCAACTGGGACGAAAGGGGGGCATTGGTACCGGTTGGTGGCTCGAACTGGGACCAAAGGCACCCTTTCGTCCCGGTTCGAGCCACCAACCGGGACCAACAGCCTGGCACAGCGGTGTGGTGGGAGTTTAGTCCCACCTCGCTAGTTGAGAGAGGGCAGCACTGGTTTATAAGGCGCGCTGCGGCTGAGCTTTCGAGCTCCTCTCTAATGCAGGCAGTACTTGCCTAACCTTTGTCAGTGCCATGTTGGGCCTGTTGGGCCCGCGGGCCTGCATCCTGGCCCATGTACAGATGGGTTTCTAGTCGTATGCAGGCCGTGGTGGCCCAGTAGGCGGCATTTTTTTATTTTTTATGTCATTTTAGTTTGCTATTAAAGTTTTTTACATAAAATACTTTATGAAAATTCTTTTTGCTATTAAAGTTTTTAACAAAAATTACTTTGATAATTTTAGTTGCATAAATTTTATATAATTTTAAGTTAATATTATTTTGATAATATTTTTTTATTTTTTATGTCATTTTAGTTTGCTATTAAAGTTTTTAACATAAAATACTTTATGAAAATTCTTTTTGCTATTAAAGTTTTTAACAAAAAATACTTTGATAATTTTAGTTGCATAAATTTTATATAATTTTAAGTTAATATTATTTTGATAATAACTAGAGGTTTATAAAAGCTTTTTAGTTGATTCTTTTTCTATTGAAGAATATTATAGTTTTGTTTTAGTTGATCATAACAAAATATTTTAATTGATTCTTTTTAGTTCATTCTTTTTGCTATTAGAGTTTTATAAAAGCTTTTTAGTTCTTTCTTTTTGCTATTTGAGTTTTTTTTAGCTAAATGACCCTGAAATTGAAAAGCACTACAAATGAACTCTGAAAAGGTTGAAAGTTGGCATGGTATCATCATTTCACCCACATAGCATGTGCTAAAAAGTTGAGAGGGTTACGGCAAAAGCTGGATGCACTTCGTGTACAAAATGGACAATCTCTTTCGAAGTATCAGGGTTTCGGACGAAAACTCATCTGTTACAAAAGGCATTTCACTTTTTCTTCGCGTAATCAGAGCCATCATCGTATCCTCCTTCACTTTTTCTTCGTGTGTTTCGCTTGCTTATTGCACCGTAACCATGGATAATCTTCATCGTTTAACAGGGTGCTTGGGTCAGCCTTCACTTTGAAGGGAGGAATTTCATGAAACTTTTCATAATCTTCAGACATGTCTGTCTTGCCCTCCACTCCCACGATGTCTCTTTTCCCTGAAAGAACTATGTGGCGCTTTGGCTCATCGTATGATGTATTCGCTTCCTTATCTTTTCTTTTTCTCGGTTTGGTAGACATGTCCTTCACATAGAAAACCTGCGCCACATCATTGGCTAGGACGAATGGTTCGTCTGTGTACCCAAGATTGTTCAGATCCACTGTTGTCATTCCGTACTGTGGGTCTACCTGTACCCCGCCTCCTGACAGATTGACCCATTTTCACCGAAATAAAGGGACCTTAAAATCATGTCCATAGTCAAGTTCCCATATGTCCACTATGTAACCATAATATGTGTCCTTTCCCCTGTTGGTTGCTGCATCAAAGCGGACACCACTGTTTTTGTTGGTGCTCTTTTGATCTTGGGCGATCGTGTAAAATGTATTCCCATTTATCTCGTACCCTTTGTAAGTCAATACAGTCGAAGATGGTGTCCTGGCCAACGAGTACAGCTCATCTCCAACAGTGGTGTTACCCATGAGATGTGTTTGCAACCAACTGCCGAAATTCCTGATGTGTTCACATGTAATCCAGTCGTCACACTGCTCCGGGTGTTTGGAGCGCAGAATATTCTTGTGTTCATTGACATACAGGGTCACCAAGGTAGAATTCTGTAGAACTATGTAGTGTGCTTGAGCCCAAGAATGCCCGTCCCTACATATTATTGAGTCCGCTCCTAGCGTGCCTTTTCCAGTCAGTCTCCCCTGATACCGCGATTGAGGGAGACCAATCTTCTTAAGGTCAGGAATGAAGTCAACACAAAACCCAATGGCCTCCTCTGTTTGATGGCCCGTGGAGATGCTTCCTTCTGGCCTAGCACGGTTACGAACATATTTCTTTAAGACTCCCATGAACCTCTCAAAGGGGAACATATTGTGTAGAAATACAGGGCCCAGAATGGCAATCTCGTCGACTAGATGAACTAGGACGTACGTCATGATATTGAAGAAGGATGGTGGGAACACCAGCTCGAAACTGACAAGACATTGCACCAAATCATTCTTTAACCTTGGTAGGATTTCTGGATCGATTACCTTCTGAGAGATTGCATTGAGGAATGCACATAGCTTCACAATGGCTAATCGAACGTTTTCCGGTAGAAGCCCCCTCAATGCAACCGGAAGCAGTTGCGTCATAATCACGTGGCAGTCATGAGACTTTAGGTTCTGGAACTTTTTCTCTGGGATATTTATTATTCCCTTTATATTGGACGAGAAGCCAAACGGGACCTTCATACTGAGAAGGCATTCAAAGAAGATTTCCTTCTCTTCTTTGGTAAGAGCGTAGCTGGCAGGACCTTCATACTGCTTTGGATGCATGCCGTCTTTTTCGTGCACACGTTGTTGTTCCTCCCGTGCCTCCGGTGTATCTTTTGTCTTCCCATACACGCCCAAGAAGCCTAGCAGGTTCACGCAAAGATTCTTCGTCACGTGCATCACGTCAATTGCAGAGCGGACCTCTAGGTCTTTCCAATAGGGTAGGTCCCAAAATATAGATTTCTTCTTCCACATGGGTGCACGTCCCTCAGCGTCATTCAGAACAGATTGTCCGCCAGGACGCTTTTCAAAGATTACTTATAAATCCTTGACCATATCAAGTATGTGATCACCAGTACGGAGGGCGGGCTTCTTCTGCTGATCTGCCTCACCTTTGAAATGCTTGCCTTTCTTTCGACATTGATGGTTGGTCGGAAGAAATCGACGATGTCCCAGGTACACATTCTTCCTGCATTTCTCCAAATATATACTTTCGGTGTCATCTAAACAGTGCGTGCATGCGTGGTATCCCTTGTTTGTCTTTCTTGAAAGGTTACTGAGAGCAGGCCAATCATTGATGGTTACAAACAGCAACGCATGTAGGTCAAATTCCTGCTGTTTGTGCTCATCCCACACACGTACACCTTTTCCATTCCACAGCTGTAAAAGTTCTTCAACTAATGGCCTTAGGTACACATCAATGTCGTTGCCGGGTTGCTTAGGGCCTTGGATGAACACTGGCATCATAATGAACTTCCTCTTCATGCACAACCAAGGAGGAAGGTTATAGATACATAGAGTCACGGGCCAGGTGCTATGATTGCTGCTCTGCTCCCCAAATGGATTAATACCATCTGTGCTTAACCCAAACCATACATTCCTTGCATCACCTGCAAAGTCCCCCCACCTTCTCTCGATTTTTCTCCACTGCGACCCGTCAGCGGGTGCTCTCAACTTCCCGTCTTTCTTACGGTCTTCTTTGTGCCATCGCATCAACTTGGCGTGCTCTTTGTTTCTGAACAGACGTTTCAACCGTGGTATTATAGGAGCATACCACATCACCTTGGCAGGAACCCTCTTCCTGGGGCGCTCGCCCTCAACATCACCAGGGTCATCTCGTGTAATCTTATACAGCAATGCACCGCATACCCGGCATGCGTTCAAATCCTCGTACTCACCGCGGTAGAGGATGCAATCATTAGGGCATGCATGTATCTTCTGTACCTCCAATCCTAGAGGGCATAGAACCTTCTTTGCTTCGTACGTACTGTCGGGCAATTCGTTATCCTTTGGAAGCTTCTTCTTCATTATTTTCAGTAGCTTCCCAAATCCGTTGTCAGATACGCCATTGTCTGCCTTCCATTGCAGCAATTCCAGTGTGGTACCGAGCTTTGTGTTGTCATCTTCGCAATTTGGGTACAACCCTTTTTTGTGATCCTCTAACATGCGATCGACCTTCAACTTCTCCCTTTCACTTTGGCATTGTCTCTTTGCATCAACAATGACCCGGCGAAGATCATCATCGGGCACATCGTCTGGTTCCTCTTGATCTTCAGCTTCCCCCGTTGCAGTATCACCGTATTCAGGGGGATAGTTGTCATCATCCTCTTCTTCTTCGTTGTCTTCCATCATAACCCCTCTTTCTCCGTGCTTGGTCCAAACATTATAGTGTGGCATGAAACGCTTCTCAAGCAGGTGGACATGAAAGGTTTTCAAGTTAGAGTAATCCTTCGTATTCTCACAGACAGGGCATGGACAATACATAAAACCATTCTGCTTGTTTGCCTCAGCCACTTCGAGAAATTTATGCAGGCCCTCAAGATACTCGGAGGTGCGTCGGTCACCGTACATCCATTGCCGGTTCATCTGCGTGCATTATATAATTAAGTGTATCAAAAACCATTACTGAACATCATGAATAGAGAAGTGACCAAATTAATACAAGTTCATCATCACATTAAAACCAAAGTACAGTAGTGATCAAATGCTATTACTGAAAAAATAAATACATAAAGTTCATACATATATAGTTCTCATAAAACAACATATAGCTCTGTAGATCATCTAATTAAAACATACATTGAAACTATGAAAAACATTTAAATGCAACAACAAATGCGATCATAATCGTAACTAAGGTAACAATTGATCCAACGGCATAATGATACCAAGCCTCATTATGAATGGCATATTTTCTAATCTTTCTAATCTTCAAGCGCATTGCATCCATCTTGATCTTGTGATCATCGACGACATCGGCAACATGCAACTCCAATTCCATCTTCTGCTCCTCAATTCTTTTCAATTTTTTCTTCAAGTAATTCTTTTCTTTTTCAGCTAAATTTAACCTCTCGACAAGAGGGTCGGTTGGAATTTCCGGTTCACATACCTCCTAGATAAAAACATCTATGTCACGTTGGTCGGCATAATTGTCATAAACACTAAATGAAACAAATCATAATAAAAGATAATATACCACATCCGAATCATAGACAGGACGAGGGCCGACGGGGGCGGATACCAAAACCATGGCACTATATAATAGCAAACAATAATAAAAGTAAGAAAATTATACAAGTATCTATCTAAATCATACAAGTAAGAATTTTTTTCTTTTAGAAAGAAGATAAGAACAAGAGGCTCACCACGGTGGTGCCGGCGATGAGATTGGCGCGGGCGATCGACGGCGGTGAGGACGGGGACGGGATGGGACGGACCGCCAAACCTAGACAAATCTTGAGGAAAATGGAGCTTGGAGGTCGAGCTTGGAGAGGAGAAAGCTTAAGTGTGGCTCGGGCATTTCATCGAACACCTCATGTGCTTGCATAGAAGGGAGAACAGAGCAGCGCATGCACACCTCCCACACGGCCAAAAAACAGAGGAGAGGGTGGGCAGGGGCGAGGGTATATATAGGCATCTCTTTAGTCCCGGTTGGTGGCTAGAACCGGGATAGAAGACTGACCTTTAGTCCCGGTTCCATCCACCAACCGGGACTAAAGGTGCTGCACCAGGAGCGAGGCCCATTGGTCCCGGTTCGGGTCTGGAACCGGGACCAAAGGGGTCAGACGAACCGGGACCAATGGCCCCCGAGGCCCGGCCGGCGCCCTGGCCTCACGAACCGGGACTGATGCACCCATCGGTCCCGGTTCGTAAGGGAACCAGGATTAATGCCCTTATCTGGCCCTAGACCAAAGCCCTGTTTTCTACTAGTGTACAGCTAAACTTTAGCAGTAGCGCTGGGTACACCCTCGCTACTACTAATTCAGTTAGCAGTAGCGCCCTTCTGTACCGGCGCTACTGATAAGTAGTAGCAGCGTGGGCTTTACCCCGTGCTACTACTATTCATCTGTATTTCATTTCTTTTATTTTATACTATATTTATACATCATTATACAAATTTTGATATAGTAGCAATTAAGAGATTCTTATATCATTATGATCATGATGAGTTATTATATCATTGGGTGGAAGAAACGTGGATTAGATTCATGTGGATAGATTCAAAGTGACCAAAAGTTGGATTAGTAGGACGATCCTACTAATCCATCTTTTTGTCACTTTAGATCCATCCACATGAATTTAATCCGTGTTTCTTCCACCCAATGATATAATAACTCATCATGATCATAATAACTCATCATCATCATCATCATCATCATCATATTCATATAAGAACTCATACATCATCATCATCATAATAACAACTCATCATCATAGTCATATAAGAACTAGCTCATCATTCTAGCACAATGTAGCACATAACTCATCATCATCATGATAACAACTCATCATCATAGTCATATAAGAACTAGCTCATCATTCTAGCAGAATGTGTACCACATAACTCATCGTCATCATCATGATAACAACTCATCATCATCATCATAGTCAAAACCAACACTACCTAATTGTTCTTAGCACATGATGAGTACGTACTAACTAAGAACTGCTACTCTCTCTCGAAGGTAAAATGGCATAAAACAGGTAAACCCCTGAATCTCCATTATGGAGAATACAGATCAACCTGTCTCCCATTTGTGGGCTACGCTTGATGTTGCCCCCAAGTAGTTCCCTGCGATCATGCAGAACTTTTCTCCAGTCTTTGATTGTGAGGACTTCATCTCTTTGAGAAATCGTGTATGCACTGCGGTGACACGTAGGCCAACTTGGCCGTAAGCTAATAATGTTCATGTCACCTTTCATATGCATAAGAAGAGGCACACAATCCGCCGGGAGTTTTTGTTCAAGAACATCATAATAACATACTAAGCAAAATGTAGTTTAGCTTAAGAAGAATGTATGCAAAAGATGCACTGGTGACATAATAGGAAAAATCTTACCATGATATCTCGATGGATGTTACCGAAGTTCAACACGTGGACTCGTGGCACGTATTGATCATAACTTGGAGGAATAAAACGACTCGTCTTAAAAGTCTCAACATCATTAATCCATGAAACAAAATGATTTATCTCCTCGCAAGTTAGTTCAGACCCGTAAGTGTAGTAGGTTTTGTCTACTACGTTCTGTACATTTCTTGAAGAATGGAAATAAGCTGTCAATGGAAATAAGCTGTCAACTATTTTTAAATAAACAATATAAATTACTTAATAAATATGTTTGAGAAACTCACATAGAGGTAGAACTGGAAGCGTATCAACATCGACCCAAATGTCGATATTATCTTCGATGTCATCTTCAGGAGGAATATCGCAGGTGACATGCATACCCTCCTGAAATCCATACGCCTTGCATAGTGCATTCCAATTTGAGCAAACAAAATGGGAGTAGGTCACTGCATTGTATAGCTTTACGGCAAAAGCGTAACCATGTTGGGTCCTGAGGATAACTCTCTTTGTCTCCTTATTCTCATGATCTTCGAATTCCAGCTTCTCCAAGACACAACGTCTTGCATGGCAGGGGATGCACTAGTAGAATGGTAAAAAACAAAAATTACATGTTGAAGCAAAGAAGCAGAAGTCATGGTTAATTACGAAAAAAGACATGTCGTCGTTGCGTACCGTACAAACATCGAAGGTCTCATCGAGCTTAATAGTGAAGCGTCGACCGTCTTCCAGGTGAGGATACCTGTCGCACAGACCCCGGTCGTCGCCGCAGTAGTCGTCAGACATTTTCTATGTTCATAATTCAAAGATTAAAAACTGGTCGATGGCAATTACCAGAAACTCAACCCACAGATCACTATTCAGCATGGGTTGACTTTCGGTCCATTGAGTCTTCCTTGAAAAACTCTCATCTCTCGCAGTGTATATATATGGTGGGCACTCCCTCTCTGATATTGTAACCGTTGGTGATGGTCGCAACTCCTCCTTCCCCTAGTGCATTACAAAGGTCTATCACAAGGAGAAGAAGGAAAAGCGACCCCCATGACAACAGTCGGGATTTTCTCTCTCATATATGGAGCAAGGAGCGTCAACAGACTGAAAGTCAACCCGTTACATATATGGAGCAATGACATCAAAATGGCATATGTTTTTCCGGAATGTCATTTAATTCCTGTTCCGGAAAATTACGGGTACTTGATATTTCCTATTTTATAGCACAAGTCATGTTGAAGTCCATGAAAAATTTCAGCATGACCTTTGCTAAAATAGAACATATCAAGCGCCTGAAATTTGCCGGAACGGAAATGAATCAACATTCCGGCAAAACATAGGCCACTCGGATCAGTTTCCCTGCAAACATAGGCCACTTGGGCAAGCACATATCCTTCATTTTCCAGATATTCATGTGTGACAGCACTAGTAGTACACAACACTACATATCACATGTCTAAATCTCCATCATATTTGAGCAACACTGGTACACAACACTAGATATACATGTTTACTCACTATAGACGATGGCTGTCGAGGATGCGGGTGTCGTCGGTGATTTTCTGGGTGTCGTCGACCGGCTCGTCGGTGATATACTGTGCGCCACATATGAGCATAAACACATGAACATTTATATAGAAAATTCCAAACTTGGTATGCTCAATGCATTTCAGTGGTTCAATTTTGACAGCAAGCATAACATTTTTTTTTGCGAAACCATTTCATTTCATTAGTTCTCTCTTTCTCTCTCTCTCTCAAAATTCACTAGGCATCAACTATATCCAAACCTATGAACAAAATTAGTAAAACTTTTGAAACTTTCTATACCTAAATTAGTACTAAATTTTTTTATAACAAAACTTCTAACATTTTCTTTAACAACACTATACCTAAACATTCATAGTACTTTCTATAACAAAACTACTAAAATTTCCTATAACAACATAATACCTAAAAATTTGTCTAACATTTGTATAGCATAGAGGAGAGGTGGGAGGAGGGAGTAGTGAGGAGGAGGAGGGAGGAGAGAGGAGGAGGAGGAGGATGGAGGAGGAGGAAGGAGTAGGGCGGCCGGAGGAGAGGGAGGAGGGCGGTGGGAGGAGGGCTGCCAGAGGAGGAGGAAGGAGGGCGCGGCTGGAGGAGGAGGGAGGAGGGCGGTGGGAGGAGGGTGGGAGGAGGAGGGAGGAGGGGAGGGAGGACGAGGGAGGAGGGCCGCGGCATACCGAGGAGGAGGGAGGGAGGAGGACAGCGGTGGCAATGCGGTGGCGACGGCAGCGACGGCGGGAGGCGGGCAGAGTGAGGCAGTGAGGAGTGAGGGGAGGAAGAAGGTCCGGGCGCAGGGAGTTGGATAAGGTGGCATAGCAGCAGTGCGGGATAGGCAACCGCGCTACTACTAAGCTCTATAGCAGTAGCGCGTGTCCGTGTCCCACCGCTGCTGCTAAGTGCGGCCCACCTGCTGGCACCGTGCACACATAGCAGTAGCGGTGGGCCACAAACACGCGCTACTGCTATGGTACTAGTAGTAGCGCTGTTTTTTGAAGAATGCTACCACTACGGGCAGCCCCGGGGGGTGAGGATGGGACCACTTAGCAGTAGCGCTTATCGGCCGACCCGCGCTACTGCTACTATCCTACCTGTAGCGCTTGTACATGCAACGCGCTACTGCTAAGTAGTAGTAGCGCCTTGCCACCACCCCGCGCTACTGCTAAGGTTCTATCTATAAGCTTTCTCCTAGTAGTGATCGGAATGAAAGTCAACACACTAAAGTAAGCCCAGATCGACAGCCATCGTCAAAAGTCAATTTTCTTCCTCCAAGAACAACTCTCATCGACACTCTCTCACGTATATATGGTGGACACTCTCTCTGGTGGTGGTATATATATATGGTGGACACTCTCTCACGGGTATTTCGACTTTTGGTGATGGTCGAGCTGGGCCAGTCCATCGTGCGTGACAAAGGTATATCACAGGACGAACTGGCCCAGATCGACCGCCATCGTCAAAAGTCGATTTTCTTCCTCCAAGAACAACTCTTATCGACTGTTGGTGATGGTCGCTCTTCCTCTGCTCCTCCTGCTATACAAAGATCACAGAGGAGGAGCAGAGGAAGCGCAACCCCCTACGGCAACAGTCGGTACCATTCCTCTGAAAACATCTCGAATGTCATATATGATCGTCACTCGCTCAAGATAAGAAGTCCGGGAAAACTGGAAAAGGTATAATTGTTATACAAGTTAATGTCATTGACGTTTTGCTTGCTAGCGAAAATTCTAAGTCTTGGGTATTTGATACCGGATCGGTTGCCCACATTTGCAACTCGATACAGGGACTTCAGAAGGTGCGCAAGCTAGCAAAGAATGAAGTCGTGATGCGCGTCGAGAACGGCGTTGGGATCGCCGCTCAAGCCGTCGGCATTATGCCTCTACATCTCCCTTCAGGATTTATCTTAGAACTAAATAACTGTTATTTTGTTCCACTGTTGTGTAGAAACATTATCTCCGGATCATGTTTAGTACACGATGGGTATTCGTACAAGTCTAAGAACAATGGTTGTTCACTTTATTGTAAGGATATGTTTTATGGATTTGCACCCATTGTTGGGGGCCTTTTCATTCTAAATCTTGAATGTGAAATGATGTCTTTAATGTGAATGCTAAACGCCTTAAGAAGGCTGATACCACCACCACTTTCATGTGGCACTGTCGCCTTGGCCACATCGGAAAGAAACACATGCAAAGACTCCATAAAGATGGAGTTTTACCGTCCTTTGATTTTGAATCATTTGACACATGTGAAGCTTACTTGATGGGGAAAATGACCAAGACGCCGTTCACGGGTCATCCTGAACGGGCGAGTGAATTGTTGGAAATAATACATAGTGATGTATGTGGTCCAATGAGCACAATCGCACGGGGTGGGTATTTCTACTTCTTGACTTTTACGGATGATTTGAGTAGGTATGGATATATCTATTTGATGAAGCATAAGTCGGAAACCTTTGAAAAGTTCAAAGTGTAGGAGATATGCCCTAGAGGCAATAATAAATGTTATTGTTTATCTCCATGATCATGATTATGTTTATGTTCCATGCTATAACTGCTATGGTTCTCGAGTCTGCAATAACCACGAGGCTCGGAGGAAGACTCATATGCACGTGTGGAATAATAAACAGTAAAATGTATTCCTAGTCTGGCCTCTAAGACTAGCTCAAGTGTTGCATGATGGTTCTATTTTCCTGATCATGGGCATGGATATGCCGGCAACTTTGAGGGCACAATGTTAGGAGAACACTTGTGTTGAATCCACCCGAATTGATGTTATACTATGAGATACATTCGTCACAAGTTAATGGTTATTACACAGAGATGGTTTACGTTTGCATAATTCCTTAGACCATGAGAGTATCGAGTTTCTTCATGCTTGCTTCATGAACTTTGGGGTTTGTTAAACGTCATCCGTAAATGGGTGGCTATTACGGCGGCTTACGGGTTCATGGAAAAGTATGTCAAGTAACTTGATAGCTCAAGATTGGGATTTGCTCCTCCAACGATGGAGAGATATCTCTGGGCCCTCTCGGTGGTACGGTATCCATCATCGTCTGGCCAGACACAAGTGTGATTTGATCACAGGGATGCCGGAACACGGAAACGAGAAAAGAGAACAAAACCGGTAACGAGATTAACGCTTAAGGGTCATCTATCTGCTGAATACTAGACAGGGAGGCTGAGAGAAAATCACCGAAAAAGTTTCGGACGAAACGGAAACGTTCCGGAGAGGACACCGGAATAGTTCCGGTAAAACTGAAAAGTTGTTTCAGGGTATTCCATTAAGTCAAATTGTTTTCGGCACATGTCTGGAAATTCTTGGAGGGTGCCAGAATCGTTCTGGAAACTTCTGGGATTTTTCCGGAGGAAAAACCGGAAATGTTCCGGAGCAGCCGGAACCGCTTTGGTAGCTTTTCGCTGGAGAAAAACATTGTTCCGAAATTGTTTCGGAATGCGTTCAAAATTGTTTTAGTGGGTACTGGAATTTTTCTAGGCACACAGAAATAATTTGGGATTTAACGGACGCAGAAAAATGTCTTCGTGAATAGTGAAAGTGCTTTTTGGATAACTTTATGGAAAGTCACCTTTTGGGATATTTTCCAAAAGGCTTCTAGAAGGCTTGGGGGCTAAGAAACCCCCCTTGGGGGGCCCCCCAAGAGAGTTGGCCGGCCACATGAGGGGCTCCTCCATGGGGCCCCACTTGCTCCATTAGTTCCCTTTTATGCCCTTGTGGAAGTTTTCCTTCATGGGCATTTTGGGTTTTTTGGAAGTGCCCATCCTACCCCTTGGCTTTCCTATAAATAGATGTGAAGGGGAGCTCTCCAAAACTCATGCTTACTCTCATACAAATGCCATGCTCGTCTGACTCTCTCTCTCCCTCCCACGAAAATAGTTTCGTAGGGCCGAAAGGCTGTCTGGGTTCCGGTGGGAACTTGTTCTGGACGGCAAAGCCCTGCTGGATAGATGACACTGTATGTGTGCAACTCTGTAGAGAGATCATAGTTTCGGTCTTAGTTTGAGAGTGCCTCCTGAAGGGCTGTCCGAGTGACTGTCCGAGTTTCGAGGGTCCTCCCGAAGGGCTGTCCGAGTGACCGTCCGAGTTTCAAAGGTCCTCCCGAAGGGCTGTCCGCGACACCGTCCGAGGGACTGTCCGACCGCCTCCCGGAGGGCTGTCCGAGGGGCAGATGTGGGAGTACATCCTCGCAGTTGGGAGGTTGTAAATCCTAGCTGCGGGGATCTGCACCGCCGATCGTCATCGACTCTACTTCCGCTACGCTACGAGTCGGTAACGAAAAGATCAAACCTTGTATGCAGTCTCCATAGTGGTCCTGGGCTGGTGCGTAGGTCGGAAATTTTTTGTTTTCTGCTGCATTACCCAACAGTGGCATCATGACCCGTGCTATGCGTAGATGCAGGTTACAATCTAGAATACATGGATATGTATGGGTGTTGCACAATATAATTTGTAGTAGATGAGTTCTACTGCTGATAATTATTTGTGCGGGTAGCAGATGAAATCTGTTACCCGATGTTCTTGTTGCTTGCCTGGAATTTGCATATTTCTGATCTTGATAACAGCATGGTGGAATTTCAAAGTTCTGGCAATCCGCAATCCTGATTGATCAACGAAGTGCTAACAGTTCATTGAATTCCACCATAGTTAAAAAGAAAGATGAAATTTTGCAGACGAAAGGGCAATGCAGATATGATCTGCACGGGGGTCATGCGTATGAAGAAGTTCAGTATGGGGCTTGAGATTTTATTATCTCGTGTTTCATACACCCCGTAAAGTTAATCTAGCGACTTGAATAATCATACTTGATGATGGACGTTGGTAGCTTCGGTTTGCTTCGAAACCTTAGAAGCCATGTAAAATAAAATTTTGCATAAACCGATTAGAGGCGTCTAACTTGGTTTTGCAGTATGACATAAGATGTGCATGTGATGTGGTATAGCGGTTCTCATAATAATTTGATTATGTATGAGATAACTATATAATGTAAAATTAACATGACCTGCGTGTCATGATTCGGCAAGATGGCTGGAGCCATATGATTGTCACTTTAATGACCTGCGTGTCAACCTTAAGTAATGCACTTATTTTATTAGATATAGAGATAGCAATATTATCTGGTGCATCGACAAGGTGGTGGCAAACTTTACGAAGGTGAACACCGACGCGAATGTCGAAGACGAAGAAATACAAGAGTTCTCCGTCAGAAAGGGCTATACCATATCATGCTATTATGAATTGCCTAAGATGTTTATCCCTTTGATGCACCCTACTTGATTGCGCGGTAGTCGCCTTTTATTAGGGTGATCTCTCACTTAAAATATCAAGTATTTAGTGTTCTCCCAAGTGTAGCACCGTCACGGCACCTATATTTTCGGGGTATCTCATGGATGCATGGGTACGAACGATTAGAGAAGTATGAGGCGGGTGAGTTGAGACCTCGCAGTGAGATCACTTGGTTGTCTTGACGTTCAGGCATGAAAGTCATGAGCTCGGAACACACGCATCGAAAGATGAACAAGAGTCACATAGAGATGTGATTGGCAAGTTTGCCTCCCGATTGCAATTCTCGTCACTTGAGATGGATGCATCCTTGGCGTCGAATTGAAATACGGATCTTGTATCACTCGCAATCAATTTTGAGAGATATTGATTTGAGTGGGAGCGCACTGTAGAATTAACTTGCTTAATTCTCAGTGCAATTAATTTTGAACTTTGTCTTAGTGAAATTTGCATAATAGTTGTAGAATAATGGCTCGCGTTTCCACCTTCCCTGTTAAAATTGAATAAGCTGTTAAATATCTGGTTAAAACTTTACGGTTGTTAACGTAATGTGAGGATTTTCCTCAAGAGTGCTGAGAAGGACTTTGTCCTATCGCATGCGTTCAGTATTCTCACGCTAATGCTATGGATAATGTGACTCTCGTCCTTCAATCCAAAAGCTAGAATTCCGTTACGGTCAAGTGCAATATGTTTGCTTCCATGAGACCCGAACTTCAAAAGTTTGGGATAGCTATGTGATATTCATGGAACTGAAAATCATTTTCAGACACAAACAAAGGCTAAAATATATGTGATATCCAAAGCAATGTTTGTTTTGCAAACTATTAGTAAAAATGTTTACTATGCATTTGACTAATAACAGAGGGATCTAGTAGAACGCCTGTCATATGATGAAGGTGAATAAAACAACAACTTAAAGGAAATGTCCAAAGGGTGTTAGTGTGACTTACATGCCTAGGAAGTCCGGGGCTAACGCGACTCTTAAGTTGGATGCTTCTTCTGAGAGTAGAAGAAATACTAAAAGTTAAACTGTTAGAAGTATAAAGGCAAAAAGAGTGAAGACTGGAATATCCAGCTCATGTATGAATGTCATACGAGTTATAGATGTATGGAAGGCTGGTCAAAGAAATAGTTCTTGGGAATTGTGATTAAATTGTTAGTCACTAATTCTTGGGTATTGTGAGTTGATCACAGAAATACCTGCTCGATTGCTTTCTGTTGCAATTCGATGCAAGAACTACTACGGCCTAAAAGACTGGCCGGAGTGAGGTTCAGATACGCGCTGGGAACATAGTAAAAGTTACTATACATTCCATCGGTGTATTACCCATATATTTATTTTCATAATTCATTTAGAGTTTTACACACTCTAGCCCATTGCATAAGGTATCTTGCAAGAAGGTTGTTCATAAGAGAAATTTCAATGTTCGGTGTTATGAATAACATAAGGGCCATACTTTCATTATGAATGAGATGTATGTTATGAATATTGATAATAATACATTACCTCTGTATTTAGTTTCATAAATCATTTTAGAGTTTTATACAGTCTAGCCCATTTGCATAATGTTTGTTGCAAGAGTGTTGTTCATGAAAGAACAATTGTTGTTCGGAATCATGAATAACATAAGGGCCATGCTTCCATCGTGGATGGGATGTATGTTGTGAATATTGATGGTAATATGATACATCCATAACACTGACGCTAAATGTCGCAATACTAAGGGAATACCACACATGTGTGGCACTGCATTTGGTCACATTGGAGAAACCCGCATGGAGAAATTCCATTATGATGGATTTTGAAGTCGTTTGATTATGAATCATCTGACATTTGCAACTTTCCTCCGAAAAGTGAATTGACTGAAATACCGTTCATAGGCCATAAGGAACGAGCAACGAACTTATTGGTGATCATACATTTTGATGTATGTAGTCTGATAAAGGTTATTGCTAGCAGTGGATTTGTCTATCTTCAAAATGACCCAAGTAGATATATGGATATTTGCTTGATGAGACATAAGTCTAGATCTTTTGAAATCATTCGAAAGGTTTTCAAAATGAAGTAGAAATAATTGTAACAAGAAAATTATGTTTCTGCAATTGGATTGTGGAAAGAAATATTTGAGTTACAAGTTTAGCGAATGTCTGATGAGTTATGAAAAGAGTTTCATAACTTACACCTCCCGGAACACCGCTGTGAGTGGAATGTCTGTGAAGATGTATTCAAATCATTTATGACATGGTAAGATCAAAGATGACATTAATCAATTTGCCATTATCCCTTTTAATGTAATGCTTTAGAGACTGCGGCTTTTACACTGAAAAGAGCACCATCAGGTCTGTTGAAATGACGCCATGGTATGGTACGCCCAACCATGCTTTGTCTTTTCTTAACATTTGGAATATGGGGCTTGTGTAAAATATTTATAGACCTATTCCAAATCAGAAAAGTACTACTTTGTAGGTTATCCCAAGTAATTGGGAATTCCTCCACCACTATACCGAGGCAAAAGGTTTGCCACCAAAAACGGTATGCTTTTAAAGAGAATGGTTCTTGCAAAAAGGTAAGTGGGAGAACAGTGCAACTCGACGAGATAACAGTATCTTCGTCATCAAATCAAAGGAAAGAAACCTTGGAAGTAATTCCAGAGTTTCCTACTACGACTGATACGGAAGCCTCTACATGAGATGTATGGACTTCGGTCGAACTTGCAACTGAACCAGGAAGGCAAAACTCGTGCAAACCTCTTAGGTGCGCAGCGAGATATTGTTGTTAGACAACAGTATACCTACAATACACAAGGAAGCGATGATGGGCCCTGACTCCGGAATTGGCTAAATGCCAATACAATCCGAGATAGTTTCCATATAAATGATTCAAGATTATATCTTGATAAACCCTTCGGAAGACTTAGAGTCTAACGAACATTAATGGAACTATATACTGATGTGGATAAAGTGTTTTATCCATAAAGCTCGACTTGTTGCAATAACAAATTCAAGGAGTTGACTACGATGAGATTGTCTCACCGTAGCGATGCTTAAAGTCAGATCGGGTTAAACTAGCAATTAATACATATTTCAATCTTGAGATATGATACATGGATGCCAAAAGGATTTCCATGTGATGGAAATGCAACCTAGGACTTGCATGTGATACAGTCCAAGGTATTTTGTCAATCCCGAGGATGCTAGTAAGTATGCAAACTTCAGAGTTCCAGCAATGCACAGAAGAGAGCAAAAGGGAGTTGGAATCTTCGTTTTTTATGAAATATTCAAAGGAGTTTGATTTCATCAATCGATAACGAAGATGCTTGTGGTTTCAAGAAAGTAAGTGGGAGCATAATAATATTTCTAAAAACCTTGTGTGCTTGACACTTTGTTGATTGGAAATAATATAAATTTCCTAACACGAATTAGGACTTCATTGAAAATAGTTTTCGATGAAGTGCTTGGGCTAAATAGCCTTGATATTAGGCATATTTATCTACGAGATAGAATTGCCTAATAGGCTAAAGCCAAAAATACATATTGACAAGATGCTAAAACATTTTAGCATTAAAACGCCAAGGAGTGATTCTTGCCGAACTCACATGGAAATGGTTTTTGCAAGACTCGGTGTCCCAAAACACTGATGAGTAAAATACATCATGGAGATTCCACACAATTTCGTGTTTCAATTAATCATGTATTCCATGGTATGTAAACAACCAGATATGTCCAATACTCCCAAAGTTGTTGCGAGTATAGATACCAAAGTGATCAAAGTACTGATCATGGGACAACAGTGAAAAAATGTCATTGAGTACTAAAGTAGCACTGATGACATGTTTTCTCGCAAGCAGAGATTATGAAGTGCTCGTTGTAAGTAATTACATCGATACAGTCTTCATCAATGCTCCATGCGATTTTCGATTTAAGTTAAGGGTTTTGTGTATTACACAATATGGTGGCACGGTATTTGGAAATTGTTCCAAACAGGTTACTGTGGCGAATTCTATAACAAAGGCTAAGTATGTTGCCGCTTTCAAAGCGACATAGAAGATGTTGAATCGTACAGTTCGTTCATGAACTTAGTATGATTCCAAGAAGGCTTTGGTCAAAGTGACACTATTGCAGATAGTTGCTCCATGGCTCAGTCTGAGGAATCAAGGTTTGACCTGTGATTCACATATATACAAAGCCAAGTCCACACAAAATATGAATTTTGTGAAAGCGTGAAAACGCGAGGACATGCAAAGATACACACGGAACTGAAGTTGTCAGATCCGTTGGACATCAGGGTATACCACATGCGAAGCATTTTTACACCGGTATGCCATAGGTGTAATGTGCATTAGCATTGACTAGATTATTGACTCTAGTGCAAGTGGGAGTCTGTAGGAGATATGCCCTAGAGGCAATAATAAATGTTATTGTTTATCTCCATGATCATGATTATGTTTATGTTCCATGCTATAACTGCTATGGTTCTTGAGTCTGCAATAACCACGAGGCTCGAAGGAAGACTCATATGCACGTGTGGAATAATAAACAGTAAAATATATTCCTAGTCTGGCCTCTAAGACTAGCTCAAGTGTTGCATGATGGTTCTGTTTTCCTGATCATGGGCATGGATATGCCGGCAACTTTGAGGGCACAATGTTAGGAGAACACTTGTGTTGAATTGACCAGAATTGATGTTATGCTATGAAATACATTCGTCACAAGTTAATGGTTATTACACAGAGATGGTTTACGTTTGCATAATTCCTTAGACCATGAGAGTATCGAGTTTCTTCATGCTTGCTTCATGAACTTTGGGGTTTGTTAAATGTCATCCATAAATGGGTGGCTATTACGGCGGCTTACGGGTTCGTGGAAAAGTATGTCAAGTAACTTGATAACTCAAGATTGGGATTTGCTCCTCCGACGATGGAGAGATATCTCTGGGCCCTCTTGGTGTTACGGTATCCATCATCGTCTGGCCAGACACAAGTGTGATTTGATCACAGGGATGCCGGAACACGGAAACGAGAAAAGAGAACAAAACCGGTAACGAGGTAACTGCCATTGTGGACAAGTGTTGATCCACGAGGATGACGATAAATCTCACCTCGGGTATTTGTAACATATCGCGAAGCAACAGGAATAGCACACGGCAACTGGAGGTTCACTCGAATATTCATTCGTGTGGGTATAGGGGTCAATATGGGTATCCACGGCTCCGATGTTGATCATTGATCGGAAAGAGTTCCGGTCATGTCTATACTTCACCGAACCTATAGGGTCACACGCTTAAGGGTCATCTATCTGCTGAATACTAGACAGGGACTCTGAGAGAAAATCACCGAAAAAGTTTCGGACGAAACGAAAACGTTCCGGAGAGGACACTGGAATAGTTCCGGTAAAACTGAAAAGTTGTTTCAGGGTATTCCATTAAGTCAAATTGTTTTCGGCACATGTCTGGAAATTCTTGGAGGGTGCCAGAATCGTTCTGGAAACTTCTGGGATTTTTCCGGAGGAAAAACCGGAAATGTTCCGGAGCAGCCGGAACCGCTTTGGTAGCTTTTCGCTGGAGAAAAACATTGTTCCGAAATTGTTTTGGAATGCGTTCAAAATTGTTTTAGTGGGTACTGGAATTGTTCTAGGCACACAAAAATAATTTGGGATTTAACGGACGCAGAAAAAGGTATTTGTGAATAGTGAAAGTGCTTTTTGGATAACTTTATGGAAAGTCACCTTTTGGGATATTTTCCAAAAGGCTTCTAGAAGGCTTGGGGGCTAAGAAACCCCCCTTGGGGGCCCCCCAAGAGAGTTGGCCGGCCACATGAGGGGCTCCTCCATGGGGCCGCACTTGCTCCATTAGTTCCCTTTTATGCCCTTGTGGAAGTTTTCCTTCATGGGCATTTTGGGTTTTTTGGAAATGCCCATCCTACCCCTTGGCTTTCCTATAAATAGAGGTGGAGGGGAGCTCTCCAAACCTCATGCTTGCTCTCATACAAATGCCATGCTCGTCTGGCTCTCTCTCTCCCTCCCATGAAAAAGAGTTTCGTAGAGCCGAAAGGCTGTCTGGGTTCCGGTGGGAACTAGTTCTGGACGGCGAAGCCCTTCCGGATAGATGACACCGTATGTGTGCAACTCTGTAGAGAGATCGTAGTTTCGGTCTTAGTTTGAGAGTGCCTCCCGAAGGGCTGTCCGAGTGACTGTCCGAGTTTCGAGGGTCCTCCCGAAGGGCTGTCCGAGTGACCGTCCGAGTTTCGAAGGTCCTCCCGAAGGGCTGTCCGCGACACCGTCCGAGGGACTGTCCGACCGCCTCCCGGAGGGCTGTCCGAGGGGCAGATGTGGGAGTACATCCTCGCGGTTGGGAGGTTGTAAATCCTAGCTGCGGGGATCTGCACCGCCGATCGTCATCGACTGTACTTCCGCTGCGCTACGAGTCGGTAACGAAAAGATCAAACCTTTTATGCAGTCTCCATAGTGGTCCTGGGCTGGTGCATAGGTCGGAAATTTTTTGTTTTCTGCTGCGTTACCCTACACAAAGAATTTTAGAATGAGGTAGAAAATCATCGTAACAAAAGGATTAAGTTTCTGCGGTCTGATCGCGGGGGCGAATACCTTAGTCATGAGTTTGGCCAACATCTGAGTGACCGTGGAATCATTTCACAGCTTACGCCTCCTGGAACTCCACAGCGAAACGGAGTGTCGGAAAGACGTAACCGAACCCTGTTAGACATGGTAAGGTCGATGATGTCTCTTACAGATCTACCGATATCTTTTTGGGGTCATGCACTACTCACTGCCGCTCACACATTAAACAGAGCACCGTCTAAGTCTGTTGAGACGACACCATACGAGTTATGGCATGGGAAGAAACCCAATTTGTCACATCTCAAAATCTGGGGTTGTGAAGCTTATGTAAAACGTTTACAACCAAGCAAACTCGATCCTAGATCAGACAAATGTTACTTTGTAGGTTATCCCAAGGAAACAGTTGGGTATTCCTTCTACCAACCCTCCGAGTGCAAAGTGTTTGTCACTAAAAACGGAGTCTTTCTTGAGAAAGAGATTCTCGCTAAAGAAATGAGTGGGAGGACAGTACAACTTCATGAGATTAGTGAATCTTCGGCAACCGTTGATATGGCTAAGGAACCGGAAGAAATTCCGCTAATTATCCCTACAATCGAGCCGGAAGTTGTCGCATGTGATGCGGAAACTTCAGACAATGTTGTAACTGAACCGCGCAGATCAGGTAGGGCTATCCAGCCACCTGAGTGGTTTCATACCGAAATCTTCATTCTTGAAGAGGATGAACCTGCACACTACAAGGAAGCGATGGCGGGGCCTAGCTCAAAGGAATGTCACAAGGCCATGAAATCCGAAATGGAATCCATGTACGAAAACCAAGTTTGGAACTTGTAAGAACTTCAAGAAGGCGTAAAGCCCATTGGTTGTAAATGGATTTTCAAAAGAAAGACGGACGCGGATGGTAACATTACAATCCACAAAGCTAGACTTGTCGCGAAAGGGTTCACGCAAGTTCTAGGAGTGGACTACGATGAGACTTTCTCGCCCGTAGCTATGCTTAGGTCTGTTCGGATATTACTAGCAATTGCTGCTTATTTCGATTATGAAATATGGCAGATGGACGTCAAAACGGCTTTCCTAAATGAAAACCTCAAAGAGGATGTATACATGATACAGCTAGAAGGTTTTGTCGTTCATAAGGATGCTGGAAAGGTATGCAAGCTTCAGAAAGCCATTTATGGTCTGAAGCAAGCGTCAAGGAGCTGGAACATTCGTTTTGATGAAGTGGTCAAACAGTTTGGCTTCATCAGGAATGACGAAGAATCTTGTGTTTACAAGAAGTGTAGTGGGAGCGCAAAAGCATTTCTAATCTTGTATGTGGATGACATATTGTTGATTCGAAATGACGTGAATTTTCTTAGCGAAATAAAAGACTCATTGAAAAAGAGTTTTTCAATGAAAGACTTAGGCGAAGCGGCATACGTATTGGGCATTAGAATCTATAGAGATAGATCAAAACGCCTGATAGCGCTTAGCCAAAGCACGTACATTGACAAGGTGTTGAAAAGGTTCAACATGGAGAACTCCAAGAAAGGCCTACTCCCCATGTCACCTGGCACAGTGCTTTGGAAGAATTAGTGTCCTCGGACTCTCGATGAGCGAGTGCAGATGAATGATGTTCCATATGCCTCGGCAGTTGGTTCTATTATGTATGCCATGCTATGTACAAGACCAGACGTTTCCTATACGCTAAGTATTAGCAGCCGGTACCAAAGTGATCCAGGATTGGAACACTGGGCCGCAGTCAAGGGTATTCTTAAGTACCTCAGAAGGACCAAGTATTTACTCCTTGTGTACGGAGGTGATGAAGAGCTCATTGTAAGTGGTTAGCGAGGGGCGGCGCCGGGGGTGCGCGAGGGGGGGGGGGGGGGCGGGCTTCGCGGGGGTTTGCTGGCCGGAAGGGAGGGGGCGCCGGTCAGCGGGGGGGGGCGTCTGTCGGGTGAGGGGGGAGCAGAGGAGGGGAGAGCGGCGCGGGGAAAAGAAAAGAACTGGGGAATAAGTTTAAGTGCCGGACGCTACCTTTACCGACTGCTTGTCGGCGCGGTACTCAGAAATGTAATCAAACCTAGATCTAGGTTTTCCTTTACCAAGAGTAGCTCTCGGAAAAAGTCACAACTAGATCTAGGTTTTCCACTTTTGCCGAGAGCCACCCTCGGTAATTACTCGAGTACCGAGCGCCACTCTCGGTAATATGATTGATTACCATCCTAAGCATGCTGCAAGGACATCACAAAGGATTTCTCATGCCGCTACCAGGCATGATTTCATGTGCCGCCTTGCTGATCTGCAATTTCCGGCGATGAAAACCTAGCAGAGCAATAAATTTCTCGAATATTGCACGCATGTCCGAAAAATGCGGGGGCGTGGCACGTGTCATGCGATTGCCTCATTTGAGAGCACGAGAAGTTTCGAGGCCAATGGAGCAACAGGACCCGCACTTCCTGCACAAACCGGACACGTTCCCTCTTGATACCCAGAGACTAGCTCGGAGACGGTGCGGTTTACAAGCGGCCTCAGGGGAGGCTTATTCGAAACATGCCTAAAATCTTACCACACCCTACAGCGGCCATGTGATGACGACGTGCCAGCTCCCGAGGATTGGATTTAAACGGTTAGATCATTGCTCTCACACAGACAGCAAACTCAAAAATAGTAATAATTGAATTAATAAAAAGCACCGGCATCCATCATTAGGAAGATGGTCTGTCACTGTGAATCTTCAGTGCCCGGAAGGGGTGAAGATTCACAGTAATGGTTCATCTCCTTAACAGGAGTGTAATGAAGACCGAAGCTTACTGCGTCTGGATTATCCGACTATTTAAACCGGTCATGTTTCTTGTCTCTGGGCGAGGTGGTACTAAAAGTTTATTGAGAGCCGGAGCTTTGCCGAGAGCCGCCCTCGGCAAATCTTACCCTACCGAGAGCGGCGCTCGGTAATGGTGCTGTTGGATCATAAGTTAATAAAAAGCTTCGTCATCCATTCATTAGAATATGAATGGCCACTATGAACATTATCTGTCCGGAAATATTCTTAATAAGAGTGTAATCAGAGCCGGAGCTTTGCCGAGAGCGGCTCTCGGTAAAGTAGTGCCACCGTGACCGTGCCGTCATTCGCTGCCGTGCGACGGCTGCTTGGCTCTCGGCAAAGAGTGCCTTTGCCGAGTCTGCCCCTTTTGCCGAGTACTACTCTCGGCAATATGTTGTGTTTGTCGAGGTACGCCTGTTGCCGAGAGGTAGTCTCGGCGTCTGTGAGTTTACCAAGTGCACGTGCTTTGGCTCTCGGCGAAGACCCTGGCACCCGGCGTACACGAAAATTCCAGTAGTGATTTTATCGCCGTTAGATTTAGGTGGATGAACGATCTAAAATTGTCAACCACAGTAAAACTTATATGCTCCTATCTAAATGGTGAGTACTAGGCGCCGGCCGGCCAGCCTAAAATATCAGCCGGTCGCACGCTAGCCATCAAATTAATCTTCCCCTAACCGTCAGATCTAGACAATGCTCATTCTATCGCCCGCCCAGGTCGCGTCCTCGCTGGTCCTGTGTCCTCCTAGAAAAAACAATGGCTGTCGTGGTCCACCAGGCCGTGCGTGCGAGGTCGTCGGCCATCATAGCACGGTGTCGCCGCCCTCCGGCTCGCCGCCGTCGTCGACCTGCACCACCATGTTCTAGCGAAGAACACAACTCAGCCCAAAAACGGACTTCTGTGGTCACTTGTAGCAAAACAAAAAACTGGTTCCAGCAAGAAAACTCCAGTTCCAGCAAAACAATATGAGGATCTAGGGACTCCAATAAAAAAATGCTTCAAGCAAAAATTTACCCTGGATCCAGCAAAATATAACTCAGGTTCCAACAAAAATCATGTCAGTAACAACCGAATCTTGTAGCTCACCGAAACGCTGGTGGTCAGATGAAGCAAAACCAAACACTAGTTCCAACAAAAAAAAACTACAGTTCCAGCAAAAAAAAGTACAGTTCCAGCAAAAACTCTAGGTCCACCCATGCCATGTCGTCCACTTGCTGACTTTCTCTTGGTGCAATAGGTGGCAGTATGTTGGTCTGTGTTGTCCTAGAGTCTTGGTCTTGTGCTAGAGTCCTCCGCCATCGGTTGTGACGCGGCTTGGTTGCTCTGTATTCTGCCTCATCGTTATTGGCATGAGGTTGAACTAGCTGGAGTATGTATCCTACTACTACCAGATAGACTAAAAAAAAAAATTCTCACTGGTGAGCAGCTGATACGTGATGGTCAAAGTCATCCTCTTACACCCACCTAGCTAGTCTCACTCTCACCTCGCTCCAGAAACATATGGGTGGAGTACTTATAAGGTGAATGTGCTATTCCAAAGAGATGACCTGCAATAAATGAATGCCAATTTACTTTATTTGCTCTTTTAAATTTAAAAAACCTATAGTGTGTTTCCAGGAAAAAGACTTCTGTCCATATAATATGTCGTCAGCAAAAGACTGCCCACATTATAGCTACCGGAGACTTGAGCATCTATTTTTCCTAGCCGACCACAACCTTTTCCATGTACCCTGAGAGGAGCATTATAAGGTCTCTTTCGAGTGGAAGTAGCATCAACGTTTCTAACAATACAAATTAGAGATGCACATACAACATTGCAACACATACATTGGATTTGTCGTCAATGCTACTTTACATCAAACAACTAAGTTTCATAAGTGCATCAAGATCAACAAAACATTATGAATCTATACTTCGTTTTAGTTTAATTAAGAGGTATCTAATCATGTAAATAAAACAAAAGGTTTGGTGATGTTTGCTAACAGGGCAATGCAATCTCCAAGAGTCACCAGAATATTTGATAAGCACGCCGGATATGGATAATATTAACCTGTGAAGAGCTCAAGGAAGCCCAAAAAAGGACCCAAAAAAATCACTAGTCGGAAGCATAGACATAAATTTCAGTCAAGCTACTCAGATTAACATCCTCCATAAAAACCACAGTTTCATTTTTCAGAAGACGACATTGACAGTAAGCTAAAGATGAGCTACATTTGTAGTGTTAATTCCCCTCTATTTCCTCATTCTCCTTTAGGTCGACCGTTCTGATCAATTCCAGCTTGTTCCTTGTAGATCCAGTTCGTCCATTGGAACTGCAACCACAAAAATTTTAAGTGCGATTCAAAGAAGATACACAGAATGCTTTTATACTAATCATCATCGACTCATCTCATCAATCCATGCACGGATTAGAAATCAGAAAGCATTGTCTACAGTGTTCGGATAAAACCAAATTAGTTGTCTCATGCAGCTTCTGTACTAATGTTGGTTATCCTTCTTTTTTAGAAGAAAGGAAAAAGAAGTGTCCGGCTTAGAAAGGCAAAAGAAGTGTCTGGCTTTAAAATAATAGACTCGATAAAGCAGTCATGCAAACATAGTTCTACAAGTACAAATAACAGGCAAAAAGTTTGGAAATGAAATTCAAGACGGGGGCCACCCATTAAACAAAAAAGACTAGCAAATGTTGTGAAGTGTGGCTTAAGTTTTCCCTAGCCAACTTGTGAGACATTATTACAGGATTCTGTAGTTACTATAATTGCATGGTTAATCTATTGTGAATTGGTCCCAGGGTTCCTCACCAAACTTATGTCTGTCAGTATTCAGAATTTAAATATGTAAGCTTGATGATAACTCCGGTCAGCCCTGTATTTGTATAAAACGGTACACTGATTAATGGATTGATTAATTCCCGCAAATAAATAGAGTGGTTATTTTAAAATTGACCATCTTGCCCTCCTAACTGAAGGGGTGTGTTTTAATCACATCAGTTGATTCAGTTAAGGATGGTGTACCGAAGCAGAAGTGCATTTATTTTTGGTTTATCTCTATGTTGTAGTAAGCAGTTCTAGTATGTTTTACATTTTAAAGACCAAGTGGATGACCAAAATTACATTTTTTTAATACTAGACAGAATTCAGCAAGATTAGAGATTTTTCGAAGAGAAAAAAAATAGCTCTGGTTGCAAGTGTCCTTTTCTTTGTCTTCAGTTACAACAATTAATGCAAATATTGGAATCGTGCATGGGCTATTATGGATTCATGTTCAATCTGAGTTGGGGGATATCTGCAAACCCTCGGCCCCCGCGTCGCCTCCCCGAGCGAGGCGACCAGGTGCTCCCCTTCCCTCCTCCTCCCAGCGCCTCCCCCTCCTCCTAATCCCCTCCCGCCGCCGCCGGCATGGCCACCGGGCCTTGCTCGCGTGGTGCCGGCGGCGGCGGCCCCGTTTTTTCCTCCCGCGTGGCGTTGCGGCTCGGGTGGTGGTGGCTGGCGGCGGTGCACCTAGGCCGTCGACGGATCCGGCGGCGGCGCGGCTTCGCGGGCGGCGCTGCTCCAGGTGGCGAGGTGGCGGTGGCACGGCTGCTTGGCTGCGGGGCGGCGCGATGGCTGGTGGCGGCGCCCTTCCGGCCCACATCTGGGCCCTTTTGGTCCCCATCTGGGTCTGGGCGGGCCTGGCGTGGGCTTTCCGGCGTCGTCTCCGACGGACGGAGGTGTGGCTCGTGCGGGGGGTGGCGGAGAAGGCGGCGCGCGTACTGCAGCGCGGCGTCGGGAGCTTCACGAGCCCGTTTCGGGCTCGGCCAGGCGGGGGTGCCTGGTTTGCAACTGAGCTGCGTCCGGTCGGTTACCGCCGAGGGTGGTGGAGGTTGTCCCCTCCCGCGTGGCTGCTGACCCTGCCGCTTCTCGTTCCCGGCTGCTTCCTGTTGCTCCCACCGGTCTCGCTTCGCTTGCCACGGTGAGACGGCGATGGTGACTGCAAGACCGTGGTGGCGCATATTGGTGGACGGCAAGTACGGTGGAGCGCGATGGATCGTCCGGGGTCATGGTTGGTTGGTGGTTGGGAGAAATCCTTGTCGGCTTGGCTGGCACCGACGCGGTGGCGCTCGTGGGCGCCGCCATGCCTTCCTGAAGGGCATCAGATATACCCCTTCCCCCACGCCCCTTCGCGTACCGGGCGAAACCCTAGGACATGTCCGGGTAGCAGCGTCGTTGTCGTCGCGTTCCTTCTTGAAGGTGTTGCTTGGTATGCGGTGTTCCGGAGTGCTAGGAGCGTGGTGGAATTCTCCGGCAGGCGCAGCGGTTGCGAGTCATCTTCGTTTTCGTTGATCCGACGTTGTTGGCATTTTTTTTCTCTTTTGTTTCTTTCGGGTGTGCTTGTGCTGAGGCCCTAGCAATTGTATCGTGTGGTTGCTATATCAATATAGCGGGGCGAAAGCCTATTTCGTCATCTGAGTTGGGGAATGAAATTTTGGATTTTTAGGCGCCTTCATGCGTGCGTCGTTTGTTTTGTCCATGTGTACGCTAGTCTCACTGTGCTATATTAATGCCGCAATGACACCATGTGAAATATATATATACTTGACATTATGATGAGAGAATAAGATGCAAAAAAAAGTATGCAGATTTTTTTAGAGCCCACATGTGCGACCAATATGCGTGTAAAACATCTAATAACCAACAAAATTCACTAGTGATTGCACCTTTGGCCTTCGAACAACCATGCATAGAGAAACTTAGTTTGCGCTTCTAAATCCCAGAATCATGCTGTGTCCTAGGCCTGGCTGTCTCCTCACTAGAGCTAGGGCCCCTATAACCACACGCTCATCCAAACGGTAGTGAGCTAGACGCCCCCCTGAAACCACACGCTCCTGATAAAGCCGCAGCGGTTCATACTCCCACCACACAACCCCACTATCTCTCCCTAGCTCCATACCCTCTTTTTACCCTTTTATCACTTTTGGGATGAAGCATATGGCTCCTCCTTCACACTGCAAGCACTAGTCTTTTTCGCTATCTCTGTATCCGGGTGCGAATACATTTATTTTACTACGCAGTCAGATTTCTGCTGCCTCACAATCCCACCACCTAACTGTTAATCAATTATGCGCACACACGCATAGATAGCATTCATGGAGAAACTTGATCATGTAGTGAAGCGGCAATTACAACCGCTCGAGTATAGCTGTCTAACTAGGCTAATACAGTGCAAGCTAACATCACAGACTAGTGCAAATTTATAATGCTCATGTAGTGATGTAAAAGATCAAGTCTATCACCAGGTGGATGAAGATGTAGTACGATTTGTGGGGATTGCAAATCTCGTCCTTCACTCACCTACCTTCTGCATGTACCTATATATAGCTCGATTCGCCTTCCTTCATTTTCACATACTACTTTTTATTCTAGAATACTTGCCAAAGCTAGCCCGAGTTAACCACATGTTATCAGGGCTGAGTATTGAAGCTTCAACATAATTAATGGCACATCAAATTAGAAGTTATGCTGCAGAAATAGGAACAAACCCGTACATTAATTCATTAGATGGCCCTCCATCTGTTTGACGAAGCTTGACATTTGTGGCCATAATTTTTGGTCCAATATTTTAAACTATGACAACATTGATTTATAAAATATTATGTTTGACGTGTAGAAGTCGCAAGTATTAATTTGTCCTAGAAAATACATTTTTGAAATATAATAAATTTTTTGTTTACCACTGTATTGTATTATGCAGTGATAGTGACTTTTACATTTTAAAGACCATGTGGACGACCAAAATATCTTTTTTTAAGATTAGCCATGATCCATAAAATATTAGATATTTTTCAAAAACAAAGCACTTCTGATTTTAAGTGTCTATTTCGCCACCTTTAGTTATAACAACGAAAACATATATTGAGAAAATGTCAATGGTTGTTGAAGAGCCTTAGAAAAATCTATAAGGTGTTGCATTCTTGTTTGTTATTAGGTTGCTCACCACATTTTCCATGCCGAAAGGTGTCACATTCAGTTTGTTACCTGTATGTCACATGAATATCCTCAGGTCATTATTTATTAGCGTTATTAGTAGTTAGACATGATGATGACCACCTTTTTTTTTCATGTGTTTGCAATGCTCATATGATGCCATGTGGAACCACGCTACCATGAGGAACACACCAGTCATGACATGACACACGCACACCGCACCTCCTAATGTGCCATTGTGCTCACGTTATGCCGCCACCGCCATCACTGATTGCCACTGACCTGACAAACCAAGCGCTGATGCGCGAGGATGACCAGATGATCAAAGGCATGCAGCAGCGGTGCTCACAGGAAAGATAATGTTTCGTGCCGAACTCGCTTGAAGGAACATCCCGTTTTTATTGAAAGGAGGTAAACCCCTGAACTATGTATCGATTGATGCACATAGTCCTCTATTATTGAAAACATTTACTAATATCTAGAATGTTCAATAAAAAACAGAAGCAAGATGGGTATTTTTCATTACAGTCAACAAAGTCATGTAATCAATTGTAAAACAGTATGTTGTTTGTTTAATCTTCTTGTTTAGTGGGAAATCATTAAAAGAATTGTTGTTATTTTGCAGTAGCCATATGGAAGAACTGTTGTTATTTTATTTTGCGAATGCACTATTAAAGGTGTAAACTTAGACGCAAAACGAAGTAGCATGCATTCACTGCAGTAGTTAGTAGCACATTCACTCCCCTAAAACAGAGCAGTACATGCGGCCTAATTTTGCCAGAATGATGTATGTGTGTGGTTATTACAAGACTCAATAGTACCACTTCTTCATTGTTTCTATAATGACAGAATGATGAGGCGCCGGCACAGCCGTGAAAAAATACAAAATACGGCAAGGGAGTCCAACCTATGAAATATATAACATTTATGTATGTGTATTTGCATTTGAGTGGAGTGAACAAACCCTGACATCACTAGTGTAAATTATCAACCGGGCTAGGCAAGAGCTCTTAGATAACAATAGTAAGAAACGTATTTCAAATCTTTCTCCACAATGTTACAATATATTGCTCTAAAAGTGTCTTCCCATGAAAAATTGTGAGTGTTTAATAATCATCCAACGTGTCGACTAGAAAGGTGATTTCCGTCCGCTGTGTATCATTTGAGTAAACAAGACATGTCTTGCTATGTGAAAAACAAGTGTTGAACAACATGCTCGGACTTCAACGACTGTATTAGATGGAGGAGGATGGGTCCGTGAGACAAAAGGCTTCAAAATCACATGTTTTCAGACCTCATATACCATTAATTTATGACATTCTTTTGTAAAATTTCAAATTCTTCTTCAGCAAGACAAATCTGACCTGGGGTCCAGAGGTGGCTATACTATCTAGCTAAAGGCAAATATGTTCAAATAAGTTGTCACGGCATTTCTCACGCCGAACCAATATACACCTAGGCTTTACCAACCAAAAAAAAAGGTAAACCTAGGCCAGGCTGGGAGCCTCCACATGATGGCTCGCTTAAACGTAATGGGTACTTCCATCCAAATAAATGGTAGGACTGGAGCTGAAATGCCACCTGCTATTCTGATGTATTGGTTACCTTGAGGTGGAATTGCCACCTGCTATTCTGATGTATTGGTTACCTTGAGCCGGAATTGGAGTCATGTGATGAGGGAGTGTAGTTGGCAATGCACTTGTCTGTAATGGAAATCCTGCCAGAGACTACCCAATAGAAAGACGGATCGAGGTATGCTTCTAGATGTTGTGAAGTTAAGACCATCAGCTCGTTAACAGAAATAGTCAGTTTAGAATCAAAATCTCTTGGTGTAAAATAGGGCTAGTAATGAATTTGCTTCTACTGCGGAATTACAAATTGAGACTAGTTGTTGGCTGGGGGTTTACGCTGTAGAGCAAAACCTGTAACTGATGTTGAATGCATCAAATATATCTGATTAACATACTCCTTTTTCGCTGTAAAAATGGAAAATATATGTGTATGCTGGTGGTTGTCATAATTCCAACTTATTTAAATTCCATCTTCATCAAATTTTCTCTAAATTCCATAGATGAAAGTTGGAGACAGTGGATTGCAGGTTGAGTTTTATAAAATATATGCAAGATTTGTTTCATAAACTTGACTACGACGTTCCATGCATGTAACTTTGGAAGTCTGCTTGACTTCTACAAAATATACTGTTATTTTTTAAAATGAGATCAAGCATTGGATCGAATCTCAGCCCTCTAGCTTTTAGAACAGATGTCAACTGGTTCCAGAAATCCTGCATGATATGTGTGACAGACACCTACTGCAATGTCCACAAGAAAGAAACAAGTTTTCGACTGATATCAGTGTTTAGGAACCCTTTTGTTATTCGGGAGCATTTTAAGTCCTTGTTATATTCTAGATTATTTTTTGCAAGTCCTTACAGGAAATGTACAATTTCCATGGAAAAATTGTTGGTGTACAATTCGTGTTGCCAGGAGGCCTTTATATAAGGTCTTACCATTTTTTTCACCCGATAAAAAGGAGTGCACCACATTCACTACACTTTATTATCTGCTCTATTTAAAATAGCATCATAACATGAGAAATACACCTATAAATGCTAACTGAACATCATGTGTGACCCCATCCATAATGGACCAAGTCAAGCTGTCACAACACAGTTAAGGTAGGCAAGATCCTAAGCGGGTTAGCTAGTCAAAGCTTGGTACACGTATGCATGATCAATGATGAAACTGTATGCCTTATACGTGAACGTTGTTACAACAATTTGATGAAATTCAGTATGTACATACTAGTACTCTAGGTTTGTGAGGCATTAGGAATACGAAATCACGGAGGAAATTCATAAAATGTAGATCCTGAAAAAAATTCTGCATGGATCATTCGATTGAGCCGGAGCCACTAGCCCTAGTCTACCCTATCCTGCTGTCCTTACGCAACACACTCAAAACGCCCTCGTTGGAGATGTTTTCCAGGCCGAAATTTAGCAAGGTCCTCGTAATGGGCTAACCTTGACAGCTACAAATAAGAATTGCTTTCCTTGCCATCTTTGTTTCAGTGTTTCACTCTGTCTGAGTCTCAGGATGTTACAGCACTCCTAAATTTGTACCACGCGGTAGTATGCAAACCTATCTCTCCATCTTTATAGTTGTCAGTTAGGACATAGGTGCTCATCAGATAAATGGTTAATAGTATACAAGGGAAAATATTTCAAGCTAATAAGATTGGAAATGCAGTAATGCTCTATATAATCACATGCAGCACAGCTCACACATCCGTGGGTGGCCGGCATCAGAGGAGACGAACTCAACACTACCTATCCGTGGGTTACCATAGCAGACGATCGCGAGGAAAATGGAAGTCGTATCTTCGACCCAAAAAGGCCGTCCAATCCGCAAACTTGTACGACTTCTGCAACTCCAGGCTGGCCGTGGTAGGTGGTATCATGACCGATTACGCACTTGTTTTTTATTTCTTCAGATTTTTTCTTTCTTTCTTCCTTTCTTTTGGGAGAATCTAAAGCACTAAACTTCATTTGATTTTCTTGTTGCTATTGTGGTTGGCCAAATCATCCGCACAAGAGCAGAACCTGGAGTGCAGCAGTTTCAGAACCTTGAAGAAAACTAACCTCACTGCAAAGAACCTCTCGAAACAGGCTTGCGCCCCGCTATATTAATATAGCAACCACACGGAACAACTTCTGGGGTGAACATCACATCAAGCCCAAAGGTAAAACAAGAAGAACAAAAGAGAAACAAATGCCAACGACGGCAGCTCGACGACATGCGGATGACCCACCACCGCTGCGCTGCACAGAACCAAACGGTGCAAAGTTTCAGAACCCTTAACATGGTCCAAATAAATACCACGCAGAGCGTACGGAAGCTTTGCTCACGTATATAGTGGAGGCTTTAGGCAGCAGCTACCAGCTAGCTAGCGTACGGAAGCTTTGCTCACGTATATAGTGGAGCGTAGGGAGATAGACATGCAGAGCGTACGGAAGCTTTGCTCACGTATAGTGGAGGCTTGAAGCAGCAGCTACCAGCTAGCTAGTTCTCACCGCATCAACTGGAGCAAATTTCTGGCCGTCCACTGATACGAGTACGTGAGCCTTGTATGAACAAGTCCTCTGTTCTTACTGTACTATTCAGGCACCGTGTAAAACAGAGCGTACCTAAGAAGGGGCAATTCTTCTCTCTCTTTTCCAGACCTTAGATTCCTCTGTGCGTCTTTTGTTCCCTAATGGTAACAAGTGCGAAGGAATTTGATAAAATTCCACTTCTCATAATCATGTAGGCTCCAAATCAGTATAGAAGTAGCGATAGCTCAACAATCTGCTTAAAGTTCCAGTTTGTTCATGGCCAGCCGACGACACTTCAGAGAGAGACACACAACACAGATATTCACACCAACTGATCACATCTCTTTAGGATGTACTAGGCATCCCTTTCAACAGCTAAGAAAAATCAACCTACTAAACCCATCTCTAGTTCCATTTCCTAAGCACAACTACATGAGATAGTTGCCCACGGGGTCAGACGAAATGCAGGTCGAGATACCTCCCCATGACGGGATGAAACTTCGATGCCGACATATGCATTCAGAAAGAAAAGAACAAAGAAACTATCAAGATGATGTTCCTTGCTTTCTTGGCAGTTTTGTTAGCACATGGAGATTTGCGTTTCAATGCTCGCGATATGACTAGTCAGATTTGTATGCTCTCATGAGGTCTTATATATGAGGGTGAAAATCGATACACATGATTCAGTGTGGTGCTCAATTATATATGTGGCCCTTGAAGTAGCTTGGATCTAATTAAAACTTAAAGACAAGAAAGAAGTAACTTCACATTCATTTATTGTAAGTCGTCTCTCTCATGTGACACATTCACTTGATAATTACTCCAGCCATATATGGGATTGGAGAGGTGGAGCGAAGTGAGGCTAGCTAGGTGGGTGAAAGAGGATGATGGAGAGCATAAAAAAATCAGTTTTGCTTGGTGGTAAGATTAGTTCAGCATTCTAAAGTTTAGATGGGAGTGGGATGCATCAAGAATAAGAGGTCAACTATACAAGCCGACAATTCCAACAGAAATAACTCCAACTTAATTCCTTGCTAGCTCTTTACAACGTACAACATAGTCATCCTATATATAATGTGCCATTAGGTGGCTGATGCAACACTACTGAACTCCGAATCACTCTTTGCACACCTACACCACAGATACAACCCATAGTTTGGCATTTATAGTAGATCAAGGCAAAATTTGTAGTTTAAATTAGCTTGAAGCTTTTCCTTTTCCTGCATAGTTGCTACGTGCGTAAGCATGCTCTTAGCTAGTTGATGTAGCTTGGAAGATGAGGTTAATTTGAACATTGCTAGTAGAATGGGTCTATATATGTAGATAGGAAAAACTATGGATGACAGACCCCACATTGCTAGTACAGAATGAGTTACATAGACTAGTGTCTAGTCTATTCAGTACTGTGTACAAGTAAAATAATGCATGCCAGGTCACAAATTGTCAAAGAGAGGTACTATTCCATCACTTGCCATGGATGAGTGGCATGTGGGATTTTTTTCCAAATTATTGTGATTATTTATTGGTTCTGGCCCAATAATTCCAACAGAAATAACTCCAACTTAATTCCTTGCTAGCTCTTCACAACATACAACATAGTCATCCTATATATAATGTGCCATTAGGTGGCTGATGCAACACTACTGAACTCCGAATCACTCTTTGCACACCTACGCCACAGATACAACCCATAGTTTGGCATTTATAGTAGATCAAGGCAAAATTTGTAGTTTAAATTAGCTTGAAGCTTTTCCTTTTCCTGCATAGTTGCTACGTGCGTAAGCATGCTCTTAGCAAGTTGATGTAGCTTGGAAGACGAGGTTAATTGGAACATATTTTGTAGAAGTGAGATGCATAGGGAATGTAGGCTCAAGTTTGAAGGAAGGCCTTTGTTCATCACTGATGTTGCGTGGTTATTCCCATGTAATAGGCGCGATGTTAGAGAATGAGTGGCTGAGCGAGACTTGATGGATGAGCTGATCTAAGGCTAGTGTTCTCTGAGAATGTATTTAGTTCACGATCCCTAGTTACTTCCCGTGCACCCAAATATTTTGTCCATATTTAGAAGTCTTAAAAATCATGTATACAATTCAGTCTTTGAAAACATTATGTTATTTTCTGCGATGTATTTTGTGGCTAAGCGGTTGGCTGTAAGTTCGACCTACAATAGGGATGATGGAAGGAATCTTGTGATGATCATAAACTAAAATAAAACTCTAGTGGCTGGAAAAATACATAAGGAAATATTCATTATATTTCAGTGGTATGTGGGTCAACGAGGAGGAAACTCGAGCAATTAACATACTTTGTGATGTACAGAGGTTACACAATGTTACCACTACAACGTGAAATTGCTCATATATTTTCTTAGATTGCAATAAGTTGCACAACAAGAAGAAAAGACCCCCCGGCGACGGAAATTAGTTTGCGTTTCGGTTAGATCCTAACTAAGGATTAACATACTTGGCTGGCCTGCGACTGCGGCATGCACCTTCGACAATGGTCATTCGAGGGTGGCTGGTGCTGTCGTCGCCGGTGAGGCTTCTTCGTTTTGTAGTGACCATCTGATAGTGATCATTGACCAAAATGAAATAAATCCTGAAAAATATGGCGAGTCAATAAAATATATTTTGTACACTTACCGTCCCATTGTCAACCGAAACGGTCTCATAGCCTAGCACAGTGTTAATTATTCTGAGCAATAGCCCGCTGTTAATTAAACGGGAGTAAAAGAAGCTTTCCTCAATAAAAGGGAAAAAAACACAGGAGTAAATCAAACAAAAAGAATAAGAGAGAGGGAGGGTAGCAGGAGAGCCTTCCCCTCCGTCCCAGTCGAGCCGTGCCCGGCGGCGAAGAAGAGTGGGGACGGCATTGAAGGAGGGGACCTCACTGCGCTCAAGATGGGGACGGCACGGAGGTCTACGAAGGAGCATGTCGGCAGCATGTGATGTGCTCTGCACAGTGGTGGCCGGGCGGAGCCCCCTGCTAGCTGCCCTGCTCCGTTCGTACTGTTCCTCCACACCCACACAAGGTCCAGCAAGCGAGAGAGATGAAATTCAAGGTCGGCTACAGAGGAGAGGAGGGTCCCTCGCCTCCCGTGCGCTGTGCCCTTTCTCCGCCGGCTATCGCTGCCCTGTTCTGTTCCTCAACAGCTGACGCCATGCGCGTGCTTCATTGGATCCGCTCCAGCGAGCGAGCCAGATTCAGTTCACCACTCACCCACTCCTCAAGACGCCTTCATGCCGTTGTCTGATCCATCGACTGGCTAGCCATGTGCCATGCTCGACATGTTGCACCGTGCGGGTGTGAACACCGCCGACCGGCCATGGACCCCAAGATGGCCTCGCATTCAACCGCCTCCTGCTAGACACCTACGATTGGGATATGGATCTGGATCGCTTCTTTCTACATAGCTCAAGTAGTACGTCTATGGATGGCTGCCATAGATCGCCCTCGCCTCGTCTGCATCTGCTGCTCACTACTGCTTCTCACTTCTCACAGAGCGAGGGAGACCTAGCTTTTGCTCCAGAGATCTCCCTTCAAGGTAATTCTTTGGTGTCAGCCTCCACCACAATTACTCTCGCCATTTTTTCTCTCTGCGAATGAACATTGGTTTTATTTCAAGGCAATTTTGTCCCTTTAGAAGGATTTGTCGTTAGTCTGCAGTTAGTGAATCTGATTAACACATCCTTCTTTTCTAGCATAGGATTGTTGATGTACAAACGGTACTCCGTCGCAACTCGCAATACATTTTATTTCAAGGCAATTTTGTGTGCACTGTCAACCATTTTGTTTGTCCCTTCAGAAGGAATTGTTGCTAGTCTCTAGTGAGCGAATCTGATTAGCATACAATTGTTGCTGCTGCGCCGAAGTTTTTCGACTCCACGTTTTGCAATTGGAAGGTCGGTAGAGGAGTTAGGGAGTTGAGGGAGGCAGGTAAATTGATCCCCTTTCCGTCGCTCCTACCCGACCGGGCGACCACTGTTCTGGGCTTACTCTCTCACTCCCACTTCTTTCTCCAGCCTACCCCGCGTCGCCTCCTGTTGTACACGATACCGACGTGAGCTGCTTGGTGCCGCCGACAGCCGTTTCTTCCGACATTGCTGCCGGCGGGGTAGAAGGTGAGAACCCCCTTCCTCTTCGTTGTAGTCAGTGTCTCCTTAGATCTGAATATGGGGGACTATTCTGGGTTTCCTAGTATTAGAAACTAAGGTTTCTTTGTCAGGAAGCTTTTTTGTGTGTGTACTAGGAAGCTCCAATTTTGTGTAGCAGGAAGCTCTGAGTTTTTCAAGCTTTCATTTGCGTAGCAGAAAACCTCTGATTTGTTCCGTGCAAAGCATTGATTTTGATCATGCTACACAAAATTAAGCTCAGATTTTTTTCTAATAGTATCTACGAAACTTTGATTTGTGTTGTAAGTAGGAAGGAAGGGATTGTTGATGTTGTGCAAGGCCGTAATAAACAGGACTGATTTTGTTAAGCAGCAGCTCAGGCAACTACTGACGCATTAGTTTATTATGAAGCCTTGATTTTGATTTGTGCCATAGCTCCGAGGTCTTTGAAGCTTTGATTTGTGCAATAAAAAGGCTCTGATTTGTTTGGCGCAAAGCTTGGATTGTAGTCTGTGCAACACAAATTAACCTCATATATATATAGTTTTTTCAATTAGGAAGCTTTTATTTCTACAGTTGGGAGGAATGGATTGTTGATGCAGCATCAGCCCACCAATCATTGTACTAGATCGTACTAGGAGCGTTGTTGACTGCCGGATAAAGATATCTCTCGCTCCCGAGATCTGGACTAAGGGTCTGACTCGCTGCTCGCTATTACTTCTGACAGAGCACGGGAGATCTAGCTAGTTTTTCCCTCCAGAGCAAGTGCCAACCAAGTTCCGTTTCCCATCTCTCCGGTCGATCCAAGGTAATTCATCGATTCCAGGTCCACCACACTACTGAAAAATTGATCATCTCCTCAATTTAGCGTGCACTTTCTTTTGTGTGCAAGACACACTTTTCCTTTACAAGGAATTGTTGATTGTTTCTGCTGGGTGTATCTGACTATCCTTCTTTTCCATTTTTTTAGCATGTGATTGTTGATGTGTGAAAGGTAGTAATATAGAGGACTAATTTTGTTTGGATCTCTTGTTTTCAGTTCCATCTCAAGCCACTGAACCCTGCAACTACTTACGAGACAGCAAGGGCTATCTATCTAGCTTTTGCCCTGCAACAAGATCTGTCTCTCATCTCTCCAGTCGGTTCAAGGTACTTTGCTGATTCCAGCTACACCACACTTACTCTAGCTATTTTTCTCTCTAAAAGAGATGATCATGTGTCTTTGCGTTAGAATTGTTGGTGTTCGTTCAACGTAAATGCTACATCGGTTTTATTTCAAGCCAAATTTGTGTGCACTGTCTTCTAGGTTGCAGGCCACATTTTCCCTTTCCATTTGTTGCTAGTCTTTAGTGACTGAATCTGATTATCCTTCCTGTTAGCATGGGATTGTTGATGTGAAAAAGCGAGGTAATAATACAGAGGACTAATTTTTATTTGCCTGCTTGTTTTCAGTACCAGCTCAAGCGTGAGGCCGTGAGCGAACCCTGCAACCAATGGCGGGGGTTCTGAATGCTCTGGCATCCTACGTGGCCAGCATGCTCGCCCAGATGGCCAAAGAGGAGGTGGCCATGTTGATCGGTGTGTCCGTCGCGATCGAAGACCTGAGCATCAAGTTTGGGGACCTCAAGAGTTTCCTTGCTGATGCTGATAGGAGGAACATCACCGATGAGAGTGTGCGGAGGTGGGTTGGGGAACTGAAGTGTGCCATCACTAGTAGAAAAGGGCCCATTAGTCCCGGTTCCAGAGGCCCATTTGTCCCGGTTCTGGAACCGGGACTAAAGGGTCGGGACTAAAGCCCAAAACCTTTAGTCCCGGTTCTCTTACGAACCGGGACCAAAGGGGCTCCACGTGGCCGCTGCGGGAGCCCAGGCAGGAGGACCTTTAGTCCCGGTTGGTAACACCAACCGGGACCAAAAGGCGGCCACGCGTCAGCAGCTCGCAGTCGCTGGGGGTTTTGTTTTTTTTTGGAAGGGGGGGTTTTGGGGTTTTGAAGGGTTAATTTAGGGGTTTGCGAGCTAATAGAGAGAAGTGACCTCTCTTTTTCCGTGCTTGGTCGACGCTAGCTACTACACATATAGAGAGAACTCGACGCTAGCTAGTAAGCAAATAAAGAAAACCATTAATTACACAAGATCGTGATGAACATATATAGAGAGAAGTGACATCTCTTTCTTCGTGCTTGGTCGAACAACAAGTTTTCGTATATCTATCCGACGCTGCTACATATGTACAATATATAACATCCCTTACAACCATTTCAATTTCACATGGTATTCTCCGTGTTCAGGTATGACGTGGTCAAGAAAGAATCCTGCCAATTCCTCTTGAATTGCTCGTATGCGATCATGTGGTAGGAGTTCATCCCGCATCTGCCAGATCTAATTTAAAGAAGGGGGTCAATACATATATATGAATGAAACTCAACACAATTGATGGTAATATATAAAATAAAATTGTGAATATTGTTTACGTACTTCAAATTGTTTCTCAGAGGAGGCCCGTTCAGAGGTATAGTAGCGAATGAACTCGCATACGTAGTATCCACATAAATGAGTGTTGGGTGCCTGCAACAAGCACTTTACGAGAATAGAGTTCAATCAAATTGATAAGCAAGCATGATAATGGTATTGATGAAACTAGAATCAATGAGAGATGCGCGGAACTAGCTAGTACTACTTACTTTGGGGTGTGTAAATCGCAGCTCCTTCTTCAGACCCGGAACCTTAGCGGTGAACGTTTTCCAAACCCTGGCAGGCAAAGAAAATGATTACTTGATATCAGGAAATGAACGAAAGTTGCCGATATGGTCCCGGTATTGATTGAACTTACTTCTGGAGCATTGCAGTCATGTCCGCATAATACTTGGGATCTTTACGGAGCGAGTCTAAGACAGTTACGAATGCCCCGTCAAGGTTAATGGATAGCAGAATATAGTGGAAGCTGCACACGCATAAGTCATCAATTACATTACTTAACCACGAGTAAGCGGAACCGAATATGCAGAAGATAGTAACACTCACTTGAAGTTGTAAGGAAAGAGTATTTCCCTTTTGTTTTGATGTGTAAGGAACGTTTCTAGCAAGTTGTTCTCCGTATCTTCAGCCGCATTTCGTATCGACCATTCATTTACGGTATTTGGGCTAATGAACCCAACGTCAAAGATTCCTATTTTTTTGCATTCGACCATCTTCAATCTGCATAATATACTGAGGATAATTATATATACATGCAATGAACGAGCTGAGCTAGAGACTTAATTATAGAAGTAATACTTACAGACAGTAGCAAGTCATGAGTTGTTTGTCGAAGGCCTTTTGATTGTATAATTGAAATAACTCCACAAATTCAACAGGCAGCAGGTCGACTCCAGGGAAGTCATGCTCTTTTTTAATTCCGACTAACAAACTGTCTTTCCCAGACTTCCTGCAGGTTTCCATGTACCAGTCATGCAATTTTTGCATCATCGTTGTTAGATGAGGATGATCAGGTTTGACGAGAGGCTTCCCGTGCTCGTATCTAAAGACGTCTACTACCTCAGCCGTTTCAAACTGTACATCATCGGGCAGGTAATCATCAAGAGTGGTACCGGGCAGTAGCACCGGATGATTAGTGATATCGCTAGACACCTTGAGCGGGGGGCACGATTTCTTCTCCTGTTCGCCGAGCTGGGGAATTGTTTTCCCACTTCTTCATTTTTTCGCTCTTGCAGCACTGGAAGTACTTCCCGACTGCTGCGCTTCAGCATGTGTCTTAGTAATTATGCGGTCATAGTTGGAATCCGGCGGAGGCGGTGGTGGTCGCTTCAGGGCATTGATAGTGCGCTTCACTTTCACCGGATCTACCTTCTCCTTCGGAGGTGGAGTTTTCTTTGCAAAATGGTCCCTCAGTTGGGCACGACATATGTCCTCGTTTTCCTGCTCGGTCCTCTCATATGGTAACTTTTTCAGAGGCTTGAGAGATGGACCGTATCTGAATTGGCTCCCGCCTCTGCTTGTACTGCTAGCCGCTGGAGCGGCGGCGTCTCTCTTCCGTTGTTGCTGACGAGGCGGAGAAATCCGACGCGCCGGAGGAGCCGGAGCGGCGGCGTCTGTCTTCCGCCGTTGCCGACGAGGCTGAGGAGGAGGCGGACTGCTCCGACGCGCCGGAGTAGGCGAAGGAGGAGGCGGAGTGCCCTGACGCGTCGGAGGAGCCGGAGAAGGAGGCGGAGTGCCCTGATCACTCGCCGGAGGAGGAGGAGGAGGAGGAGGCGGAGTGCCCTGACTCGCCGGAGGAGGAGGAGGAGGCGGAGGCGTCCGGTTTGGAAGCTTGATGTACTCCTTCTGCCATAGACATGTACTCCTCAGGGCACGAACCAGCTGATTCTCCCCTTCACCTGTAGAGTGGTCAAGCTCGAGCTCCTCAAATCCCTCCATTACTTCATCCACCATCACAACAGCATAGCCATGTGGAATCGGACGACAGTGAAAAGTTCCGTTGGGTTGAGGAGGTGCAACAGAGCCGACAGCCGCCTTGAAAGTGAGGTTCCGGCATTTCTTCATAAGCTCGCAATGTTGAGCCTCCGTGATAGTATCCACGGGGTAGCTAGGAGACGTGAAGTCAGGCTGAACGGGCTCCGTGGAAGCGACGCTGCTTCTCCGCTGAGATGGCGGGGTAGCTTCTGGGGTAGCTTCGTGCCGCTGAGATGGTTGGCCGGCAGCTCGCTGGCTCTCAGCTTCCTCTAGCTTTTGTAGTCTTGCATTGAGCTTCTGAATTTCGCTCAGCTCCGCTTTCCTCTTTCTCTCCCGGCTTCTGTAACTGCCTGCGTCGGGAAACCCAACCTTCCACGGAACGGAGCCTGGTGTGCCTCGTGTTCGTCCAGGGTGCTCAGCATTCCCTAGGGCCTCAGTGAGCTCGTCCTTCTCTCTGTCGGGAATGAACGTCCCTTCCTGCGCTGCGGTGATATACTCCTGAAGCTTCATGACGGGTATTGCAAGTTGCTCGTCCGTCCAACGGCACTTTCCTGTTTCAGGGTCCAAAGTTCCCCCAACCCCGAAGAACCAAGTCCTTGAACGGTCTGGCCAGTTCAATGTCTCTGGTTCGACCCCTTTAGCAATCAGGTCATTCTCCGCTTTGTCCCACAACGGCCGGGCTTTGAGGTAGCCACCTGACCCCGTGTGATGGTGATACTGCTTCTTTGCAGCGTTGTTCTTGTTTGTCTCTGACATTTTCTTACTCTTGTCCGATGTCTTGTAGGCCACAAATGCGGGCCAGTGATCTCTTATCTTCTCAAATCGGCCGGTGAATTCTGGAGTCTTCCCTTTGTCGACAAACTTTGATTTCAACTCATTCTTCCACCTCCTGAATAGATCTGCCATCTTCTTAAGAGCACACGCCTTGACCAGTGGCTCTATAACTGGCTTATTCGGATCCTCCTCTGGCGGTAGGGTGAAATTTGCCTTCAGCGCGGTCCAAAGATCATCTTTCTGTCTATCGGTGACATAATCACCTTCAGGGGCGTCGTCCTTAGGCTTATTCCATTGCTTGATGTTGATCGGGATGTTGTCCCTAACAATAACTCCGCACTGAGCAGAAAATGCGTCCTTGGTCCGCTTGGGTTCAATCGGATGGCCATCGTCCACGAGTGCTGTGATCGTGAACCTTTCATCCTTGCGCAACCTCTTCTTCGGGCCTCGTCTCGTTACCGAAGTTTGGCTCGATCCGGAGGGCTATAAAAGAAGAAAGAAGAGTTAATATATGTACATACCAAAACAATTAATGCATCAATTAGCTAGTCAGCACAGGCTTAATTAATATATATACCTCGCCGGACTTTGCAACAGCTCCCTCCTCCGATCGGTCACCGGAGCCGTCATCCTCTCCTTCCAGACCATCGGTGTCGTTGAGAAACGACAAGACATCACGCCCGCCGAGGATTATGTCCCCCAACAACTGTTCTTGTTCCAAGTCTCTTTGAGCCATAGTTTCTGCAAATATTACAACATGGCAATTAATATACAAACATGAATGTCCGACGTCCGGACCGCCTCTCTCATGAATGTCAAACAAGGGATTCTCTTAACCTTTAAGGGATTCTCTTAACGAGTACAGCTCATCAGAAACAGTGTTGTCACCCATGAGACGTGTTTGCAACCAATTGCCGAAAGTCCTGATGTGTTCATATGTAATCCAGTCGTTACACTGCTCCGGGTGTTTGGAGCGCAGAATATTCTTGTGTTCATCGACATACGGGGTCACCAAGGTAGAATTCTGTAGAACTGTGTAGTGTGCTTGAGACCAAGAATGCCCGTCCCTACATATTATTGAGTCCGCTCCTAGCGTGCCTTTTCCAGTTAGTCTCCCCTCATACCGCGATTGAGGGAGACCAATCTTCTTAAGGTCAGGAATGAAGTCAACACAAAACCCAATGACATCCTCTGTTTGATGGCCCATGGAGATGCTTGCTTCTAGCCTAGCGCGGTTACGAACATATTTCTTTAAGACTCCCATGAACCTCTCAAAGGGGAACATATTGTGTAGAAATACAGGGCCCAGAACGACAATCTCGTCGACTAGATGAACTAGGACGTGCGTCATGATATTGAAGAAGGACGGTGGGAACACCAGCTCGAAACTAACAAGACATTGCACCAAATCACTCCTTAACCTTGGCAGGATTTCTGGATCGATCACCTTCTGAGAGATTGCATTGAGGAATGCACATAGCTTCACAATGGCTAATCGAACGTTTTCCGGTAGAAGCCCCCTCAATGCAACACTACTAGGAAAAGGGCTATAGATGATATGGCTACTAATGGCGCACCAGACATGTGGTGCGCCACTACTATATAGTAATGGCGCACCATGAGTTGGTGCGCCATTAGTGTGGTAGACACTAATGGCGCACCAGACCCACGGTGCGCCATTAGTGACAAATGTTTTTTTTTTCATTTTTCCAAAAATACTAATGGCGCACCAGGGAAGAGTGCGCCATTACTAGTTTAACTAGTAATGGCGCACCACCAACACAGTGCGCCACTACTATTTTTTTTTTTTTTTTTTTTTGCAAAACTACTAATGGCGCACCTCAAGCAGGTGCGCCATTAGTAACCAGGGTTACTAATGGCGCATATATGGGTGGTGCGCCATTAGTAACCTGGGACCAGCTAGATATTTTGGACAGCCACACCTACACACTCACTTTCCCCACTTCATTCTCTCCACCTCCTCCTCCAAGATTGTGTCGGCTGCCTCCTCCTCCTCACCTCATTTGCACCATAGATTCATCAAAATTAGGTGGTTAAATTACCTTTTTTTGATAGGTAAGTAAGGGGAAAGCTATCTTTATGTTGTAGATCTACTTTTTTTCTCTCCCTCGCTCCAACAACGTGCACATGCACTTTTTATGGCCTTGCTAGATCTATGTATGTTTGTGGTGTTGCATTTGTTTGTGGTGTTGCATATATGTTTGTGTTTGCAGGTACCGGTATTTGAAATGCGATAGTTGCCAATATTTTGCCGGAATGTTAATTCATTTCCGTTTCGGCGAGAATTTTGGCACTATGCATTCTTTTTGGTCCTATTTTTAGGGAAAGTCATGCCAAATTTTTTCTTGGTTCTAAAATATCGTTTTGCTCTACCCCGCAGGCGACCATGGTCCGCACGATGACCGAAGGCATCGTGAATAGGTTTTTGAGCTCCGCGAAGGCCGAGATGCTTCAAAAGAACGAGACGGAGATAAGATGTCCGTGTCGAAGATGCAAGCTGAAGAGCCTTATTGCGGACCCGGATTCCGGGCAGGTGCGGGACCACCTGCTCTTGCGTGGTTTCATGGATGGCTATCGGTGGCAAGGTGATGAAGATGACTATGAAGTCGTCCATGGGGGCCGGGCAAGAAATGAGGAAGGGCAGCAAGACAACCACCGCGGCGAGGGCGGTCGAGAAGACGAAGAATCTCCAGGACATGATCACGACGGTGATGCTGTACACAGTCATCATGTAGAAGATGCCGGACATGATGATGAGGAAGATCAAGACGAAGGGCATGATCATGAAGATGAAGATGCCGGAGCAGACGACGATGGAGGCTGGGTGCAGGACCCTCATATTCAAGAGCTGCTTCTCAAGCAGACGGATAACGCAAGAGCTGCCGCCCGAGAGAAAGCCAAGCTGGATCAACTGGAGATAGACGCGGTTACTCCATTGTATGAAGGATGCAGGCCCGAGGATACCCGCCTGAAAGTAACGCTCATGGCTCTGGAGATGAAGGTAAAACACAAAATGACCGACGCATGCTTTGACGAGAACATGTCATTCTGGCACGAACGTCTTCCCAAGGGGAACAAGTGCCCGACCAGTTTCGAGGAGGCGAAGAAAATCGTGTGTCCTCTGGATTTACCGCACGTGAAATACCATGTGTGCATGAACAATTGCATCATTTATCGGGACGAGCACGCGGAGTCTACTATATGTCCGGTGTGCGGCGTCACTCGATACAAGAAGAGGAAGAAAGCTCCTCGAAAAGTGGTGTGGTACTTTCCGATCACTCCTCGTCTGCAGCGGACCCTAAGGTAGCAAAGCTCCTGCGTTGGCACGCGGATAGGGAGGAGAAGAAGGGAGAAGATGACGGAAATGATCCGGAGATAAATAAAAAAGACAAGATGCTGAGTCACCCTAAGGATGCGAGCCAGTGGCAAGCGTTGAACTTCGAAGACCCAGAATTTGGGAACGATCCAAGGAACATCGTGCTGGGCGCGAGCACCGATGGAGTCAATCCGTTTGGCAGCCAGAGAAGCACACATAGCACCTGGCCTGTGTTTGTGTGGATGTACAACCTTCCCCCCTGGTTGTGCATGAACAGGAAGTACATTCACATGAGTATGCTAATTGAAGGGCCGAAACAACCAGGGAACGACATCAATCTATATCTGGGGCTGCTGAAAGAGGAGCTAGACACGCTGTGGAAAACGCCAGCCAATATGTGGGACGCCGCAGAGAAAGAATATTTCCCTATGAGAGCCGCACTGCTCACGACGGTGCACGACTATCTCGGTTACGGATATCTCGCGGGGCAGGTGGTCCACGGATTTTCTGGATGCGTCAGGTGCATGGATGACACAACGTATCGCCAGCTAGATAGAGATCCTGGGTCTTCGAAAACCGTGTTCATGGGACATCGAAGGTGGCTTTGCGACGATGACCCATGGAGAAAACGCAAGGATCTGTTCGATGGTGAAACCGAACCCCGAAGACGCCCGCGTACGAGGAGCGGCGAGGAAATAGACGAGCTGTTGAAAAATTGGAAAGATTGCCCACTGCCGGGAAAGAAGCAAAAGGCGCCAGAGCCGGGAAAGAAGCGAAAGGCGCTAGAGCCGCTGCTGAAGGTATGGAAAACGAGGTCTGTTTTCTGGGACTTGCCGTACTGGAAGATCCACCGTGTGCCTCACAGCCTTGATGTCATGCATATCACGAAGAACGTGTGCGAGAGTCTGCTTGGTACCCTGCTCAACATGCCAGAGAGGACCAAAGATGGGCCGAAAGCAAGGGCAGACATGAAATCAATGGGCATCAGGGAGGAGCTTCACGCTAATGATGATGATGATGAGGCGAAGCAGGACACAGAAAGTCGTCGCAAAGGCAAAAAGGCCAAGAAGACCGGAAATGACTACCCTCCCGCGTGCTTCACTCTAAGTCAGGAGGAGATCGAGCAGTTTTTCACCTGCCTCGTAGGAGTAAAACTTCCTTACGGTTACGCGGGGAAGATAAGCAGATACCTAGACCCAGCGAAGCAGAAGTTCAGCGGGATGAAGTCTCACGACTGTCACGTGCTGATGACGCAGATACTTCCAGTTGCAATCCGTGGGATCATGGACGCGCACATCCGTGAAACGCTATTTGGCCTATGCAACTTTTTCGACGTCATCTCTCAGAAGTCGGTTGGCGTGAGGCAACTCAGAAGGCTACAGGAAGAGATCGTGGTGATACTATGCGAGCTTGAGATGTACTTCCCGCCCGCATTCTTCGACGTTATGGTGCATCTGCTGGTCCATATCGTGGAGGATATCATCCAACTCGGGCCGACGTTCCTGCACAGCATGATGCCGTTCGAAAGGATGAATGGTGTCATCAAAGGATACGTTCGCAACATGTCACGTCCAGAGGGAAGCATAGCCAGGGGCTTTCTGACCGAAGAGTGCATCTCCTACTGCACGAATTATCTAGGCATCGAGAACCCCGTTGGTCTGCCCGTCAACAGGCACCTCGGCAGGCTCGCTGGATGGGGTCACCGTGAGGGTCGGCGCGAAATGCATGTCGACTTCGAGGGTCGACTCGCCGACTTTGAAAGAGCAAACCTAGTCGCGCTACAACACATAGACGTGGTCGATCCTTGGGTGGTAGAGCACAAAACCTTTATTGAGAAGACGTACAATGACCGAGGCCAACAGAGGACGGACGGAGATATAATCAAAGAGCACAAATCATGTTTCACGCGTTGGTTCAAGCAGAAGCTTCTGTCGTACCCTTTACATGAGGATTCTTCCGCGGAAGAACAACTCTTATTCGCCTTGTCACAGGGCGCCGAGCACAACCTGATGACCTATGAGGCGTATGATATCAACGGCTACACATTCTACACCGAGGACAAGGACATGAAGAGCGATGGTTATCAGAACTCTGGGGTAACGATGGAATCCTACACCGGTAATGACAAGGACAGATACTACGGAAGGATCGAGGAGATCTGGGAGCTGAGCTACGCTGGAGATAAGGTCCCGATGTTCCGTGTCAGATGGGCCAAGAGCGTCCTAAAAGAAGACCGGTATTTCACCACCATGGTTATACCCGAAGCCAAATCCAAGACCGCGGGCGCAAACGTCACCGCGAAAAATGAGCCATGGGTACTGGCTTCCCAAGTGGACCAATGCTTCTTCATTACCGACCCGTCAAAGCCCAGTCGTGTTGTCGTGAGGAGAGGCAAAAGGAAGATCATCGGAATGGATGGAGTCGCCAATGATCAAGACTTCGACAAGTATGGCGACCCGAAGATGGAACATGACGACGACGATGAAGTAGCAGCATACACCACAAGAAGAAGCAGGACCACCCTACCTAAAGGACGTCCGTTCCACAGAAGAACTCCATTTGCGAAAAAGAAGGACAAGAAGATTGTGAACAGATAGCTAGCTAAGATCGATTGTATTTAAATCGTAGTGCGCCATTGCTATCTAAAAAAAAGCTTTCTAATGGAAGCTCACATATCTAAAAAAAAAGCTTTCTAATGGAAGCTAAGATCGATTACTGTTTTTATAAAAAAATATTACTGTTTTTATAAAAAATATTAAAAAATAGCAACAAAAAATAATAATAAAAAAACATACTAATGGCGCACCGCTCGGGTAGTGCGCCATTGCTATCTAAAAAAAAAGCTTTCTAATGGCGCACCTCTAAGGGGTGCGCCATTGCTATAAAAAAAAGATTTCTAATGGCGCACCGCTCAGGGGTGCGCCATTAGTAAGCTTCCCCCTAGCTCTAACTCGCCCGACCCCTTCGTCCCTCCCTCTCGCCAGATCCACTTCCCGCCCCCCGCGCGCTGCCCCGACCCACGACGCCGCCGCCCCTACGTGCGCCGCCACCCCCGCGCCCCCGCGCCCCCCACCACTGCAGCTCCGCCATCGCCGACGCCTCCGCGACCTCGCCGTCGCCGACAGCCTCCCCGCGTCGGCCCCTGCCCTGCGCCGCCTCTACCTCAGTCCGGGCACGGGGTGCAGGACGACGACCGCCGCCGACCCGCGAAGCACGTGGCCGTCGGCCTCCCCACGACCAACCGAGGCGCCCAGGAGGACCGCCGTCGTCTTCTTCTTCGACTACGAGGACCCGGACGAGCTCGGACGCCCTCGAGCCATCCCTTCGACGCCGCCGCCGCCGCCGACCCCGACCCCGACCCCTCCGGCGACCGGCCGCGCCCGCCCAGGTACCTCTCCTCCTTCCTCCTTCCTCTGCCCTCCTCCTCTGCTCCCTTGAGTAGAAATACCTGGGCCATCTTTATTACTCTAAAGGGTTGAACTAGGGTCCTTACGTTATGTTCTATTCCATGCAGCAAAGGCAATTTTCATCTAAGTTGAGCTGATTTTGATTTCCGTATGTTATGGGGGGACAACAGATATTGCTATATGTTCATTCTTGAGGGTACAGACTTGCTAAACTATTGATGATTTTTTGTTGGGTGACCTATTAGATCTGGAATGGAAGCTCACATAAGTTGAGCTGATTTTTGTCCATATGAAAGCAGAGGACCATATGGTCCGTGGCCTTTTCATCCATATGAAAGTAGAGGCACATTGTGGTGCTAGTTTGCTGGGTTTTGTCTCCGACCATCGTGTCGTGATGATTTTGCAGGTACCCCGAGAGGCCCTTGAGTTTGCCGAAATGTCGATTAACTTCCGTTCCGGCAAATTCGGGTACTCCATATGTCCTATTTTCAGCAAAGGTCATGCTGAAATTTTCCGTGAATTTTAGCATGACTTTGCTAAAAATCGGACATATGGGGTACTTGCTACTAATGCATGGGCCGGGGTATCTTAGTACTTAATTAAGTAGCTTTTAGGGTGCCTCGGTGTCGATAAGAACCTAAATGATGAAAGCTTAGGCTTTTAGGGTGCCTCGGCGTCGACAAACCCTAAATGATAAAAGCTTAGCTTTTAGGATGCCTCGGTGTCGACAAACCCTAAATGATGAGACCATGATCTTGTTCCTTGACAATAACCAACTTTTTGACCAAACTTTTTTCCTATTTAGAGCAAAACATGGCCCACAACGATGAGGTCGGTGGTTCGGGCGGCAAGCAATTCTGGGAGCTGTCCCTGGAGATGGAGGAACAACCTCACCGCTATGAGGACGCCGCGGAAGACACCGATCCTGACTACACAACCCCTAGTGGCGTCGGGGATGACACCACTGATGGTGCCACCGAGGATGCCACCACTGATGGTGCCTCCGAGGATGCCACCACTGATGATGGCAGCGCACGCACAGATGGCAGCCAACCGAAGAGGCAACGGAAGGACCGGCGCCTGAACGTGCTCCGCACCGTCAAGGAGGAATTTACTCAAGTGGACTCCGACGGGCATCCAACGGAGCCCAAACAAATAGTCAAGGGGTACTCGGTTCAGCTCGGGTGCATTCTCCGGAGCACCGTCTCGATCAACACCGAGAACCTAAGGCATAAGGACCGAGGGAATTTGCGCAACCTCCTCTTCACGAAGCTGCACGAACGATACAAGTTCCCCGCTGAATTTGAAAACACACGCCTCTCAGGGAATAAAGTGAACAGTGCCGCCCTCACGAGGATGAGCACGGCCCTGTCTACTTGGAGAAGCGCGGTGCAAAGAATGATTGAGAAAGGTGATAGTTATGAGAAGATCAAGGCGAAAAATCCTTCGATCAGCGAAGATGACTACAAGGAGTTCAAGATCAAGTGCGAGAGCAGCGCAACCTCCGAATCAAGTCAGTGGGGGAAAGAAATGCGGGAGTTGAACTTAGGGGAACACAAACTCGGTCCCGGCGGTTACAGAGTGGCGGAGCCTATATGGGACAAGGAGGACGCGGAGCGTGCCGAGCAAGGCCTACCGCCCCGCTTCGAGAAATACCGTGACAAGCAGACCAGGAACTATGTCAGGGCCCGGTACAAGGAGGACCCGGTAACAAAGGAGCTTACCACGGATCCGAAGACCAGGGCGCTTGAGCTTGTTCTGGCGCAGGAGACTGAAAGCAGCAGCGCGGGGTCGTCTCAGAGCATCCCTTGGGACAGCACTCTAAATAGGGCGTTGAACATAATGAAAAACAAGGATAAGCTCAGTAAGACGTCGTCAGCTGGTCGTGTGGCCGACAAAGGCTTGTCCACAAAATGGTCGTCATACTATAACGCTGGTGGGCGAAAGGAGAGAAAGACCAGCTCGGAAAGCCAGTCGCGCGAGGTTCAAGAACTCAAGGCACAAGTGGCGCGGATTCCGGAGATTGTCCAAGAGCAAGTGCAACAACAACTGGGATCGACGCTCACCGGCATTATGCCTACCTTGATTCATGGGCTGACGACGTGGATTGCGAGCGGCCAACAGGGGCCACCCCCGATTCCCAGCTTCACGGCCAGCAACTCGCACAACGCGCAGGCGGCGCCATTGGTGTCTCCGGCGTAGCCGGTATTGGTGTCTTCGATGCCGGCACGGGCATTGGAGCTTAATGCACCCGGGTGTACGCCGGCCGGCACCTCGGCAGCAAGCGGCCCCTCCGTCAATTGCACGCCCGCCGTTGGCGGTGCCTCGACATTAGCCGAGCTCGACGCCATCATCACGGTAACTAATTAAGCCTCTCGGCCGAGGACTTCATCTCCTTGCCTTTGACTGGGCATCCCTGACGCCCTACATGTTTTCGCAGGGCGCCGCCGACGTTCCGTGCACTCTCCTGCACTTCGTGAACAACGAGTTGGTCGATGTCGCCAAGGGCAAAATCGTTCAACCGGGCAACCCCGTGTTCCACGGTAATCCAATGCCACCCACCGTGTATAGGGTTCAACTGGTTCAGGTGCTGCCAGGCTGCGACGAGTTGTTACCTCCGATTCGACCCGCCGGGGCCGACGAAGATGATGTGATGACCCTCAGCGCCTGCCTAAGCTGGCCCCTGCTTTGGCCGAAGAGCCAGATTCGTTTGGGGGCGGGGACACCACCCCAAAGACAACACCGCCAGTCGTGCCGGCGCCAAGCCATGGCAAGACCGCCGCAACGCTACCGGACATGCCGGACATGCATATGGCACAGGATCCAGGCATGCATATGGCACAGGATCCAGACGACGACGACAACGACGACGGTACATTTACCAACGTCGATAAGTACTTCAAAGAACATGGGTGCGATGACGAATTCATGGGGCCTCCTTCTCAAGAACCCAACCCTGCAAAAGACGATCGCGATCTAGCTGGTACCGCGGAGAAACCCAATTGCAACAGGCGTCGTCTGGCGTTCAGTTCTCAGGAGACGCCTCCAGCTGCCGACTTCACCGAGCCTCGGATAGCCGAGGTGCGAAATATTATCAGCCCCAGCACACGCAAGAAGGCGGTCTGTGAGCAGAACTCGGTCCCATTACAGCAGAAGAAGAAGGGACGGAAAAGAAAGAGTAACAAGGGTGCGAGCCAGCCGGCACCGAGTACGACCCGTGCTCAGGACGGGCCACCTTCACCTAAGGATATCTCGAGGAGGGTGCATGTGGCGGGTAGGCCGATGCTACCGACTAATATGCTCAATGCTGCAACCGGTGCTATGCGGAGTCTGCATGACAGTGTTCTTTCTTTGGAGAAGCGGCGTCTCCGAGAGAATGACGTGGCATACCCGGTTTTCGTGGCCAAGGTGCCAGAGGGCAAGGGCTTTGTGGATAGCGCCATCGGGGGTACGATCGTCCTGCGGTTTGATGACATCTTCGCTATGTTTAACCTTCATCCGCTGCACTACACCTTCGTTCGGCTATTTTCGCTGAGTATGGAGATGCGGATCATTAGAGACAAGACCCCGGACATCGTGATAGTCGACCCCTTCTACATGCGTGCCAAGATCTTGGGCAGCGCTGGGGACCGGCAAGTCGCGAGTTCTTACCTCGAAGGCGTCATTCTGGCAAACCCAGATAAGGATAACTTCCTCGTGCCTTACTTTCCCGAGTAAGTCGTCCCCTCAACCGCCCCGTAACATATGATTTCTTAGATTTCGATCGTTTTTTTTAACATTCCGTGTTTTGTGCAGTGACACACATTGCACACTCATCCTCTTAAGCCTGAAATATTCCATGGCCACGTATTTCGACTCGGACCGTCAGTCGAAGAAAGACTACACAAATGTCAAGAAAGTTCTTGATGATGTTCTCCCCGGCTACGCCAAATCTGGAGGCACCTTCACCAGGCCAGTTCGTAAGTACGGCAAGCACGTGTTCGCCCACAATACGACGTTCCCCTGCGTCAAGCAGCCGCCTGGCGGTCAGAAGGATGCCTACTACGCCCTCCATCACATGCGGGCGATCGTACGGGACCATAATCACCTTCTGCTACCAAATAATCTCAAAGCTTGGGCCGCAAGCTTGTCGGCAATCCAGGACACGGACATCAGACAAGAATTCTTTCGCATCCAGTCGGAGTTTGCGGAAATCATCCATCAAGAAGTCCTTCGTACCTCGGGGCAGTTCTACCTCAGAAATCAACCGTCCAACAGTGAGATAGACACAACGCTACAAATGCAGGCTGGCAACGCCCGCGATTTCATGACCATCACGATAGACGGCGGCTTCATCCACGCTCCGGTCCCTTGAGTCGAGTCGAAAGTAGTGATGCCATGTCTAGTTTTGAAACATCGATTGGCTCATGTTGTAATTAAACTTTGATGAACTTGTATGTCTCTTTGGTTTGGACAGTCGTTCAACTTAGATGTAATCGATGCTATTAATGTCTTGCTTTTCTCTTCCGATCCTTTTGTTGCATACTTATATATTGCTTATGTATTGTCTGTGAATTGGTACTAACGTTTTGTTTGGCTAGTGCATAGAGATGCCGTCGTATGTCGTGTACAAGGGTAGGGTTTCCGGAGTCTACGACGACTGGGAGGAGTGTCGGACACAGGTTCACCGTTTCAGCGGTAACAGTTACAAAGGGTACACCACTAGGGCGGAGGCGGAATCTAGATACGCGCGCTATCTAGCGGGAGAGAGGAGGGAGCGTTGGAGGAACCGGATGAAGACCAGTTTCATCGCGATTATGCTCATCGTGATGACCGCAGCTCTCTTCTATGTGATGGTAGTTTAGATGATCGATATCGACTTGTAATGTGAAGACAAACTCGCTACTCGCGGTTTCGAGACTTGTAATGTTCTAACTTTGTTCGGTATTTTAAATTCGGAGACTAATATGATGAATTGTATTCGGACACTAATCTTCTATTGTATTCGATGAATCTGCTGTTGCTGTGTGGTGCTAGCTATATTCTGTCAAATAATATATTTTGTAACCTGTGAAAATATCAGAAACGAAAAAAAAAATCTCTAATATTCATACTAGTGGCGCACCACCACATTGTGCGCCATTAGTAAGCCAGAGCACACTAATGGCGCATCATCCACCAGTGCGCCATTAGTATGCCAAAGCACATGGGTAAATATGGCCCCTGGGAGGCATACTAATGGCGCACCGTGGGCTATACTAATGGCGCACTGCATGGTGCGCCATTAGTATACCAGATACTAATGGCGCACCAGTGGTGCGCCATTAGTAAAAAATTCTAATGGCGTGGTGCTAGTGGCGCACCTGTAGTGCGCCATTAGTAGCAAAAACAGGTGCGCCACTAGCAGTCCTTTTCCTAGTAGTGCAACCGGAAACAGTTGCGTCATAATCACGTGGCAGTCATGAGACTTTAGGTTCTGGAACTTTTTCTCTGCCATATTCATTATTCCCTTTATATTCGACGAGAAGCCAGACGGGACCTTCATACTGAGCAGGCATTCAAAGAAGATTTCCTTCTCTTCTTTGGTAAGAGCGTAGCTGGCAGGACCTTCATACTGCTTTGGATGCATGCCGTCTTTTTCATGCACACGTTGCTGTTCCTCCCGTGCCTTCGGTGTATCTTTTGTCTTCCCATACACTCCCAAGAAGCCTAGCAGGTTCACGCAAAGATTCTTCGTCACGTGCATCACGTCGATTGCAGAGCGGACCTCTAGGTCTTTCCAATAGGGTAGGTCCCAAAATATAGATTTCTTCTTCCACATGGGTGCGCGTCCCGCATCGTCAGTCGGAACAGATAGTCTGCCAGGACCCTTTCCAAAGATTACTTGTAAATCATTGACCATATCAAGTATGTGATCACCAGTACAGAGGGCGGGCTTCTTCCGGTGATCTGCCTCACCTTTGAAATGCTTTCCTTTTTTTCGACATTGATGGTTGGTCGGAAGAAATCGACGATGCCCCAGGTACACATTCTTCCTGCATTTGTCCAAATATATACTGTCAGTGTCATCTAAACAGTGTGTGCATGCGTGGTATCCCTTGTTTGTCTGTCCTGAAAGGTTACTGAGAGCAGGCCAATCGTTGATGGTTACAAACAGCAACGCATGTAGGTCAAATTCCTCCTGTTCGTTCTCATCCCACACACGTACACCTCTTCCATTCCATAACTGTAAAAGTTCATCAACTAATGGCCTTAGGTACACATCAATGTCATTGCCGGGTTGCTTAGGGCCTTGGATGAGCACTGGCATCATAATGAACTTCCGCTTCATGCACAACCAAGGAGGAAGGTTATACATACATAGAGTCACTGGCCATGTGCTATGCTTGCTGCTCTGCTCCCCAAAAGGATTAACGCCATCTGCACTTAAACCAAACCATACGTTCCTCGGGTCACCTGTAAAGCCACTCCACTTTCTCTCGATCTTTCTCCACTGCGACCCGTCAGCGGGTGCTCTCAACTTCCCGTCTTTTTTACGGTCTTTTATGTGCCATTGCATCAACTTGGCATGCTTTTTGTTTCTGAACAGACGTTTCAACCGTGGTATGATAGGAGCATACCACATCACCTTGGCAGGAACCCTCTTCCCGGTGCGCTGGCCCTCAACATCACCAGGGTCATCGCTTCTGATCTTATACCGCAATGCACCGCATACCGGGCATGCGTTCAAATCCTCGTACGCACCGCGGTAGAGGATGCAGTCATTAGGGCATGCATGTATCTTCTGCACCTCCAATCCTAGAGGGCATAGAACCTTCTTTGCTTCGTACGTACTGCCGGGCAATTCGTTATCCTTTGGAAGCTTCTTCTTCATTATTTTCAGCAGCGAACTAAATCCCTTGTCAGATACACCATTGTCTGCCTTCCATTGCAGCAATTCCAGTGTGGTACCGAGCTTTCTGTTGTCATCTTCGCAATTTGGGTACAACCCTTTTTTGTGATCCTCTAACATGCGATCGAACTTCAACTTCTCCCTTTCACTTTCGCATTCTCTCTGTGCATCAACAATGACCCGGCGAAGATCATCATCGGGCACATCGTCTGGTTCCTCTTGATCTTCAGCTTCCCCCATTGCAGCATCACCGTATTCAGGGGGCGGGTAGTTGTCATCATCCTCTTCTTCTTCGTTGTCTTCCATCATAACCCCTCTTTCTCCGTGCTTGGTCCAAACATTATAGCGTGGCATAAAACCCTTCTCAAGCAGGTGGAAGTGAAGGGTTTTAGAGTTGGAGAAAGCCTTCATATTCTCATAGACAGTACATGGACAATGCATAAAACCATTCTGCTTGTTTGCCTCAGCCGCTTCAAGAAAATTATGCAGGCCCTTAATATACTCGGAGGTGCGTCGGTCACCGTACATCCATTGCCAGTTCATCTGCGTGCGTTATATAGTTCTCATTATTGAACAACATATAACTCTCTAGAGCATCTAATTAAATCATACAAGTAAGAACTATCTAGAACAACATATAACCAAAACCATCGCACTATATAATAACAAACAATAATAAAAGTAAGAAAGTTACACAAGTATCTATCTAAATCATACAAGTAAGAACTTTTTTCTTATAGAAAGAAGATAAGAAGAAGAGGCTAACCACGGTGGTGCCGGCGCCGAGATGGGCGCGGGTGATCGACGGCGGTGAGGACGGGGACGGGACAGGACGGACCGCCAAACCTAGACAAATCTTGAGGAAAATGGAGCTTGGACAAGGAGCTTCCAGAGGAGAAAGCTTAAGTGTGGCTCGGGCATTTCATCGAACACCTCATGTGCATAGGAGGTGAGCTAGAGCACCACAAAGCTCTCCCACGGCCGGCCAAAAAAACAGAGCAGTGCACTGCTCTCCTCGCGACCAGGGGGGTATATATAGGCCGACCATTGGTCCCGGTTTGTGGCTGGAACCGGGACTAAAGGACATCATTTGGTCCCGGTTCCAGCCACAAACCGGGACCAATGGTTGTGGGCCAGGAGCGAGGCCCATTGGTCCCGGTTCGTGTCTGGAACCGGGACCAAAGGGGTCAGACGAACCGGGACCAATGGCCCACGAGGCCCGGCCGGCGCCCTGGCCTCACGAACCGGGACCAAATGCCCCCATTGGTCCCGGTTCGTGAGTGAACCGGGATTAATGGGCTTTTCAGGGCTGGACCAAAGCCATGTTTTCTACTAGTGCATGTACCTCGCCACCGACATCATCGACCTTTGTCAGCTCAAGGCCATGGAGCAGCGTCCATCCAAGGACAAGGGGTGCCTTAACCCACTCCTCTTCTGCATGTGAAATCCTCTCCACTCCCACGACATCGGCACCCACATCAAGGCACTGAACAAGAAGCTGGGTAGCATCTGCGAGCGAGGCAATAAATTTAAATTTGCCAATCTAGAAGCCTACCAAGACATCAAGACAACTCCATCTCTTGCCACTGACCGCAAAACAGATTCATTGATGGAGCGGTCAGGTGTTGTTGGCGAGCAGATTGAGGAGGACACAAGAGCACTCATAGAGGTGCTTACAAGGTAGGGGGCTGGCGACAAGATTGGTCGACTCATGGTGGTCGCAATTGTTGGTGTCGGTGGGATTGGAAAGACCACCCTTGGCAAGAAGGTATTCAATGACGAGGGTATCAAAGGCAAGTTCACTAAGAAGATATGGCTTAGCATCACACAGGATTTCACCGATGTTGAGCAGTTAAGTACAACCATCACTGCCGCTGGGGGAGACCTGCCTAGAGGGAGTGGGGCTCTAAACAGGGCCCTACTTGTCGATGCTCTCAAGAACGCCATCGAGAACAAAAAGTTCCTTCTTGTGCTCGATGATCTGTGGGGAGTCGATGCATGGAACAAATTGCTAATGACTCCCTTTGGCTATGGTGGCCCCGGCAGCCGAGTCCTCATCACCACAAGACATGAAACTGTCACGAGAAACATGAAAGCTGTGCACTGCCAGCACGTTGACAAGTTAGGGCCTGAAGATGCATGGTCACTGCTCAAGAATCAGGTCAGCACTGCCCCAAACTCAACACACACACTGTTAATTTAACTTGAGCTGGATTTAGATATGTATCTTGGTTGGATCAATACGTAGTGATTCCAGGTTAACATATGTGAGATGAACTTTTGACTGCATGGTGTTACAATCAATTTAAAGATAATTTATTGTGTCCCTCCGTACTGTCTAGTGCGTCATTGTGCATGTCTTCAGTTGATTGATGACTAGTATTTGTTACTAATAATTGTTTGTCAGAAGAATAGTATGGGTACCACAGTAAACACCAGGCAACTATAATGCCCTTGCCGTAAGTTTCAATCTTAACACGAGTTCACCTAAATACCGTTCACATATATTTACTTGTTTGTGTCAATAGTAATTAACTAGTAGTGCCTATGATCCAAAATCTTGGTCCTTATTAGAATTTTAGGAGACAGGTGTTTCTAATTTTGACCATCTATAAAGAAAGTACTATCATCTGAAACATCACTTATATTCATTATAAAACACAAATTTATAAATTAATTTGAGGCAACTAACCTGCATATAACTTCATGATCAATGTATCAATATCAGGACCGTGTCGCGTCCTAAAAAACCTATATTCAGGAACGGATGAAGTATTCATGTTGTATGTGTGTAGTTAAGCCTCTGTTTTTCATGATAATAAACAAGTCAACTTACGAAATACATATTAAATAAATGCATAATACGTATGTGCATGATGTCAGCTTTAGTAGATAATAAATTAGCGAATGGCTTTAAATTTCTCTAATATCATTTAATTTTGGTAGTACATAACTTCTATTCCTTATAAATATAGGTTATCTTAGGACGTGGGTCAGTAGAATATTTCAAAACTTGGATATAACTAGATATTTTACCCACACTGAAAACATGAAATTGACACTACTAAATCCATCGTGGAATATACTTTCATAGTCTAGTATTGTTTTCATTGGAAACATCATATTTTTTGCGGAATTTGATTGAGAAAGGTTGTTTCACCATGAAGACTATGCCCATATACAAACCGAGATACATTTATGGTTAGAGGGAGTATTACTTTTGTTTGCTCGCTCAACTAACATATTATTAGTAAATGAAATGACTACATTAGCTAAACACCAGTGTTGGATGTTATCTTCCCCTTACTGAAGACATAGATTTAAACTGGTTGCAGGTACTCACAACAGAGGAAAATGGACATGAGATTGACATGCTAAAGGATCTTGGGTTGCAAATTTTAGCAAAATGTGATGGTTTACCGCTTGCTATAAAAGTGATAGGGGGACTTCTTTGCAGTAAGGAGAAATCACGACGTGCTTGGGAAAATGTCCTGGATGATGACATATGGTCAGTATCTCCAATGTCAGATGAACTAAACAATGCAATTTATCTTAGCTACCAGGATTTGCCCCCTTACTTGAAACAATGCTTCCTGCACTTCTCCCTTAAACCCAAAAAGACAAGCCTAAGTATCCTTGAAATCGTGTCCATGTGGATTTGTTAAGGATTGGTTCAAGGAGGCTCAAATAGTTTGGAAGAAGGAAAAAAGAACTATAAAGAGCTAATATTAAGGAACCTTATAGAGATAGATCCATTATTTCCTAGCCAGCTTTTGTGCAACATGCATGATGTCATTCGCTCATTTGCTCAATTTGTGGCTAGGGATGAAACACTAGTAGGTCACAATGGAGATACAACCAAAACAAAACTTAGATCACCCAATTTTCAAAGATTATCTATAGAAACCAGAGGAGAGGGATCAGATGAATTTGAGTGGAGATATTTTAGAGAGCAGAAATTGCTTAGGTCACTAATATTAACCGGAAGCCTCAAAATTCAGCATGGTGGTTCGTTGATTAACTTCCCAAGTCTACGACTTCTACATATTGAATCTGCAAATATTGCTGCACTGGTTGAATGTGTGTACCAACTCAAGCACTTGAGATACTTGACATTAAAGAGGACTGATATTTGTAGACTGCCAGAAAACATCCATTAGATGAAATTCCTACAGCATATTAACCTTGAAGGTTGTGAAAGTTTTATGAAACTTCCTCATAGTATTATCAAGCTGCAAGGGTTGAGACATCTTGATATTGATGACACATGTGTAAGTAGTATTCCTAGGGGTTTCCGAGCTCTTACAAATTTGAATTCACTATTTGGGTTTCCAGCCTATATTGATGGTGACTGGTGTAGTCTGGAAGAGTTGGGGTCTCTTTCCCAACTCAATGAACTTTCAATACAGAGTCTAGAAAATGTATCTAGTGCCTTGTTGGCGGAAAAGGCAAGGGTAAATGCAAAGGAAAAACTTACCATACTTGCTTTAAAATGTGGTGGTAGAGTGGGAGATGAGTTGGTCCAAGAAGGAGTCTCTGAGTCTAAGGAGGAGGAGCAGATGATTGAGGCGGTGTTTGATGTGCTATGTCCTCAGCCTTGCATAGAACAAATCTTCATAGAAAGATATTTTGGTCGTCGGCTCCCAGGATGGATGGCGTCCACAGCTATGGTGCCCCTCGAGAGCTTGAAGATTGTAGTCCTGGAACAGCTGCCTTGCTGCACCCAACTCCCTGATGGGTTGTGTCAATTCCCTTATTTAGAGTGGCTAAAAGTGATGAATGCTCCAGTAATCAAGTGTGTTGGTCCTGAATTCGTCCAACAGTACAATCAGCTGCACCGTCCTTCTTCTCAGTTGGCTGCTACGTTTCCCAAACTCCAGAAGTTGAATTTGTACGGAATGGAGGAATAGGAGGAGTGGGTTTGGGAGACGGAAGTGAAAGCTATGCCCTTATTGGAGGAACTTCGCATCAGTCGTTGCAAACTGGGTCGTATGCCTCCGAGACTTATGTCTCATGCAATGGCTTTGAAGAAGCTAGACATATGGAACGTCCAATGTCTCAACTCCTAAAGAACTTTGTTTCTGTAGTTGAGCTCGAATTGTATAACATACCTGAATTGTCCAAGATCTCCAATCTTCCAAAATTACAAAAGCTTGAAATCAGGTATTGCCCAGAGCTCGAGACAGTGCAGGAGATGGCTGCACTACGGAGACTCGAGCTGAGCATTTTCAACAGCGAAAGTCAACTTCCGGTCTACCTGCAGACTGTAAAGCCTAGTAATTTGCTGCTGGCCTGCAGCCTGGAAGTACTCACTTCCATGGCTGAGGGTGAATCTAGCTCCGAGTGGGACAAGTTCAGTCATATCAAGCACGTCGAGGCTTATGCAGAGGATGGAGAAAATGAGAAGAAATGGCACGTGTTCTACACATCTGAACCCTACAACATGGAGACAAATATAGAGCTAAATCTTCAGGTAAGACTTCTGTCCCTCTTTTTTAGTTAATTTCTTTCCTTAATCAGATGTTGTTAATTCCAAGCACCTTAATTTCACCAGTATGATAGAGCCTGACTGAATATATCTCCCACTGTTTCGTTTTCCTTGCCAGGAACAATCAGAGGATGAAGAGGACTAGGCTGCAGCTCCAGCGGGAACGTGGAAGCTGACATCGATATCCAAAAAGGACAATATGATGCACAGATATATGTATGTATTTCTGCTACTGCAACTTCAAATTTTAGTATTCTTACTTCTTTCATTGACAGTCGGTATCTTATGTTTTACGTTATGATCAAATCCATGCAGGTGGAACCAAATAAATTAAGGCGGCCTCCACTTCTTCCTCTCTGTTTAGATATGCTACGTTCTCTGTTGTGGCACTGAAAACTGGGTACAGGGAAAGCAGCAGCGACACCATACTCACAATTTTTTTTTTCTTTTTTCTCTTTTTGCGGGTGCGTTGCGTAGATTCTCTGAATAACTTATGAAATTTGTAGATAGTATTTCAGCTGTTGTATCGCAGCAACCCAAATGACTCTTAGTAAAGTGGAGTTATTCATTCTCCAGACTGCTGAATTAACTGTATGACATAGAGATTCAGTGTGATGCATGCATGCAGGATCAGTCAAATGATGGTGAGGTCTCGGTTAAAGTGGTCAAATTCATGGCACGTGGGTCCGCAAAGAACACGATGATGGCCTGCTGGCTGGATGGTTTATCCATCTGTTGTTTCTTCAATCAGTACAATCAAATTACGCATCATATTGCTCTGTTCTGGATGTAAGCAGTTAACTTGGGTTTCAGGTTCTGAAACTGGAGACTTCTTTTCATAAGGCCTAAATTAAGCCCTAAACTTTGTTTGATCGCTGGATATCTATCTTTCTCTTTCTCTCAACATTGATTGCACAAGAGTAGAACCTGAACAAGTCGAGAGTGCATGCAGCAGTTTCGGAACCTTGAAGAAAACTAAGCTGACTGCACAGAACCGAGCAATGGATCCAGAATCAGTGCAGGCAGGCTCTATCTGAATTGTTGTTTTTAGCTATGTATAAATTCAGAGCATCAAAAGTGACAAGCTCACCAATCATAAAAGAATCGTCAAGAACTTAGTGAGTCTCTCCAAATCCATGCATCATCACAGCGTACACTACATTTTACACAGTTATAAGCTATGGGCATTGTAAGAGCTGGGAAATATTCCTGCGCAATTATGTCAAGCACGCCGCTGTCTTGCCACGCCCGCCCAACACGCCGCGGAATCCACCAGCGCTGGATACGAAATTGGGTAGATAGATTGATTCAATGCCCCTCTCTGAATTTTAAAGAGACCAGTATACCATCGCAATTAGCAGGCTTAATTGTCACATACAAGACACAGACTCGCAATGTGGATATAAATAGTTACCTATAAAAATAGTGCTGGGAGGCTTAAACGTCACAATGTGGAAAGAAATAAAGTTACCCATAAAATCCTTGACTGACGGAGGAACAAGTGACCAAACACCCCTTGCTTGCGCTGACCAAACGTCACAGTGTGGATCCGGCACTCGAAATGAAATTACGAATTTGCAAGTGGAAGGAAACCAGGCTGCTTGTGCGTTTTGTTCTGTTTCAGTTTTAGAATCTGAAGCCCTGTTGCCTTGTTTCTTTTCCATGAATCATCACAACAGCAGGTTAATTTAGGTAAAGAGTTTGCTGTGTTAGCTTATATACAGAAGATAGTACGATAGCTAATGTTTCAGGCTGATCACGCAACAAGGAGAGGCCACATACTCTGCCATGTTGACGAATTCTGCCATAAACCTCATAGGATAAGCAAAATGACACATTAATTGTTGACCATCGCAGCTTAATTAAGCAGGCACCATACGTATTCTGCCATGCATGTTGACAAATCACAAAGCATGCATAGCAAATAACCATTATATCCAGTGCTCAGGCCAGCTCTGAGAAGTACGTAGCTAGTAGAATAACTGACATACATTCAGATTCAGCTAGCTTTCAAGTCACAGTAGACCAATTGCCAGCTACCATATATAGTTCTGGGCTTGTCCCTTTACCAGATTATTTTTAGAAGGAAAAAAATTCAGGGAGAACCTCCCGGGTGGTTAAACTTCATCAGACGATAGAAAAAAAAATGGAAGCCTAAACCAACATAAGCAGCATGTTCAGTAGTATACATAAAGAGTAAATTCCAGCAGCTTAAAAGACAAACGATGCATGGCATCCACAAAACAGAAACAATAGCATACATAACATAACTTGTTCTTGACACAAACAGTAGAAAAATACATCAAAAAAATATTCAACTTATTCTTGACACCAGTCACTGAGATCTAGGAGCAAGGCAGTGATAGTGAATACGGTGTGCACTATTTGCCACACTCAGGCCTCATCTGCTAATGTCTCTGAAAAGCAAGGGGTGTACGGAAAAAACGACTGAAGATCGCCTGACCCAAGAGAGAAAAGACGGCGTGCTTTGCCACGATCGATATCATACGACATCAGCACATTCTCCACTCCTGTAAAGAACAAGATATTGCAATCTGGGTGAAATGCTACTGGCTCACAATACTTCAGTTGGAAGTCCCCACCGAATAGTTCCATAGTACCAACACTATGCTTGAAGCTCCATGCTCCATCCACCAGAGTCCAAAATGATATTTGGTACTCATTGTCGTCCTTGGCGACATACCACAAGCACCCTTGGCACTGTCCAAGGAGGAAAAACCATCCCCTATCTAAGGCAACATCAGGCAACTCAATCTTCTTCCATTCCTTTGCCACCAAATCCATGACAATGACCACACCATTGTAGGTAAGGAAATGCAGCAGGCCCTTGAAAAACACGATGCTGCGTGGTACTAACAGACTCACGCGACCATCGAAGCTTAAGTCACGGACAATGTGGTTCCATCGACCAGTGCGAGACGAGTAGATCCTCACTTGTGCATCATCATCCGTCTCCCTGTACAAGAAGACATGGAAATGCAAGGAGACAGCGGGGTCGAAGGCCAGGCAGCAGGGGAAGAATTCATCATCGTCCCCAGTGTCCGGCAAGGCTACCCATTTCTCGGTAGCGGGATTGCAGACGAAGTAATCGTAGTGCTCAGGGCTCTTGTGGCGGCAGAGGAGGAGACAATTGCAGCAGTCAAAGACTACGATGTCAGCGTGGTTGGGCAGGAACTCGAGCGCGGCCTTAACCAGAGGCAGTATGCACCCTGAGACATTGGTGAAGTGCCGCGCCTCCGAAGGGAAGCGGTTGTCGTCCCAGGTGTGGTACAAGAAGCCGGCGAGGGCCTGCGGCAGCCTCTTGCGGTGGTTGCGGTCGGAGATGAGGTCGCGCCAAGGCTTGGAAACGCACTTGAAGCGGTGGACGGACTTGGCAGGGAGCCGCGAGAGGATATCGACGAGGAGGTCATCGGGAATAGCAGCGCTGGCCTCCGTCGCCGCCGTGGAGCCGCGGGCTGTCATGGGGTGGGTGGACGCGAGCAGATCTGGAGAGAAGGAGCGGCAAGCTGCATGTCGGGAGGGGTGGAGGCGGTGGCTAGCCTGGCCCTGCGAGGAGGAAGGCCATGGAAGCGGGGGAGCGGGCGGCGGCTTGAGGAGGAGGACAGCAGATCCGACGTGATAGACGGATTCAGTTAGACCGACCTGGGCTGGGCTTGGGCATGGTGGGCTTCATTCTGTATAATACGATGAGTCCATTCGAAGTGATTCTTCCATGGGGTTTGATCCCTTATTTCTCCACGGATTCAATTGTTCCCTAGGTAGCCGACGTAGCTTTGATTGATGGTTCATTTTACTTGGCAAATGTTGATGGAGTTGGAGAGTGTCAATAAGATGCTCTCCGACGGATGATCGACATCATCTTTTTTTTATCAAGGATGATCGACAACATATCAATCCAATTAAAGCGTCACAACTTTTGACAAACAAAGCTACTCATCATCATAGTTTTAAAAAGCCGGCTATAGCGGAGCTATAGCCCGCTATAGCCTTTTCAGCACGGTGCCGCTAAATGGTCGCCTTCACAAATAGCCCGCTATAGCTGATTTGGAGGCCCGCCGCTATTTTCCATAGCCCGCTATTTAAAACATTGCTCATCATCAAGGGGAGCGCTGGAACAAAAAAAATCTTACATTTTGAACATGTATTCTTACAGAATTGAAAATTTCGAATCTCCCACCACATCCAAGAGCCAGCATGGTCCATACCAACAAAGGTAAATTTGCTTGATACTATAAGACTTGTCTATTTTTTATATTCATATACAAGATAAGCCACACGCTGCATATTGGTACTACAATGACAAGTGAGCCCGTACATTGGCCTTTGAGACCAACACCCTCAGGAAGGAAGGAGCCTTGTTGCTCATCTTCTGAACATCACTCCCATCAATGTCCTGCACAGCATCCATTTCATTGTCCTTGGGGAACCAGCAATCTAGGACCATTTTCTCAGACAAAGTTTTGTTAATGATAGAAGCCAAGAGAGGCAACAACCGTCGCTGCTGAAACAATAAAACTACTAAAAATGAAATCAACAGACTGCTCTGCTCTGCTCTAACAGAGTCTTCGTTACAATCTGGTGTAGCTCTACCATGGAAGATTGTCAAAAGGTAAAATAAAATGAATTGAATTAGCAACAACAGAAATATCATCAAGATGCGTTACTACCACCGCTTAGACTACGAAGCCTGGAATAGGAAGGCGAAATGACAGACCAACAACCTGTAAGGCCATAGGAATGAAATCAAGTTCGCATGTGGTACTAAAAAGCACAAATTGGCAAACGAATTAAGCCGGCAATACTCCAATTTGGCACACGAATGAAAATGATAGAGCCACAGAATGCAGATTGCCCCGGATATCACATAAACGACTATTCCAAACAAACAAAGCAATTTATAAAAAAATTATCCAGTAGCAATTAGCTACTGGATTGTTGGAACCACAAGCAATTTATAAAAAAACTATCTTCACTGAACATAGATATCATCAAAGCATGGAAACTGAACCAACATGCAACATACATTATATTCCAATGTATTGTTGCTGCTTTTTTTCTTCTCAAGACATCAAGATACACACTGGTCATCTCAGACACAGATACAAAAACTCTTCTACCCTTCTCACGTGTCTCTGAATCTTTTTCCCTCTTCGTGGCTGCTGCTGAAGCTTGAGCTAGCGCTGCACCATTGGCTGCAAATGTAATCAATCCATTAGTTGTATTGTTGCTCGCTTTCTTGTTCCCAGTGCATCACATTCCTAGGCTCCTAGTATGTACGCACTGAATCTCATAAACTTGTTCAAACAACTTATGCATAGAGCCACACAAACATCATCCTTGTGTACGCATGTACCTACCTCCGGCTAGCTAGCTAACTCACTGGCGATCTAGCCTCCCTGGCCTGTGCCGTGATAGCTTAGTTGCTCCACCATATATGGGGTCACACAGATGTTGAAGGGACATCTGTAGGTGCATTTCTTGAGTTATGCCGACGTCGTACAAGAAACAAATACGAAAGTGTAGTGAATGTGTTGAGCTACTTTTTTTCAAACAATTAAGAGGAAAAACGTGAAGGCCTTCTATAATCGCCTCCTGATAATGGGTCACGCAATAAAAATGGACCCAAAATGCCCAGGCACAACAATGGAGGATTCCTAAACAATGGCATCGGTCGGAAAGCTTGTAGATCATCACTTCTTGCCTATGGACATTGTGGTGGAAACTGTCACATATAGGGCCCTGATAAGTGCCACACGTGTGGCACGAACACATAGCAACTCCGAACTTTTTTATGGCAAGTTTTGTGACGTGAGGATGGCTACATTAGTTGTCAAGCATGGCAATTCATTTTTGGATGGCAAGTTTCAGTTTTTTTTGGGTTTTTTTTTTCGGATGACAACTTTAGTTGTAAAAAACGACAGGGCCGGAATGTTTCGTGCCACACGTGTGGCACTTATCATTTGGGCACATATATGGCTCAGAATCGAATCTGCTGCTGTCATTTTTGGGAAAGTAACCTTATATTGTAAAAATTAACTTGCATTCCACCCATATGTAAGTTTCATGTATGGAACCTCATCATCATATTTAAAATAAAAAAAAGGAATTTATCAAGCTTACCCGGCAGTCCACCATGTCTAAGTTTCATCTATGGAATCTCCATAAAGATGCAAATATGATGACCATCAGCATGCACATATCTAGGATTGATGCATTCATCATCGATTATATGATTTACCTGTACACAGTAAATGCTCAGCCAACATCTAGTTTGTGTTTGTAAAATATCCCAATAGAAGCAAGTTCATGATTAGCCGTAATCTGATCTCTAGCGATGCAAAATCTAAACTCACTATTTCCAGCGTCTTAATTTCAACAACTATGGATTTATCATCCTTTTTATTTTGAGATAAATGGATTTGCCTTCTTGCCGGCCAGTAATCAACAAGACTCCCTCGCCACAAGCGATCTCCAAGATTATAGGCTTCAGAAACTTGTGCATCCACTACAGGAAGAGCCTAAAATGCCGAGTATCAAACATACTCAGGAAGGCCAAAATAACATCGTCAACGTCTTTGCCGGGGTTACACCCAGCTAAGGTGGCTCGGCATACCCCTTGGCAGCAAAGCCAGGTAAAACGAGCTCCTTTTCTCAGGCACTCGGCAAAGCTGTTGCCGAGCATAAATAGCTTGTCCAATACTCGGCAACATAAAGGTGTTTGACGGCCGGACAACGAAATGGAGGTGCCACGTGGCAGCTTTGTTGCCGATATAACCACTTACTATTTCCAGATGAATGACTGTCTTATGCGGATATGGTCGCGTGAAGTGCTTCAAAGGCCCATACAACAACAGTTTTCCTTCCTGAGACCGTGAATGATGCTCGTCCTCCACCCCATACTCCTCCTCAGCCAATCCACTCGAACAGTAGACCGACTGTTGCATTGCATGCTATACTGAGACCTGAATTTTTAGCATAATTCTTACCAGTTGTTAACATTACGTATCAAAAGGCACACAAAATAGACAAAGATTTAGACAAGAGAGACAAGAATTGTCCCCACACACTGTTTTACCGGTGCGTAGGAAGCAGAGTAAGGAACAGAGGATCGAAACGGAGGACTTGCTCATGTACGTGGTTCAGGTACTGGCGGTGTATGTGTTGAAACTCGAAAATTTGATTCAGTTGATCCCGTCAGAGCTTAGCCATGGAGTGGCCCAGGCTTCCAGCCTCCACTATGCATGAGCAACTGAGCAAAGCTGTAGTGCGTGCATATGTGCCACTAACGGTGAGTGCATACACTCTGCTCCTCGTCTGTTTCTACACACAAGGTGGCTGGTGGCTCAGCTAACACCCCTCCTTGGAGTGTAGCACTAGCAATAGTGACACCATTGAAGTTAAAGCATGAGAAATTGAATATAAAACAATGTCTGCATTCTTGTTCATGTATTAATTGCAAACTTCACAATACAAACAAGTATCATGAACATGTTGTATCCAATGGCCCTCCAAAATGTGTTTCCATGATAGCCAACATAATGTAGTGTCGGGCCTCCATCGTCGCACCACTTCTATGCATCTATCTCTTCAGACTGGTCCGTCCTGCTCTCAAGCCTTGCCTTATGTCGGATGGAATCCTGAGACAGTTTCCGACCACCTTACCGGCATCCTTCTCTCTGTCGGTCTCCCACTCCAGCCCACGACGTGCTCCTCCTTCGACTTCGACAGCTGTCGCCGTCACTTCGTTGGTTGCAACTGCATCACATTCGGATGTAATGGATCTCCTTCGACTGGGATTGCAGGAGGCCATTGCCATGTCAACTGGGGACGAACTCGTCAACTTGCGACATGTGTAATTACTACGACATGTGTGTTTTTCTAGAAATGGCAGGTTGGTGTCACCGCAAACAGTGTTAATCATAAATCATGATTCTTGATCATAAAGGGTACGGCGCATAGCAGCTGAAGAACCTAAACAACCTTCATGGCCTCCTGCACACGTCCATTCTTGAAAATCTTCAAAACTGAGGTGAAAATATCACGTCTGTGTGTGGTGAACTGAATGCATTTAATTTGTTTCTATTGGTTGTTATAATGTGGAACGTCGAACATTGGATTTTGTTTTCCTTGGTTTGTAATAACGTGGAATGGTGAACACTGGATCCATTTATTCCCTATGGTGATATTTTTTTTGGAAAAAGAGGATTACAGCTGCTCTAGGATCCAGACAGACTGGAATGGTGTCCTCTATCAGTCCCGCTCCTGCCCCTCCTCCCACCCTCCCTAACGTGGAGCTCACCACTACGCCAGCCAACCAACCACCGGAATCCCCAACCAACCAACAACCACCGGAATCCCCAACCAACCACCCAACCACAAGCACCGAAACCCCATCTCAAGGTGGTCCAGAAGTAGCTCAGCACATACATTATCTCATTCTCTTTATGATAGCTGCTTAATAGGATAAATGCACTACATAGGCTCCTCAACATTTGTGTGACACTATAGATAGTGGAACAACTCTCAATATTGTACGCACTAGCTACAAAATTCAAGCTCGCAACTGAAGTCAAGGAGAGAACATCTGAAGTGAGCTAGCTAGGCAGAGGAAGGTACATGCGTGATCAAGGATGATAGTGTGTATTTCATATCTATACATTGTTCGATCAAGTTGACGAGATTGAGTACACACGTACTAAGAGTCTTGGAATGTGAGGTGTTGGGAACATGAAAGCCACGAAGAAACATCAGACTGGTAGAGCTTCAAAGCCCTAGAATATGTTCCACCCTTGGTTAAATATTGAAATTGAGGAGTACCACGCCCAACATTAAGGTCCGCATTGAAAAAAGACCCACTAGTGGGTCCTCAAGCCCGTCAGTAGGATACATCCAAAAGAGTGATGATATAGAGCTCCTAACCCTAGAACGTGATGAAATTCCCCACATCCAAAAAAGACCCACTAGTGGGTCCTCAAGCCCGTCAGCGGCGGCGCCTCCCTGAGCTCATCGCCTCAGCTACAGGGATGCCTCTGCCCGGCAGCCTCGTGCAGCGAGGACTGCTAGTACGGCCACGGCACGGTCGTCGACCATAGGACTTGCGTTCAGCGTCTGTGCGCGGCTGGTGAGATGGAACTGCTACGTGCTCCTGAGCCCTCTGCAAGTCGCTCTCATCCACGGTGAGCCCCTGCTTACGCGGTTGGTTGGATGCGTGCGCGCTAGTCTGGGCTGCCGGAACGGGACCAGGAGTGGAGCAGGCGTTCGATTCTGGGCAAGATGAGTTGTAAGAAGTGTGGAATTCCTGCTATTTTGTTGAGTTCCTGATTCGATTTGGCTGCAACTGAAACGAATCATGGGTGCAAGCAATCAATTGATTGTTGCGATTCTATAGGATTCTTCTGTATTTCCTTTGCTGCAGGATTTCATTTCTTTTGTACAATTTTGGTTGATTTTCGTCCAAATTTCGCTCGTTTTTCGTTCAAATTTTAAAATTTTAGGTTATGCTTTTCGTCCGAGATTTTCCGGAAAAAATCCGAAATACCGAATTACATCCTTTTTGTTCGGAGGCGGTAAAATTTGTAAAACGAAATTGGAAACCTTGGTGGGGAGTAACTTAGACTAGTAACATTCATAAGTTACTAGTTTATGTTGCTACCTATATAGTGGGTAGTGTCATAGGCGTGACATAGAGACCTTCATTTATTACTTTGTAGGCTCATTTTTTATTGGGAAGCGCTATGTAATAGTAACGTATTATTATTACTCTAATTGTCTTTCTCCTCATTAATTATTTGTCACATTATTATTATTTTGCTTAAGTGGGATGCATGTTACTACTTATGGTACACCCACGATGACTAGCCTAGGATATAAAAACTGCCATGAAAAACCCGATGTACATGTAGTGTTAGCACGAGGCGTGTATTAAAGGCCTTCATGTTTTCTTAATTAATTGTGGAAAAAAAGTAGTTCAACACATTCATTCCACTTTGTTGTATCTTTTCTTTATGATGGCGGCATAACAGGAGATATGCACCTACAGATGCTCCTTCAACTGTGTGACCCCATATATAGTGGAGAAACTCACGCCGTGACAAATCAGGGAGGCAAGATCCTTAGTGAGTTAACTAGCCAGAGGTAGGTACACGCGTACACAAAGATGACCTTGTGCTGCTCTAGGTATAAGGTGCTAGAACAAGTGTACGAGATTTTCTATGTACATGCTAGGAGACCACGAATAAGAATGTGAGGCACCAGGAACAAAAAAACCTGATGGGTTGGATCGACAGGTAGATACTAGAAGCTGTTACGCAGAATTTGTTTTCACCCACTGATCCTTAAGTGTCTACATTGATCGCCGGCTGAGGACCAGAGGTAGTCACTACCGGAATTGACGCCGACGCCGACGGCCTTATCTATGCCGACGGCCACCGTCGGCATAGACGGCGGTATGCCGACGGCCTAGAGCCAGCCGTCGGCGTACCCGCCCGTCGGCATACCTCCGTCTATGCCGACGGCCACCGTCGGCATAGGTAGGCCGTCGGCATATCTCTGACTATGCCGACAGTGGCCGTCGGCGTAGCCCGGCCATCGGCATATGTGTGGGCCCGGCCGCCCCGGTTTTAACAGCCGGTTGACGCCGTCATACGTATGCCGACGGCCCTAACGACGGCCGTCGGCATACCTATCTGCCGCCACGTCATCGATCCGCGGCACCGTGGGCCCGGAGCTATGCCGACGGTTATGCCGTCAGCATAGCTCCCGCCCCACGGTGCCGCGGATCGCTGACGTGGCAGGGAGCTATGCCGACGGCATAGCCGTCGGCATATCTACGTTCATTTTTTTAAAAAAAAATCATTTTTTATAATTTTTTATTTTAAAAAATTAATTAAATAGAGCTATGCCGACGGCTATGCCGTCGGCATAGCCTTTCTGTTTTTAGTTTCTGTTTTAAATTGCTTATATCTTTTAAGATATTTGATGTTTTTGAGTGATTCTTTTTGCATTAGATTCAAAATTTTGTCTAGTTTCTGTTTGTGCCATTAGTTTTCAAATTTGAATGGTTTAAATTTGAATTTGTTCAAATTTGCTTCAAACCCTAGATTGTGAATAACTTGAGTTTACAAATAGTTTTTAATTTAATTCTTTTTGCTCCTAGTCACGTGTTAGATTGTTGTCATAGTAAGATTTATTTGGTTATTTTTAGAATAATTTAAATTAGGATTTTAATTTCAGGGTCATTTAGCTCAAAAAAATCATTAAATGCATGAAAAATAGCAAATTAAGTTAGAAAGGGTTCAAATTTGAGGATGTGGCTTTGAATGGTGCATATTGAATGCACAAAAAGTCTGGAGTTGAAATAAGTTAAAAAAAATGAAATGCCTTTGTAACAAACGAGTTTTCGTCCGAAACCTTGATACTTCATATCAGATGGTCCAGTTTGTACACGAAGTGCATCCAGTTTTTGCCGTAACCCGCTCAACTTTTTAGCACAAGCTATGTGGGTGAAATGATGATACCATGCCAAGTTTCAACCTTTTCAGAGTTCATTTGTAGTGCTTTTCAATTTCAGGGTCATTTAGCTCAAAAAAATCATTAAATGCATGAAAAATAGCAAATGAAGTTAGAAAGGGTTGAAATTTGAGGATGTGGCTTTGAATGGTGCATATTGAATGCACAAAAAGTCTGGAGTTGAAATAAGTTAAAAAAAATGAAATGCCTTTGTAACAGATGGGTTTTCGTCCGAAACCTTGATACTTCGAAGGAGATGGTCCAGTTTGTACACGAAGTGCATCCAGTTTTTGCCGTAACCTTCTCAACTTTTTAACACAAGCTGTGTGGGTGAAATGATGATACCATGCCAAGTTTCAACCTTTTCAGAATTCATTTGTAGTGCTTTTCCATTTCAGGGTCATTTAGCTCAAAAAAATCATTAAATGCATGAAAAATAGCAAATGATGTCATATTTGGATTCCTCACATTTTTCTGATAATAATGGATATATTATTTGTCGAATTTCGATTTACAGATTTAAAGATATTAATTATGTCATATTAAATGAATAAATGGCAAAAAAAAATAATAAAATAATATTATTACTTATTTTCTTTTCATTGAAATTCAATATTATTAGTACTTATTTTGTTTATTTTAATAATTGTTTAGAATTCAAAAAATTAAATCATGTGACATCAAGACCTAAGGGTTAACATGATTGATAGCTTAAGATTGTCAGGAAAACAATAAGTGCAGACTTGGAAACTAGGGGAGATAGAACCTGAAAGTTAAGCGTGCTGGGGCTGGAGTAGTGAGACGATGGGTGACCGGCCGAGAAGTTAGACGATTTGGAATGAGTGCTGATTAGAGACTAGAGATTAAATTCTGAAGCAGTGAGGAGGGGTGATTAGAGATTAAATTGTCAAATAATTCAAAATTGTGAAAATTTGAAAAAAAAAGTGAAAAAAAAATTTGAAAAAAAAAATTTGAAAAAAATTTAATTAATTAACGGCTTAACCGTCGGCATAGCTAAAAAATTTGAATTTTTTTTAATTAATTAAATTGAGCTATGCCGACGGCTTAACCGTCGGCATAGCTTCGTCCCATTTTTTTTTTGTTTTTTAACAATTTCTTTTAAAAAAAATTGTTAAATGCATGAAAAATAGCAAATGATGTCATATTTGGATTCCTCACATTTTTCTGATAATAATGGATATATTATTTGTCGAATTTCGATTTACAGATTTAAAGATATTAATTATGTCATATTAAATGAATAAATGGCAAAAAAAATTAATAAAATAATATTATTACTTATTTTCTTTTCATTGAAATTCAATATTATTAGTACTTATTTTGTTTATTTTAATAATTGTTTAGAATTCAAAAAATTAAATCATGTGACATCAAGACCTAAGGGTTAACAGGATTGATAACTTAAGATTGTCAGGAAAACAACAAGTGCAGACTTGGAAACTAGGGGAGATAGAACCTGAAAGTTAAGCGTGCTGGGGCTGGAGTAGTGAGACGATGGGTGACCGGCCGGGAAGTTAGACTATTTGGAATAAGTGCTGATTAGAGACTAGAGATTAAATTCTGAAGCAGTGAGGAGGGGTGATTAGAGATTAAATTGTCAAATAATTCAAAATTGTGAAAATTTGAAAAAAAAAGTGAAAAAAAAATTTGAAAAAAAAAAATTGAAAAAAATTTAATTAATTAATTTTTTAATTAATTAAATTGAGCTATGCCGACGGAGCCGTCGGCATAGCTTCGTCCCATTTTTTTTTGTTTTTTAACAATTTATTTAAAAAAAAAATTAAATAACTAAATTAAGCTATGCCGACGGCTTAACCGTCGGCATAGTAATGTCACGTGGCACTTGCTGGTTGGCCGCAGTTTGACGACGGCTCCGTCTGCCGCCGTCAAACGGAAAACTTTGCCGACGGGGAAACTATGCCGACGGCCGTACGGACACCGTCGGCATAGGTACCTATGCCGACGGCTTTTCTATGCCGACGGCAGGCCCAGGTACGCCGACGCATACGATGCCGACGGGGCTATGCCGACGGCGGCCGTCGGCATAGGTCTATCCCGACGGGATTTGGACCTATGCCGACGGCTTTGGCCGTCGGCATAGCCAGTAATTCTGGTAGTGAGTGATGGAAGAAATAGCCAGTGGGCAGTCCCAAACCCTTCAGTGGGGATAGATTAAGAGTCTAATGAAAGGACATAGGACCAGCACAAACCGGCACCAGCCGTAGCTGCGATGGGTAGTTCTGGCCGGGGGAAACGCCGAGCTGCTCTTACATGGTGCCGCTAAGCACAGAGGAGGAGGTCCACCACGCGACACCAAATCCTGCACTTGGAGAAGATCCGCAGTGCGATACAGGATCACTTAAAAGACTGACATTACAAAGTGAGATGACTTGTAAGGTATAGAGTTGTGCGACTCAGATCCACCATGCTAAATGTTAGAGTGTATAGACATATCTCTTCATTCGCTCCTCCATCTCTTGTTGATGTGTGGTCGTGGGCTGGAACCTGTAATTGCTGAGCATCGATATAACACGCCGGCCGCCTGCTAGCTGTCGCTGTCATCATCACTCCATCTGCTGCAGGTCCAAGATTCCGGTGCGGAAGAGCTAGCGATACTCCTCTTGCAGTCTTGCGTCTGCGTCGGTCGGTGATTATTCCGGCTCCATGCGATCAGTCATTAAACTGCACAACTGTTGATTTGTTGCTGAATCTTAACAGCATAGACTCATAGTCAGCCAGAACTAGCTTCAACAAGATATATTGGCTGGTTCATCCAAGCACGTGGGCAAATTTGCGAATTATTCGCTAATGTGACGATGATTGATCGTTTGTATATGGAAGATGTACAATTGCTAACACGAATACATGGTTACACAATGAGTGGGTTACAACCAAGTACACATTTTCTTGGAACTAATGGACACCTTTCCCATATTATGTATAAATAACATTAACATTTGCTCAAAATAGTACAAATAAAAAACATTATCACAAACATATGTGTTTTTTTAGAGAAAAGGCATATAGCCCGACTTCAAATTAATGAAGCCATCAGCCAGCTCGGATACAAGGTGTAGATTATTACAACGGCTGAGCATGGAAAAAAATAGAAAAAATACAGACAAAGATCATCTAAGGCCGAAACTACAGAAGCCAGCCAAAGAGCGAAATTGCCAACACAAGGGGAAAACAACCATGCAGTTGGAAAACACCACGCCGACCAGAACAACAGGGACATGGGAGTCCACTAGTCATGGACGAGCAGCGAAGAGGAGAATCGAGCCTTGTAGGATGAAACCATTGGCTCTGCCACAACCCAGTCGTGCCATTGCCGGAGGGGAGACCACTATCTCCCCTACATCTAGCACACAGGGATGCCGCTCATCGGCCGGCAAGCACGAACGCAGCAAGGCAGCCGCCGCTGAAGGGTAACAAGAGTCAAATCCCCCTGCCTCCACCGCCGCCGGGCATCAGAGGACGCACTGCACCGCAGCTCGCCACCAACCCACACATTGCAACACCCCATCCCCAACCCTACCCTAAGACGATGCCTTCAAGAAGGACCACGACGCCAGTGTGCCGCCGCCGGCCGGCCAAAGGTCTAGGTTTTCACCTGGGGACTAAAAAGGGGGGAGGAGGGAGAGGAAGAGGAAGCTCAAAATGGCCTCGGGAGGGGAAGAGTGAAGCCAAAGCACCGCCACCGTCGTCGAGGTCGATGCGGAGTCGACCAGGGGATTCCCCCGTTCCAAGCTTCTGCCGCCATAGCCTCTGGAGCCAGATCTGGCAGCCCAAAAAGGCCGAATCCAGATCGGCGAGGGGGGAAAGAGCAGCGAGACGCCTCCGCCGCCCAACCGCCGCTTGCGCAGCCAGATGGGCGACCAGCACCTGCAGTGCCATCCACCGGCGAGGTTGACGCCGCCAGCCAGATCCAGGGCCGCTACCCTGGCGCCCAAGGCTCCCTGCAGCGAAGCAAGGTAGCAGAGCCTCGCCACTACCTTCATTGGAGGCCGCGCGGCTACCGGTGGCAACCTCAGGTGGCGGTGGGGAGGGAGGGAGAGGAGGAGTGGGGGGCTTGGGCGCTAGGGTTTCGTCGCCCTTGGGTCGCCCGCTCGGGGCGACGCGAGAGCCGCGGGGAGGGGGGGGAGTTTGTTGTCTGTTTCAAGTTTTCTATATTCACGGAACATATGTGTTCACTCAGTGTCCAAGAACTTACGATCAACGAGACTTGTTCAGTACTAGAAGGCGGTGTGCTATATCTGCCGTCGACGCTGATCTTTGATCCACATCAAGGTTGAGGCAGTCGACTGCCATCCCTGCCAGATTTTGAAGAAGCTCCAAGTCTTCCGCTATCTCAATGTCATGGTCAAACAACTCTGTTGCTCTGTTCTCGTTGTTGTGAGGTTCGAGGAATGCGGCGCGGCGCCGCGTAGCACTGGCGGCGTGCAACACTTGAGCAAGCAGAGGCGAGCCGAGGCAGTAGGATGGAGGGCACCAAATGAAGCACGGGGACGAGGCGCGGCCCACCCGCCCGGCCAGCTATGCCACCGACTGCCGCAGCAGCTGCATGCCTGTGCCCGTGCCCTCTGCTACAGCTCCCGGCGATGAGTCCCATGGCCGGCGAGCAGCTGCTCGGCTGCTTGGGCAGCCCAAATCTTGAGCTGATTGCTTTTCTTATTGAAGGGTGTCGCTGTAAATTTATAGGGACTATTTTGTAAATCTAGAAAATCCCTCATCTAACGTCGTCTACAGTGAACTGTTACGCCACATGATCAAATGCGGGACCCACATGTCATAATCACGGTTAAAATGCATGAAGAGATCGATAAGTGTTTTTTGCAATAGATTAGGCCGAGAATCAGAGGGACGACCAGCACCTGCGGTGCCATCCACCAGCGTGGTTGACGCCGCCAGCCAGATACAGGGTCGCCGCCCTGGTGCCCAAGGCTCCCTGCAGCGAAGCAGGGTAGCAGAGCCTCGCCACTACCTTCATTGGAGGCCGCGCGGTGACCGGTGGCAACCGCAGGTGGCGGTGGGGAGGGAGGGAGAGGAGGAGTGGGGGGCTCGGGCGCTAGGGTTTCGTCGCCCTTGGGTCGCCCGCTCGCGGCGACGCGAGAGCCGCGGGGAGGGGGGGCCTGTTTGTTATCTGTTTCAAGTTTTCTATATTCACGAAACATATGTGTTCACTCGGCGTCCAAGAACTTACGATCTACGAGACTTGTTCACTACTAGAAGGCGATGTGCTATATCTGCCGTCGACGCTGGTCTTTGATCCACGTCAAGGTTGAGACACTCGACTGCCATCCCTGCCAGATTTTGAAGAAGCTCCAAGTCTTCCGCTACCTCAGTGTCATGGTCAAACAACTCTGTTGCTCTGTTCTCGTTGTTGTGAGGTTCGAGGAATGCGGCGCGGCGCCGCGTAGCACTGGCGGCGCGCAGCACTTGAGCAAGCAGAGGCGAGCCGAGGCAGCAGGATGGAGGGCACCAAATGAAGCGCGGGGACGAGGCGCGGCCCACCCGCCCGGCCAGCTATGCCGCCGACTGCCGCAGCAGCCGCGCGCCTATGCCCGTGCCCTCTGCCCCCGCTCCCTGAGGCCCATGGCCGGAGAGCAGCTGCTCGCCTGCTTGGGCAGCCAAAATCTGGAGCTGGTTGCTTTTTTTATTGAAGGGTGTCGCTGTAAAATTATAGGGACTAGTTTGTAAATCTAGAAAATCCCTCATCTAACGTCGTCTACAGTGAACTGTTACGCCACATGATCAAATGCGGGACCCACATGTCATAATCGCGGTTAAAATGCCTGAAGAGACCAATAAGTGTTTTTTGCAATAAATTTGGCCGAGAATCAGTGGTTTTGTCCCAAATTTGTAAACTGGTGTTTTCTGCAAACCTAGGCTTCAGTGTGGTGGTTTTCTGCAATTCACTCGCAGCTCGTGCATGGTGCAACCTAGCTGCTGCACCATCCTCACGTACTCCGGCTTGATGGTCCTTCACGTGGGCGGGATCTCCTCAGGAGGCAACGGCTCCAACGCCATCGCCATGAACAGGCTGTCGTGCCAGTTGGCCACCGGCGTCCGGAACAGGTCAAAGTTGTTGTGGTACCTGACACATCGGCGAGAATTCCGGATGTAGTGGAGCGCCTTGGCCTCCACCGGCTCCTCGTGAAAGCTCCACAACACCGCGAGCATCTCTGACATGACCGCCTTGGGCACGCCGTGGTTCACCACCTGGAAGAAGCCCACTGTCTCCGCGGTCACCTTCAATGCGGCGACCAACTCAGCTCGCTTGCATGGTGTTGTAGTTATAGTAGCACCCACAGCAGCCACGAGGTCGGTGGCAAGGATGGTGAAGTAGTGCTCATGATCTACATGCACATGGAGGAGGGGGGTGGGTGGTGGAAGATGGAGGGGATGGTGGTGACGCCCGCACCGACGAGGCCTTTAACGCCGGCCTTGGTGTTGTCGAAGGCCTTGAGGGCACGAAGGAGATCGGAGTCAGAGGCCATCAATTGTTGTACTAATCTACTAGATGATTATTGTTGCTCTTTTAAATCAACTCTGCAAGACCGGTGCAAATCGTGCGAGATCGAAAAGCTCGATCCACTCTATTAATTTTCTGCATTACCTTTCTCTTCCCAAATGCTATGAAAGAGACAACCTAACTTGCACTTCTTTACGTAATCAGTGCGGTGGTTGATCCATCATTGTGGCAGGCTATTGTTTCTACAGTGAACTAGTGGAGTTTAGGATACTCTTACTCTGCTCTCTTAAAGCAGCTTAGTTTGTTCGTGAGCACATAGTTTCCTAGAAATTCAGAGAGGGTTACCAAAGATCAGATGACACGATGACCTCTAGATATGATGAAATTCGGCACATGGACGGAAACCAACAAATGTAGTTTCCGGTTCTGAAACTGCAACTATACATGCTGTGCTTTTCTTCACTTCATTCAAGTCTAGCTAGGAAGGAAGATGCTGCTAATCGAGCCATATGGACAGGCTCAGTTCGTTTGCAAGTTATTTCTGTTTCGAAGAGTAGGGTGGTTCTGGGGCATTATTACTACTGTGATCTACTCTGTACGTAGCGGTTCTTTGGTTACATCTCGTAAGCATGGCAGTGTAGCTAAAATAAAATTATGGATGCCTTGTTGAAGCTGTGAAGCACACGACAATAATAATCTCTTTTGTTTGATGCTTGGACAAATGGGCTCCGCAGTTCTTGTGTAATTTGGCAATAAGTATTGCCGAGACAAGGGTGGTTCTTCTTTGATTTGCTATTGCAATCTACTGTGATTTGTGAGCTCATAATTAACTTGATACTGATGAGGACCAATAAAGCATATGCTGTGGTAATGGGTTATCATTTAACAACATGAGAAACTTGGGTATTCTTGTGCAATGCCTTGGCTGATCTTTGATCTGTGAGGACTGAAGCCAGGTTTGAGGTACTGAAAGTGCATGTGTGCTCTGTTTTCTTCATTTCAGTTCAGTTCAGTCCAAGACGAGTGAGCAAGCAGAGTAGAGAAAGATCAGAGCACTCGCCCGCAGCCGGCTAATGGAGGGGAATGTCGGCGTCTCAGGTGGCGCCTCTGAGTCAGTCCCGGACAGCGCTGGCTGGAGCGACCACTGCGATTGACTGGTGATTAATTCGGTTCAGTCGGATTGGATCCTTGGAACATGTGATGTGATGTGATGTTATTATGACAATGAAATGTTTCTATAAGATGTGGAGAGGCAGGCACAATGATATGATTTCGATCCTCGGAGGACAGACAGACTCATCTACATCCTCTTAGCTTCAACTTCTTACCTCTCAATTTGGTGACGAACCAAATAGTTACATTCAAGACTATGCCATGTACTGTCAAGAACCTATGGTTATCCAGTCTCCAGCTTACCGCAGTATTCTGTAACATTATACAATAGGTTTATAGAGGCTGACGATAGTGACCTCAAAGATGTCAAATTCACGGTGCAATGGAATTCAGTTTTGGCACTCTGCAATGGGAACAAGCTAATATGATGTCTGGCTAAGTTGGGACACAACAATATGCAGACATACCATAGAAATAAACAAAGTTACACACGTGCATTGTTGCAATAGGAACACCATGTAAAATGTAAGGCTACTTTTATAATGACCACTATAACATAACTTGTATACATATATTTGGTGACATATGAGATAGATAAAGCCAAACCCGTATAGCTCTTCATTCAATCATAGGCACAAATATAGCTCTGCGAGACTTGATGTTAAAAACAAAAATATAGCTTTTCTCTATGCCTCCTGCCGAAGTGAATTATACAACAAATAATTTTTATGGAAGCGTACTTCTATTTATAGGAGTTGTGCAAGTTTAAAAAGAAGAATCACTAGCATCAGAATCAACTTCTGATCCTCACTTGACTAGCTTATCCACAGTAGGGAATCAGTGTGGCGTCCCAAAAAGGCCCGCGAAGTGATAAGCAAATACAAATTGAACCAACTCCAATACAACTTAGTTAGAACTAATTTCTTTAGTTCTGAATATGAAGCGGGGCGGATCGGGCTAGCCTTTGCATCCATAATCCACAACCCCATCCGGACATTGAATGTTTGGTAATACTTAAGGATGCAAGTGGGGCACTGCAGAGCTCACACAACTATCTACAATATCCACAACTTGACTATGTAGGATATGCAGTTGGCATCCAAAAAAATCAAGTGGGCTTTGAAGGCTACGTAGGACTGCCTAAACATTGTTGCAGGCAACGAATTGAGCTTGCATTTTGATGATTCTCCATACAAAACAAGGCCATTAATATACCGATCAGATGTACCAAGCTCGTAGGGATGTGACCTCTAACACATGAACATAAGAACCAGATATCAAAATACAAAAAATTGATGTCTCTAATATGGCAGACATTACTTACGGATTTTAGAATCCTTGTAATAGAATGACAGAATGCAATCTGCCATATGCAAGGGTACAACAATCTTCTTCTTTGTTGCCTTCTCACTCTCGAGAAGAAAGATTATATGGTAAGCAATCACAAGATGATAACAATCAAACTAAGCCGCTGTAGTTTATTCAGAAGTTAGGCCAAAGGAAAAGTCAACATGGAAACCAAGCTGGTCCTATTAGCAGGCTGTGCGGGCCTAGCGTGAAAGACACGGTCTGCAGCAAAACTCACTTCCTAGTGCTTTATCTCAATCTCAATAATATGAATTATCTGATGGAAACAGTGTAAATATGTCATTATCTATTGGAATAAGATGTCAATTTCCAGACTCCCAGAATGTTCATGCAAATCCCATCTGACCTTTCTTATTTCAAAGAGAAAAATGATTATAATCTTGCTAAAAAACTTCTCCATACCTAGTACCTATACAATCACGAACAGATGAGCCAGAGCACACTGTAGGTCAAGGTGGGGTGGCTGCCTCATATGTCAGCCACTGCCGGTTGCATGCTGTTTGGTTGTGTTCGCTGTTGCTTCGCTGGAAAAATTTAGTATGGTAGACTGGTGGCACCGTGGCAGCTGGTAGGAAGGGCACCTAGGTGGGCGGTGGGCCGTGTTATTTGGGCCGTGGATCCCACAGTATCGCTGGACGCCTAGCCTGGAACAAGTCCTCTAGCTTGCCATCAATAGTGAGCAACCATGGCAGATGGACGAGAAATCTAGGCCGGGCTAATAGCTCGGATTACCAAACCAAACATGTTGGTGCAAAACGGCATGGAGAATGTTACATGCGTGCTCCTCCACAGGCACTCGAACTAGTATTCCCAGTGCGTCCCAATTCTACAAATAAATATTTGACACTTGGAGATCATCCTCAAACCCCAAGCTAGCTGAAACTTAGCATTCACATCTGATATTGTACAATATATATGTACAGAAATGATAGCCAAGCTCTGATATATATTGAGGCAGTGGCGTTCTACTAGTTGCAGTATACCTAAGTGGAAAGAATGGCTCAGTGAGATATTTATCGTGCCGCTATGTTATTGTAAAGACATGGTACTGTAGCATCGAGGTTTATAGCATTTCTAGTAAGATAAATAGATGTGTATTGTCTTTATAATTACCTGGTAAAAGCCCAGAGTTAGGTATATTTGACTTATCACATCTCCATCAATGTTAATTACTTGCTTAGAGAATGGACTGCGTCAGAAACAACACTACATTTTGGACCTTTATCCATACCCTTTGTCAATTAACATAGTGCAATACAGTTATAGTTACTATTACGGGCAATGCCCACGGCCCGCCCAACAACCACATGTGTATCTGGACACTTCAGTTACGCCATTTGGATTTGCCAAATCCTCCATGTGCAAGAACCAAAGCCTCCTGATTCATGAAGCACGGCTCCAGAAAGCAATTATTGGACACCATTCCTCAATCGTGCAACTATTTAATTGTAAAGCCAATGCATTCCTCTACCGGGACACGGTGGTCTGTAGAGGCAAAGTGCTTTCCATTTCATCTTGACCCTACTTAGCAACTGACTTCTCTGCGACAAGATTTCGCTTCCCAAAGATCCGATCAGCACGAAGCAAAAATGGCTTGATCATGAATATTGGAAAGAGAAAAAAAGCTAGAACAGCAAAGTCATGTGTTTTAGTGTCGGCACAAATACCTTGTGAATGGTCTTCTTGAAGCAAGTCTTGTGCTCATCCATCAAGGCGTGTATGAACATGTCATTGTATTATTTCACCTCTTCGAGGAAGTTGGTGTCATCGTCTTTTTTCTTCTTCCAGTACGGGGACATGGCAAGGTTTATAGGAATACAAGATGCATGTGAACCTTGAAACCATGTACTGCTTGAATACATGTCAATAGTGCAAGAAAACATAGGAGGGAAGGGTTGGTTGATGTACGTGTTCCAAAGAAGATATCGGGTTAACGTAATATGGATCTCAAAGCCAACTTCAATATCACTGAAGCCAATCTACACATTTAATTGGGGAAGTGAGAATCGTATGTCGTCTGGCATAATTAGTTAAATCTACTTGAACAAAAAGAACTACCCTGGAAAGCCTAAAACTGAGATTTAAGCTAGCAGCATACAAATCACTAGACACCAGCAGTCCACTCAAGCCATGACATTTAAAAAAAACACAACTTCTTCCATATTAACGCCTTAAAAAAATGACTTCACGTTGCATCCATCCATAGACAAGCATGACACAGATTTTCACCCTAAATGTCGAGACCGACCAATCAAGGTCGGAACATCAGAATGGAGGCAACACCTTCAACACGATAACAACACAATTTCTTCGTTGCTAGTCCGATCAATAAAGGTCAGAATACAAAATTTCACCCCGAACACAAAGCAGTGTTCTAGTCACCATCTTGTAGATAGATATTCGGAAAACATCGCCTGCAAGAACACCATGCAGAACAGCCATGGTCTCCATCCAAAGAAGACACATGGCTCACATGGAACTCCTCACAATCATGTAACAACCATATGCATGACCGAAAGAGCCACCTAGCCAACCATCTTGTGAGGGCGCCCCGCACCGATTAGGGAGTGACGCTAGTAGATGGGTAGGATGCCTTCCTACTCCCTCCCTTCCGGTTTACAGGGCTTATATCAAAATTATAGTTTTTTTTTGTTTTATAAGTCTCAATTGTATTGCTGCCCATCATATGTTCAGATTCCAAGGTGCATTAAAATGCTGCATGCAAGGATTAAGAGAAAACTCATCAATGCATGTAAAAGTTCTTGGTCATTTATTGGTCATGCGTGCATGCATTGTAATTAATGCATTGGTAAGCTCATTTTTTTTAGGAAAACAAGTGCACTAACTGAGTACTTTTGCAAATTACAAAAATTATTCCACCATTCATCATCTACCTTGGTTGGTTAGATTTTTGAATTGAGCCCTATAAACCGGAAGGGAGGGAGTAGTTCCTACTTAATACCACCGCAATGACCGTCGAGTAGCCAACAAAAACCGGGTCGAGTATGTGGCCGCTACCACCAAAGCTCGGTTGCCAAACTAGCCAACTATGACTTGCACACCTGCCGAGTATGTGGCCGCCACCACTCCTGAACATTGGGGCATGACGGAGCTCGCTGCAGCGACGACGCCGCCGGCCTGGGAGACACCTGTTAGCCAAGCCAAGCGCCGTCGTCCACTCGTGCGTGGAGCAACACCGAGAGGTCATCAGTTACCTCCACCGAACGTCATCCTCTTCGCACACATATATGTTCCTGACACATCTTGCATAGCCACCTCCATGCCCCGCGGGCCCATGAGAATTGATGTCTTCCGACACGTCGGCCTGGCGATCACTGCCGATATTAGGAACTCACACACCGCCCCGCCGCCACCCACCACGAGGGTATTTCCTAGCAGCACACATGCAACTACGGTGGGAGGTGGCATGAAGGGTGCACTCTTCCAAACTGTTCTCTAACCATTTTACTGCTAAATATTAGCCTTTCTCTTCCATTTTTTTGCTAAATATTAGCAATTGGTAAATTGGTAAATATTAGCAATTTTATCAATGCTCAGAAGTACAATAGGCAATAACTCAGATGAGTTCGGAAATCCAATTTGGCTCCCGGGAGCACGTGCTCCTGCGCGCGAAAAATAATTTTTGAAATGTCAAAAAAATCCCAACTATTTTTTTATGTATTTATAGTCACATTCAAATGCTACCTGCAAAGTTTTAGGCGAAAAGGTTAAACATTTTGGCCTGTGCAAAAAAAAAAACAAATTTGAACACCAAATGTTACCCCAAAATGTTACCCAAATTTGTTTTTTTCACCGACGAAACACTATTGCTCCGTTTCGCATGAAAATTGTCAAGCATGCTTGCGACACTAACACGAACATCCAAAAAAAAAATCAGAATTTTCTTAAAACATTTTACCACTTTTTTGTGGTACTGTTCATCCAGGAGCAAATGCTTCCGGGAGCCAAAACGCCCCTCCCCGATGAGTTGAAGTACACACAGGTAGCGTCGGTTCACCCAACAACTTGCCAAGATGCCAGGCAAATCTTGCTAGTGCTACATGCGCATGGATCGCGAGTTAATTGTATAATCCTATTGAAGTCAACACACAACATGCATGGTCCGTGATTAGCTTAGTACTCATCAGTAATTGTGCAGGCTTATGCATGTTGGACGACGAACACACGCTATGACCTATGACACCCCCCCTCAAGATGTATATGAAATTGTAACTAGCGTTGCAAGACCCATCCGTAATTACACTATAAAACTCCATCTCTCAGAAATATAATGGGAAGAAAAACTGAAAAAAATGGAAGTTTTGCTAGCTACAGTCTAATTCTTATGTTATGCGCGCCATTTTTCGTTGTAGTTTTCATGTCTATTGTTTGCCTCTGTCGCATGCGAAAGGGAAGAGCGAAAAACCTAGATAGTAAGAGGGGCGAAATGCAAAAGTTACAAAACCAGAAGCCATAATGGAAAACCGAGAACAAAACCGCTTCGGTGGTTCTGCCCATTGAAGTCAACACACAACATGCATGGTCCGTGGAGCGCTTCCGAAGTGTTCGCTGGTTCCCTTTCCGAAGGGGTGACCCTTGACTAATTGGTTTTGGCCTCTACCAAAATGTCTGATCATTTTTCAGCTAATCAGGCTTTCTCTCCCAATTTTTTTTACTAAATATTGGCACTTGTTAAATTAAGAAACTTGATAAAAAAATCCCATTACTCAAAATTACGATGGGACAATAACTTTTTTTATTGCTATCGTGGGTGCAAGTCTGACAGTAGTGTGTAGGGGTACGGATGAGAGGGCAGAGCCAAGTTACGGCGCAGTTGTTACACTCGGATTTACGAGTTCAGGCCCCTCAGCGGTGGAGGTAACAGCCCTACGTCTCGGTGCTCTGGACCTTGATTACTTGAGTGTATGTGTTACAATGGATGCGAACCCTTTGAATGGAGTTGGGGGTGGCGTATATAGTGTCCGCCAGGCCCCCCCATGAATGCCGCCATTACCAGGGGTTAAAGAGGGGGTTTAAGGGCGCCAGGTAACGGGCTCATTGATTACAATGAATACAGGCGAGCGCACGTCCTTACCGTTGCGTTCTTGGAGTCTCCTGGTCTTCTCTGGTCGAGTGACTATCGGGTACTCCAAGTGAAATAGGTTGGTCGAGTGCACTCCTGCTTCCCGAGTGGTACATTGAGCTCCGAGTGAATGTCAGGTTGCAGAGCTCCTGACTGCTGATCTGGCCCTGGAGCCCAGTATAAGGCGTGTGGCATCCTAGGGTAGGGTCTGTAGGTCAGGCCTGTTACCCTATCCCTAGTATATGTCCTCGTCATTAGCCCCCGAATCGGTCGAGGTTAAGCACGTCGAGTCAAGGCGAATTCCCAGGTGAGTTGAGCGCTACGGGGGCGCTCAAGAGCTCTTACTGGTCTTTAGGCAGCCTTGTCTTCGTGCGGCACCTTGACGGATTCCAGACCATATGACGTCCGAGTGAAAGTCTCCATCCAAATGAAATGAGTATTCTCCATCCGAGTGAAACGAGGAGTCTCCATCCGAGTGACGGAACAGATCCGAGCATTTATGGAATGTCTTCAAAGGTGAGCAATCGGATCGCTGGGGTCCGGATCTTGCGGGATTTGAAATCAGATAAGAGCGCGCGCGAACGGTCGCGGCGCGGTGACTGGGTAAAGTGGGGCGTGACGCCTCGATTTTTGCCTCACTTTTCGCCACGTGCAGCTGAACTCCGCCAGCGAGATCTGAGGAGATCCGCGGGCCCGTGAATCAGCGGCGTGGATTGGGGAGCGGAGCGGGCGGTGATATAAGAAGCTGCTGCGTTGGAGAGGGAGAGAGAGCCAGATCCCCTCTTCTCCGCCTCGTCCAGTCCTCCAATCTTCTCTCCCGCTTCCACTCTGCGTGAATCCAGTCCAGCGCCGGAGCACTCCGCGGCGATGGCGAAGGACAAGACGGCGAAGCTGGAGCGAGCGAAGAAGGCGAAGAAACCGTCGAGCTCTCGCGCTGCTCCGCCACGGGGATGGATCCAGGGAGATTGGCTCCCGCCGACCACCACCGCCGAAGACATCGGCGGGCTCGTCATCGACGGACTGGTGCGGGAGGGTAGCTGGAGGCTGCATGAGGAGGGGGAAATCGAGCCTGCGCCGCGGCCGGGGGAACGCGTGCTCCTCGTCATCCATGTGGAAAGAGGTATCTCCATGCCGCCCCATCCCTTTCTCCGCGGTTTTCTAAACTTTTTCGGCGCCCAACTCCACCACCTCCCCCCGAATGTTGTAGCGTATCTCGCCGCGTTTGTTTCCTTGTGTGAAAATTTCTTGGGTTGTCCGCCGCATTGGGGGTTATTCAAGCACATCTTCACGTGCCGTTCTCAGTCGGTCAAAAAGGCCAACCCCGAGGGGGAGAGAACCCATGTGACCCAGTTGTGCGGCGGCTTGGGCATTCAGATGCGGGGTAGGAGCGCTTTCCCTGCGATGACCTTTCCCGATTCGGTTAGGGGCTGGCAGTCGACTTGGTTTTAGTGCAACGACGTCCCTTGTGCTGGCTCGTCGACTGGTCTCCCCCCTTATACATCCGAGAGGGTCAATGTGCCTCCATCGCTAAAGGTGGACAAGGAGGAGAAGACCGACGTGGGGATCTTGGTAACTGCGGTAGTCAGCCTGGTCCGGGGCGGGTTGACGGGTCTGGATTTGCTGGAGGTCTTCCTCAGTCGGCGAATCCAGCCGCTGCAGGAGCGAGCTCATCCGATGTGGCAGTATACTGGCGCTGACGACTCGACTCGCGTGCACCCGGAGGACATCGACGAGAAGACCGTGAAAGAGTGGCTCAAGGGTATCACCGGCGTGCGCGACAATCCGCGTGGGTCGAGACGGATCCCGCCCTACGACGCCAATAACCAACCGTTGGAGGTGTGACACGCATTTCCGAGTGAATTACTTAAGCGCAAATTATCCGAGTGAACTGACTGAACTGTCTGTCTCTGATCTTCATGTCTTGCAGGAGTTCCAGAAGATGCTCTCGCCTGTGCCGAATGGAGAACAACTTGTCGGAGACGTGGAGAGCGAACATGGCAGCGTCGAGGGTAGCTACGTAGAGGACAGCGAGGAGGAAAGCGATGACTCGGAAGAGAGCGACGAGGTCGAGTCTTCCCAGTCTCCGGAGCTGCGCTCTGAGCGCCGCTCTAAGCAAACTCATGATCCGAGTGCTGGCCCGGAGAAGGCGGTCGTTCCGAGTGCTAAGGCTCCGAAGCGCACTCAGACGTCGTCGCCAAAGCCGACTGAGAAGACCGCCAAGCAGCCCAAGGTCGCTTCCCCCAAGCCTCGGAAGGCTCTGTCCAGGATCAAGGTCACTGTGCCTGTCGCCTCAACGTGAGTGTCTTTGTCAGCTTTTCTTTTCTGTCTTTGTCAACTTTTGGACTCTTCTGACCGAGTGAATCTTATGAACCAGGGCTGCAACCTCGACGACGTATCCCATGTAGATCGATGGAGACCGTATCAAAGCCGAGTCGGCAGACGCGGCCACTTCTCACAAAGGTAGTAGTGATTTCATTTTTTCTTTGATCTGTGAACCGATTGAATTGCCCTCATCCAATTGAATGGCGTACTGAGGCTGGTCGTGTGGAGTGAATGCAGCACTTGCAGAGATCATCCATGTCGACGACGATGAGGGGCCGCCGCGGAAGGACGCCGAGAAGGGCACCGCAGCTCCGACTGCTTCCCAGACCACCACAACGAAGGCACCTCCAAGTCAAGCGCCTCCAGTTCCTCCTGTGCAGCCCGTGATCGTGCCCCTGGCGCAAGGTTCCTCTCAGGCCGGTGTTGGCCCGGTCACAGCGCTGTTGACTGCTTTGACCTCGGCTCCTACTCCTCCCGTCAACATCTTCAGTCTGTACAAGGTGCCAGAGGACCAGACTGGAGCCAGCAAGGAAGCAATGATCCAGGCGGAGCTGATGACCCGGCGGCTGAAGGAGATGTGCGCAGCTGGCAAGCTAGCATACGATGCCAACGCTGCCCTCCAGGAAAAAGTTCGAGTAAGTGCCCTTGTAAGTTGATCTCCAAGTCATTTTAACTCTGTAGGAATTTTTGTCACCAAATATTCGGTACACCCACTGGGTGTTTTTTTTTGCTTGGCCGTCACTCGGATCGGGCGGACTGTTCCGAGTGGATACCATTCCAGTGGGGGCACGCTGAGTGCACCCACTGGGTGTAGTCCCCGAGACTGCCGTCGACTGCAGGCAGTCGGCGGGAGTCTTAGAGCTTAGACCCTGTTCTGTTGTTGTTGTTGTTTTTTTTTCTTGGCCGTCACTCGGATCGGGCGGACCGTTCCGAGTGGATACCGTTCCAGTGGGGGCACGCTGAGTGTACCCACTGGGTGTCAGTGGGCTGGGCCGGCTCCTGCCACTGTGGGCCTTAGTGCACAGTAAGTTTTCCCTTTTCTTTTCTCTGCTTTTCTGTTTTTCTTTTTACAGAAGATTTGCAAAATAACTGAGCTGCCAAATGCAATTATTAAAATGTGAGACTAGCCCACAAAAATATCTTGCATTATTCTGCACTGCCACAAAAAGTTTTGGCAATTTTTGAATCCATTTGAATTTTTCAAAAATGGAAATGGCATTTAAATTACTGTTTTGCATTGTAATAATTGCCCTAGCCCACATTTAGCTTGATGGTGATGTTGTTTTCCTGAACAATAAATTGTTTGAGAATATTTGCTAAATGATGAACATTTTTATAGCAATTTTTTAGCAACTTCAAATTTCACTTATGAATTGAATTGAATTCAGTGGAGGAATTTGAAATGAGATATTAATCCACATTGATTAACATTGCAAATCACAGTAGCTTAGCATAATCATGATGGATCACTGTTGCTCATTACAGAGGGGTGTTACAGATGATTACGTGGCACGGCCGGGCATTCTTAGCCCTTGCCGTAAGTCCAAGAGACGGGGCGACGGGGTCACATGATTGTGAGTCTCTGCTCGTTTCTGCGAGCTCCCAACGCACTAATGGGTTAGGATATGTAATCTGAGTAGGCCTCTGCCCTTTTCGCACTAACCACCACGCGGGAAAAGTATGGGCACTCGGCGTCGTATGTATCAGCCGAAGCTGTTCAGACGTCAGCAATTGATCGGCGCGCCCCGGGTTGGACTGGGAAAGCCTGCGCTTGTATTAAGGGGGCTAGGTCTGCTCACCGGCATCATTCGCAACGCGCAGGAGTGCAAAGGGCGATGGGCCCAATACCCCTGAGTGCTTTGGATGTAGATCGGCGTGCTGGCCTATCTGTTGAGCCTAGGTAGGGCTACGACGTGTCGATCAGCCGAGGCCGGGCATGGACCGAGCAAGAGTGTCCGGCCAGAGTTAATCGAGCGTGTTGGGTAAGTTGGTGCACCCCTGCAGGGAAGTATATCTATTCGAATAGCCGTGTCCACGGTAATAGGACGCTCGGAAAATATCCCGATCTTCTACAACTAAAAATGGTTTGAATATGTTAGCTCCGGGATCGCTTTCTCGCAGGGAGTCGAGGAAGGATCTCTAGGCGTGGCTACTATTATACTTGTTGCTACTACTGTATTTATGTACTAATCTGCACTCTTCTAATGCTGCAAGACGCTGAAGATGCTAGTCTTCAATAGGCTAGGCCTTTTCTCTCTATTCTGGCATTTCTGCAGTCTAGTCCACTGATACAACCCTTCTTTGATACCGATGCATAAGTAGAATAGTTATGATGTAAGTCTTGCAAGTACTTTGGATGAGTACTCACGGTTGCTTTGCTTCCCCTTTTCTCCCCATACCCGATTGCTGCGACCAGATGACGGAGTCCCGGAGCCAGCTGCCCCCGGCGACTACTACTACTACCCCTCTGGTGGAGAGTACTACTACGAGGAGCCCGCCGACGACCAGGAGTAGATAGGAGGCACCCAGGCAGGAGGCCTGCGCCTTTTCGATCTTATGTTGTTGTTTTGCCCCGCCTTCCTAAGGCATATATGTTTATCTTTTATGTCTGTAATCAGATACTAATGCTTCCGCTGATGCTTGTTTGACTCAAGCTTATGTATTCGAGCCCTCGAGGCCCCTGGCTTGTAATATAAAGGTTGTATGACTTTTATTTGTGTTTAGGGTTGTGTTGTGATATCTGCACGTGAGTCCTTAGGCTTGATCGTGTGCCTTTGCGTGTATGATTAGTGCACGATTAAGTCGGGGGCGTCACAAGTTGGTATCAGAGCCGACTACCTGTGGGACCCCCCCCTTTCCAACTCCTTGGCAGAAGTTGAGTCTAGACTTTGAAAAACTGTTTTACTAACATGGCTATGTGGCTTACGGGCCCACATCGCCAATGGGTGGTATTAGGATCTTTTATTCCTCTTCCATACTCTGGGACTCTAAATTCTCTTCTATTTGGGTTAAATGATTCTACTAACTCTAACACTAGCTGGAGAGCTGGATTATCTGCAACATTTCTTTCCAATGCTATCTTATGCTTCTCACACTGTCGTTTGACATCTTGCACTCCTTATTTCAGATGCGTCCCGCGAGACAGCTCATACGCCAGACTATGGCTGTTGATGCGACTGGGTTCCCGGCCATTTTGGTCGATCTTTTGACCAGGCTGGGATATCGCTGGTACCCCGAGTACACAGTTTACGAGGATTACCGCGAGTTCAACCAGGAGCAGTACCACGCTGTGGTTCGCATCTTTGATCGGCAGGACATCTCCATCACTGAGTTGCACACCTTTAATGGTGTTGGAGTGACTGTCGACATGGCCGTTCATGATGCTGCCTATACTGCTATTGCCCGTCTCCGTGGAGAGCACAACAGTCGCTTGGAGGAGACTACTTTCAGATATATCCCATATGCCCCCGCTGGGGATGAGACTGGATACTACACTGCTGTCTGTAGTCCTTACGTGCTGCGTCGCTATGGCCCGCAGGTTTTGGTACAGCACACCCAGGCTCTGGATCGCACTGTTCGAGCTCTTGCTGTCGAGTTGTACGCCACTCATGCTCGTCTTTACGACTCTCTGACACAATTGCTACCAGCAGTCAGTGCGAGGATGCATCCAGAGTATATCCTTTACCCGCGCAGGACGGAGATGCCACCAGGTCTTGAGTGGCCTGCTGTTGGAGGTTGTACTCCTCCACGTGGTCCTCTTCTTCCAGTTCGGGACCAGGTTCTGCACCAGAGTGTTCACGGAGCGCAGGATCCTTACATCGAGGGTACCCTGCGTCGTCACCTGCAGCTGCCTGGCTTCAGTGGTTTTCTCCGACGTTGATGTAGCACATCGCTATGTCCCGTTGTTGTATCCCTCCACCGCGTGCCTGCGTGCCGCCTAGTTGTCTAGCTTTCCCTTTCGCTGTTGTAACGCTGGCTTGTCACCGAATCTATGTATGGATCTGTATGTCATGTTTGACTATGTTGATGTATCTATTGCGCTTCCTTTTGTTGTGCGAGTTACTTCGTGTATGATTCCATACAACTGCATTGCTCATTGCTAAACTACCCCTGTTGAATTTTAACAGGATGGTTAGACCCGCAGGTCGTGGCCGTGGTGCCAACAATCCACCACCGCCCGACTATATGGCTGCAATGATGCAACAATTTGAAATGCACCACCAGTTTATGCAAGGGCTTATGGATCAGTTTCCCCGCCCCAATGCCAACCAGCAGCTAGCCTCAATCACTTTGCAAGACTTTTTGCGTCTCAACCCGACCATCTTTCGCAACTCAGTTCAGCCGCTTGACGCTGATGACTGGCTCCGCGACATCACTTTCGAGATGGAGTCTGCGAATGTGGCCCCTGCCAGCTATGTCACTTTCGCCTCCTACTGTCTGAAGGGTCCCACAGCCCAATGGTGGGACACTCACAGGCATACCCTAGCTCCTGGAACTATCATCACCTTGATGGAGTTCAAAGCTGCTTTCCATGCCCGTTACATTCCTCAAGGAGTTATGGATCGGAAGAAGCGTGAGTTCCGCAACCTTACCCAGGACAACAAGTCTGTGGAAGCCTATCAGCGGGAATTTCTGGAACTATCTCGCTACGCTGAAGAGGATATTGCTACTGATGCTCGCAGACAGGAGAAGTTCCGCGAAGGGCTCAACCCAGATATCAAGCTTGCACTGCTAGTCCAAGACTTTGCCGACTTCGCCAACTTGGTGAACAAGGCTATACAGGTTGAGACAGGTCTGAAGGATCACAAGGACGCTATTAAGCGCACCCGTGAAGCGGGCTCATCTTCGGGCTCGTCATCCCAGAAGCGCCGCATTTGGATCCCTAACAGCATGTACCGTCCGACTGTACCTGTTCCAAGGCCATCCTATGTTGCACCTCGTATGCCTCCTCCACCTCCGAGGCAGCTCAGACCTCAAGCTCCAATGCCTCGAGCTCCTGCTCCCCGTCCCGACAATGGACTCTGCTTCAAGTGTGGCCATCCAGGTCACCGTGCCAGAGACTGCTCCCAGAATCAGAATCAACTTGCTCTTCCGCTAGCTGGCCGTGGTAATGGCCGTGGTATCAATCAGCCTCTCTACAACAATGTCAGGCCTTCATATGGTCGTGGACAGGCTTATCATGTCAACATGTCTGAAGCTCAAGACCAACCAGAGACTGTGATGGGTACTCTTCTCGTTAATTCAGTACCAGCTTCTGTTTTATTTGATTCGGGAGCATCGCATTCTTTCATATCAGAAGAGTTTGCATTCATGCATGGCATTAAATATGAAAAATTGCACCATCCGTTAGTGGTAAACACTCCCGCGGGCCAATGTCAAGCTTCTATGTTTAGCCCCGATGTTACCATTGAAATTGAAGGGTTGGAATTCCATGCTTTTCCCATTATTTTGAAGTCTTCCAAGGTTGATCTCATTCTGGGAATAGATTGGTTGAAGGCTCACACCGCCTTAATCAATTGTGCCACTAAGGCCATCCAACTCCTACACCCCTCGGTTGAGATAGTAAATTACCATGCTCATATCGTTCAAAATGCCGAGGCTCAGATTTATGCCTTGAATGCGTTGAACGCTTCTCCTCTTGAGGGGATAGAAAATGTTCCAGTCGTTCGCGACTTCCAAGATGTCTTTCCGGAAGAACTTCCAGGAGAACCCCCTGTTAGAGCTGTCGAGTTTGTCATCGACCTAAAACCAGGCACCACTCCTATGGCGAAGCGTCCCTACAAGATGCCTTCGCATGAACTTCTTGAGCTTAAGGAGGAACTCGACAAATCACTCCGCAAGGGTTTCATTCGCCCAAGTTCCTCTACCTGGGGAGCACCTTCTCTCTTTGTCAAGAAGAAAGATGGTACTAGCCGACTGGTCCAAGATTACCGACCTATCAATCAGGCAACCATTCAGAACAAGTATCCGCTTCCTCGGATCAATGACTTGTATGATCAACTTGCTGGATCATCAGTGTTTTCTAAACTCGACTTGAGGTTGGGTTATCATCAGATCCGCGTCCGCGAAGAGGATATTCCCAAGACTGCCTTTGTCACCCGTTATGGCTCTTATGAGTACACTGTCATGTCATTCGGCTTAACTAATGCTCCAGCTACGTTCTCCCGCCTAATGAATTATATCTTCATGGATTACCTCGACAAATTTGTCGTGGTTTATCTAGATGATATCCTGGTGTTTTCCAAGAATAAGGAAGAACATGCTGAACATCTTCGTCTTGTTCTGGAAAAGCTTCTAGAGCATCAGCTATATGCTAAATATTCCAAGTGTGAATTCTGGTTATCCGAAGTGACCTACCTTGGACATGTGATTTCCAAGGATGGTATTGCTGTCAATGCAGAACGAGTTCAGGCTATTCTTGACTGGACTCCCCCAAAGAATGTTAAGCAAGCCAGGAGTTTTCTCGGACTCGCAAGCTATTGCCGTCGATTTGTCGAGAACTTCTCAAAGATTGCCAAGCCTCTGACTAATCTGCTTCACAAAGGCGTTAAGTTTGAGTGGACAGATAAATGTCAGGAAAGTTTCCAGACCCTCAAGGACAAGCTGACTTCTGCACCAGTGCTTGCTCCTCCAGATTCTCGTAAGGACTTCGTGATTTATTGCGACGCCTCTCGTCAAGGATTGGACTGTGTCTTGATGCAAGAGCGCAGAGTAATTGCTTATGCCTCGCGACAGTTGCGTCCACATGATGAGAATTATCCAGTGCATGATCTTGAACTTGCTGCAGTGATATATGCATTGAAGCTGTGGCGACATTACCTCGTTGGTAATCGATGTGAGATATACACTGATCATCAAAGCCTGAAGTATTTGTTTACTCAGTCGGATCTCAATCTCTGCCAACAACGGTGGTTGGAAACGATTACGGACTATGATTGCGGTATTTCATATACCCCTGGCAAAGCTAATGTGATGGCCGATGCCTTGAGCCACAAGTCCTATTGCAACAATCTCATGGTTCAGCGAGCTCAACCTCATCTGTATGAAGAACTGCGTAAGCTGAACCTCCACATCGTACCACAGGGTTCTCTTAGTACCCTTGTTATACAGCCAAACCTTGAGAAAGCTGTTAAGCGTGCGCAAGCAAAAGATGCTGAAGTTGATCAGATGAAAAGAGATCTTAACCTTGAAAAGTACAGAGATTTCTCGCTTGCTGAAGATGGAACCTTGTATTTCAAAGACGACATTATGGTACCTCGGTTCGAGCTTATGACCGACAAAGTTATGAAGGAGGCACATGATACACCACTGTCTATTCATCCGGGTAGCACCAAGATGTATCGTGATCTCTGACAAAGGTACTGGTGGTCTAAGATGAAGCAGGACATTGCTCGATATGTTGCTGAATGTGACGTTTGCCGTCGCGTTAAGGCAGAACATCAGAAGCTAGCTGGAATTCTGCAACCGCTCCCTATCCCTGAGTGGAAATGGGACAAAGTGCAAATGGATCTTATCACTGGTCTTCCTAGATCACAAAAGGGTCATGATGCTATTCTTCTCGTCATTGATCAACTCTCCAAAGTTGCACACTTTCTGCCAGTCAAGGAGACGATCACTGCTAGTCAGTTAGCAGATTTCTATATCTCCAGAATTGTATCACTCCACGGTATTCCGAAGGAGATCAGTTCAGACCGTGGCAGCCTCTTCACTTCTAAGTTCTGGGCAAGTTTCCAAGAAGCTATGGGAACTCATATAACCTGGAGTTCAGCTTATCATCCCCAGTCCCAAGGCCAAGTCAAACGAGTGAATCAAGTGCTTGAAGATATGCTGCGTGCTTGTGTCATTTCATTTGGCAAGAAGTGGGAGGAATCTCTCCCGTATGCCGAATTCTCTTACAACAACAGCTATCAAGCAAGCTTGAAAATGGCCCCCTTTGAGGTATTATATGGACGTTAGTGTCGAACCCCTCTGAATTGGTCAGAAACTGGGGAACGGCCGCTCATTGGTCCGGATATTATCCAACACGCCGAAGAGCAAGTCCGTATCGTTCGGGAAAATCTCAAAGCGGCTCAGTCTCGCTAGAAGAGCAATTATGATCGTAAACACTGGGATCGATCTATCAACCTGGTGAGCAAGCTTATATGTGTGTCACTCCTATGAAGGGCACTCACCGCTTTGGAATCAAGGGCAAGTTAGCTCCTCGCTACATTGGTCCCTTCCGCATTCTCGCCAGACGTGGTCATGTGGCATATAAATTGGAATTGCCGCCGCAATTCTCTCACATCCACGACGTCTTCCATGTGTCGCAACTTCGTCGTTGCTTCAAGGAATCTCCTCACCGAACAGTGGATCATGAATTGCTAGATTTGCAAGATGATCTATCTTATAAAGAGCATCCGATCTGCATTCTCGATCAAGCTGAGCGTCGGACCCGCCAGAAGACAATCAAGTTCCTTAAAGTGCAGTGGTCGAATCATACTGAAGATAAAGCCACTTCGAAACGCGAGGATCGTCTTCACGAGGAATACCCCGATCTTTTCCCTTCTACCTCCTGAATTCTCAGGACGAGAATTTCTTTTAGAGAAGGAGAATTGTAACACCCCTCTGTAATGAGTAACAGTGATCCATCATGATTATGCTAAGCTACTGTGATTTGCAATGTCAATCAATGTGGATTAATATCTCATTTCAAATTCCTCCACTAAATTCAATTCAACTCATAAGTGAAATTTGAAGTTGCTCAAAAATTGCTGTAAAAATGTTCATTATTTAGCAAATATTCCCAAACAATTTATTGTTCAGGAAAACAACATCACCATCAAGCTAAATGTGGGCTAGGGCAATTATTACAGTGCAAAACAGTAATTTAAATGCCATTTCCATTTTTGAAAAATTCAAATGGATTCAAAAATTGCCCAAACTTTTTGTGGTAGTGCAGAATAATGCAAGGTATTTTTGTGGGCTAGTCTCACATTTTACTCATTGCATTTGGCAGCTCAGTTATTTTGCAAATCTTCTGTAAAAAGAAAAACAGAAAAGGAGAGAAAAGAAAAGGGAAAACTTACTGTGCACTAAGGCCCACAGTGGCAGGAGCCTGCCCAGCCCACTGAGGCCTTCTCCCACCTGCTCCCTCCCGCGTGTCGGCGCGGCCATGGCCGAGCTCGCGCGGCTCCGGCCGTTGGCCGCCACGGCGGCGGGGCAGGTGAGCGAGGGGATAAGGGCGCCCCTCCCTCGGGCCTCTGGACGCCCTCGCCACTCCTCCTCCCCTCTTCTCGTGCCTCTCCTCTCCCTCTCTCCCTCGCTCGGCCACTCTCCCCTACTCTTCTCTCCCGTGCCCGAGCACTGTCGCCGCCGTGAGCTCTCACAGCCGCGGCGACCGTCGTCCTCTGCCTTCTCCGTCGTGCCCGTCGGCCTCGCCGTTGATCGCCTCACCCATCGGAGCAGCTCGCTGGAGCCGGGGAGCCCTGCATCACCGGGGCATTGTCATCGTCCTCCTCGGATCCCCGACGCTCCGCCGCCGCCGATCTGCGTCCCTCTGCTGCTCCTAAGCCCCCGCCGGCCTTTCGTGCGCCGCTCGGTGAGCACCCAATCTCCTCCCCTCTCTTCTGTGGTCGCGCTCGAGCGCTAGCTGCCTTACCGATGAACGCCGCGCTCCGGCCGCCACGGTACCACACCGTCCGGCCACCTCCGGTCATCCCTGAGGCCCCGCGATAGCTTGTTTGGATGCGGCGTTCCTCGCTCGTTCGAACGAGCCCAAAAAACGCGCGATCTGAGCGCTTGTAGCCAAAACCCGAGGCTCGCCGGGTCACGCCGCCGTGTTTGGAGCTCGCCAGAGCTCCTCCGGCACCGGCTGCCTGCATGGCACCGCCTGGGGCCCACCCTGGGTTGCTGACCAATGGGTCCCGCGGCTTGGTTGACCGCGTTGACCAGTCAACCCTGCTGACGTGGCAGTTACTGTCGCTCACAAGTGGGCCCTCTCTGCTAATTAGTCTAATTAATCTGTTTTCTAAATAAACGTAATTTGATTAATTAGTTAGACACTTACATATGGGGCCCACCTACTAATTAGTCTCTGTTTAGTTTTAATTAACTCTAATTACCCTAGAGTCACTGACTAGTGGGACCCAGCTGTCAGGTTTGACCTGGAACAGCTGGGTTGACCAGTGACATCATGCTGACGTCATGCTGACGTAATATTTCCTTTTCTGGTTATTTTCGAATTAGATTTAATTTCAGGAATTTCAGAAAAAGGTTTAAATCTTTGAAAAGTCGTAGAAATTTAACCGTAGCTCGGATCGAAAAGTTTTCAACATGAAAGTTGATCAGAAAAACGAGACGAATCCGAATATGTGGTCAAAATGCTTGACCATCACTCCTAACTATATGAACATGGAACCTTCCCCTCCGGTTCAGTATACCGATAACCGCCTAAACGCGGGGAAAATATCCCAGAAATTTTCGCGCTTCGTCTGCAGCGTGTAGCATTGCATTAGGTCACCACCAGCACTGCATATTGCCATGTCATGCATCTGTATTGCTCTGTTTGCTTTTATTTATTGTTTCTTCCCCCTCTTCTATCCGGTAGACCCCGAGACCGACGCAGCTCCGGAGTGCGACTACATCCCCGACGACCCCTCTTTTGCCGCAGAGCTTCCAGGCAAGCAACCTCCCCTTGAACATGCCTATATCGCCTATTCTTCCTCCCTCATGCTTGCATTAGAATTGCTACAGTTATTGTTCCGAATACCTATTCTGATACATAGCCTGTTTTTGTAACCTACTATTGATACTTTACCTGCTATCCTAAATGCTTAGTGTAGGTTCGTTAGTGAACCATCTGTGGCCCTCTTATTTGTCTTAGTTGCCCCGCTTAGTACCAGTGCCCCGATCGATGTGATTGTCGGGCTGAGACCAGCACATCACCGCACCCCCCCCTAAGTGGTTCGACTACGCAGAGCTACCATCGAGTGTCGAGGGTGATACCTCTTATCTCACTCCGGATGTTGCCTCTGTAGTAAAGCTAGTCGGTTGTGGGTTGCCGAGGGTGATTCCTCCTTCACCATCTCCGATAAAGCTTCTGTCGCGTAACCCCTCAAGTGTGAATCCACCGAGGGTGATTCCTCCGGGTTCACCTTGACGGATACATCTACTGGGAATCCCACGAGGGTGATTCCTCGGATTCCTTCCTGATGTTATGGACACACGGGTACTTTGACTTTACTACTGTTACCTGTTAAAGTCGGGTCGGCCCGAGGGGTACCCGCGAGTGATGTGGATTCGGGGCAGTTGAGGGGCGCGCGCCGGGTTGGATTAAGGGGGCTAGGTCTGCTCACCGGCCGCGTTCGCAACGCGCATGAGTGCAAAGGGCGATGGGCCCAAGACCCCTGAGTGCTTAGGATGTAGACCGGCGTGCTGGCCTCTCTGTTGAGCCTAGGTAGGGTTACGACGTGTCGATCAGCCGAGGCCGGGCATGGACCGAGCAAGTGTGTCCGGCCAGAGTTAATCGAGCGTGTTGGGTAAGCTGGTGCACCCCTGCAGGGAAGTATATCTATTCGAATAGCCGTGTCCACAGTAACAGGACGCTCGGAAAATATCCCGATCTTCTACAACTAAAAATGGTTTGAATATGTTAGCTCCGGGATCGCTTTCTCGCAGTGAGTCGAGGAAGGATCTCTGGGCGTGGCTACTGTTGTAATTGTTGCTACTACTGTATTAATGTACTAATCTGCACTCTTCTAATGCTGCAAGACGCTGAAGATGCTAGTCTTCAATAAGCTAGGCCTTTTCTCTCTATTCTGGCATTTCTGCAGTCTAGTCCACTGATACAACCATTCTTTGATACCGATGCATAAGTAGAATAGTTCTGATGTAAGTCTTGCGAGTACTTTGGATGAGTACTCACGGTTGCTTTGCTTCCCCTTTTCTTCCCATACCCGATTGCTGCGACCAGATGACGGAGCCCCGGAGCCAGCTGCCCCCGGCGAGTACTACTACTACCCCTCTGGTGGAGAGTACTACTACGAGGAGCCCGCCGACGACCAGGAGTAGATAGGAGGCATCCAGGCAGGAGGCCTGCGCCTTTTCGATCTTATGTCATTGTTTTGCCCCGCCTTCCTAAGGCATATCTGTTTAACTTTTATGTCTGTACTCAGATACTAATGCTTCTGCTGATGCTTGTATGACTCAAGCTTATGTATTCGAGCCCTCGAGGTCCCTGGCTTGTAATATAAAGCTTATATGACTTTTATTTGTGTTTAGGGTTGTGTTGTGATATCTGCACGTGAGTCCTTATGCTTGATCGTGTGCATTTGCGTGTATGATTAGTGCACGATTAAGTCGGGGGCGTCACAATGACCTCCACCATCACCTCCGCCTTCACCTCCTTCTTGACGTCCAGCTCCGACACATAGACATCCCCGGCGGCCGAGAGCGCCAGCATCTCCTCCAAACCCACCCACTGCGCCTTCTGGCTCCGCTTTTACTCCCTCTCGGAGTCCTCCATGACGGCCCGCACCAGCCGCTCCTCCTCCTCGGCCGTCATGGTGGAAACTGGTGGCCGCGACGGGGAGGGAGAGGTCGTCGGCGTGGGGCCGCGCACACGAGTCCGGCCGCGCGCTCTAGGTGGGCTCGGCACGCGCACACGCGACGGGCGGGGCGGGCTACGAGCATGGCCGGCAAAGTAGGTTTGCCGGCGCATGTCGTGGTCGTCTTGGAATCAAGTGTCCCAGAGCGGTGAGTCGACGTCATAGCACCGGTCGGCGAGGTACTGGCGCGGGATGCGGGCGCGCCGGCGGGCGATCTCCTCCAGGCGGACGCGGCCGCTCGCCGGCACGGGGGGGATCGACACCCGATCCGGGCTCAGATGCCACCCATTGGGGTGGTGGGCATCCGTCCACAGCAACGGAGTGCCAGTCTGCTAGTACCAGCGGCAGACGTCCACCTTGACGTACGGCCGGAAGCGTGCCGGGGCCGCCGGAGGGGAGATCGAGAATGCGGCCGACGAGGTGGAGTGGGTGCTCGCGCTTCTCGACGAGGCGGACGATGAGCCTGCCTCGTGGTCGTGCTTGCCCTTCTTGCCCGGCACCCACTTCCAGAAGCCCATCGTGACGGAGGGAGCAATGGAGTGGGGATGGTGTGGGGAAGTGGAAGTGGACTGGCCAATCCACGGCTTCGCCATAAAAAAGGACGCGGCCGGGGGCGGTTGGGTGGCTGACCGGTGGGCCCGTCCACTCGTGTGGATTAAATGGGGTCGGTGGGAGGTAGTTGGAGGGCCGACACGCGGGCCCGAGGAGGACGGCGAGAGGACGCGTGCGCGTCCGTTCTGTGTCCATTTGACCGCAAAGACCGATAAAATTTGCGCCCAAGATGGGTTGAGACGGACTATAAACGGACATTTTTTGCGGATGCGGTCGCGCGTTGGGCCGTGTCGTCTGTCCGTTTGGCCCAAAACGGACACACCCGAACGGGATGGGGTCGTGCGTTGGAGTTGGCCTAAGAGAGAGGGAGGGTAGCAGGAGAGGCTTCCCCTCCGTCCCCGTCGAGCCGTGCCCGGCGGCGATGAAGAGTGGGGACGGCATTGAAGAAGGGGACCTCACTGCGCTGAAGATGGGGACGGCACGGACATCTACGGCGGAGAGGAGGCCCCCCTCCCCTCCCCTGCTGCCTTGGTCGTCGGCAACCTGTGCTGTGCTGTGCTCTGCACAGTGGTGGCCGGCCGGAGCCCACCGCTAGCTGCCCTGCTCCCTTCGTACTGTTCCTCCACACCCACCCACCCACGCAGGGTCCAGCGAGCGAGAGAGATTAAATGAAATTCATGGGAGATCGGCTACAGAGGAGAGGACAGAGGAGGGTCCCTCGCCTCCCGTGCGCTGTGCCCTTGCTGCGTCCGTCGGCTAGCGCTGCCCTGTTCATCAACAACTGAGGTGCGTAAGCTGAGCCCCCCCACCACCTGACGCCATGGGCTTCATTGGATCCTCTCCCCCGAGCCAGATTCAGTTCACCCCGCACCCACTCCTCCTCAAGACGCCTTCATGCCGTCGTCTGATCCATCGACTGACTAGCCATGTCATGCTCTGCTTGACATGTTGCGCCGTGCAGCAGGTGTGAACACCGCCGACCGGCCATGGACACCCAGATGTCCTCGCATTCAACCGCCTCCTGCTAGACACCTACGATTTGGATCTGGATCTGGATCGCTTCTTTGTACCTAGCTGCAGTGGTACGACTATGGTGACTGCCATATATCCCCCTCGCCTCGGCTGCTCACTACTGCTTCTCACTTCTCACTTCTCACAGAGCGATCTTGTCCCCATTTTTCTCTTTAGAAGTAATTGTTGCTAGTCTGCACTGAGTATATCTTATTACACATCCTTCTTTTTTAGCATAATCGGATTGTTTTATGTATATTAGGTACTCCGTCGCAATACAATACAGAGGAATAATTTTATTTCACTCCCACTTCTTTCTCCAGCCTACGCCGCGTCGCCTCCGGTTGTACACAACGCCGACGTGAGCTGCTTATCTCCAGTACCAGCTAAAGCGCGAGCGAACCCTGCAACTACTTCCCAGAGAGCAAGGGAGATCTATCTAGTTTTTGCTCTGGAGCAAGGGCGATTCCAAGATCTGTCTGTAATCTCTGCAGTCAATTGAAGGTACTTAGCTGATTCCAGGTACACCACACTTTCTAGCTATGTTTCTCTCTCTGAAACCGATGATCTTGTGCCTTCCTGTTTAATTTTTGGTGTTTGTTCAAGGTAAATACTACATTAGTTTTATTTCAAGACAAATTTGTGTGCACCATCTTCTATTTTGCAAGCCACATTTTTTCCTTGGGATTTGTTGCTTGTCTCTAGTGACTGAATCTGATTATCCATCCTGTTAGCATGGGATTGTTGGTGTGAAAAAGCGAGGTAGTAGTACAGAGGACTAATTTTTATTTCAATGCTTGTTTTCAGTACCAGCTCAAACGTGAGCGAACCCTGCAACCAATGGCGGGGGTTCTGGATGCTTTGGCATCCTATGTGACCAGCATGCTTGCCGAGATGGCCAAAGAGGAGGTGGCCATGCTAATCGGCGTGTCCGGCGGGATCAAAGACCTGAGCATCAAGCTTGGGGACCTCAAGAATTTCCTTGCTGATGCTGATAGGAGGAACATCACCGATGAGAGTGTGCGGGGGTGGGTGGGGGAACTGAAGCATGCCATGTACTTGGCCACCGACATCATCGACCTATGTCAGCTCAAGGCCATGGAGCAAGGTCAAACCAAGGATAGGGGGTGCCTTAACCCTCTGCTCTTTTGCATGCGGAATCCCCTCCACGCCCACGACATCGGCACCCGCATCAAGCTGCTCAACCAAAATTTGGTTGATATTTGCAAGAGGGGCAGCAGTTTCAATTTCATCAAGTTAGAAGCCTACCAAGACCAAAAGACCACTCGGTCTCCCGCCACTGATCGCAAAACAGATTCACTGATAGAGCGGTCCAGTGTGGTTGGTGAGAAGATCGAGGAGGACACGAGGGCACTTGTGGAGGTGCTTACAAGGGAGGCGGTAGGTGACAAGAGTGGTCGCCTCATCGTGGTCGCCATTGGTATCGGAGGGATTGGTAAGACTACCCTCGGCAAGAAGGTCTTCAATGATGAGGCCATCGAAGGCAAGTTTACTAAGAAGACATGGCTTAGCATCACACAAGATTTCACCGATGTTGAGTTGTTAAGTACGACCATCACTGCCATTGGGGCAGATCTGCCTAGAGGGGGTGGGGCTCGAGATAGGGCCCTACTCGTTGATGCTCTCAAGAACGCCATCAAGGACAAGAAGTTCTTTCTTGTGCTCGATGACCTGTGGGGTGTTGATGCATGGAACAAACATCTAATGACTCCCTTTAGCTATGGTGGCCCCGGTAGTAGAGTCGTCATCACCACCAGACATGACACTGTAGCCCGAAGCATGAAAGCCTTTCATCCGTACCTTCATGTTGACAAATTAGCTCCACAAGATGCTTGGTCATTGCTCAAGAAGCAGGTCGGTACTTCCCAAAACTCAATATAATACACGTCGTTTGGGACCACACTGTTAAGTTAATTTGATCTACACTTGCATAGGTCTACCAATCTGAACTTTATATATTTCTAATGCTTCCTTGCCTTAAATTTCACTATAACATGAGTTCATCAAGTTGGTATATGAAATTAGGAAGATATTAAACAATATTTTCATTTGTATGCATGACGTACGGCTTAGAAAAGTAACTAATGGATTATTCCGGCTTATGTTTGGCAATTATTATGGATTGCATGCAGCTTATCAATTAGTTTCTATTTGCAGGTACTCACATCAGAGGAAAATGAACCAGAAGTTGATATGCTAGAAGATATTGGGTTGCAGATTGTAGCAAAATGCGATGGTTTACCACTTGCTGTAAAAGTTATGGGTGGACTCCCATGCAAGAAGGAGAAAACACGACGTGATTGGCAAGATGTCCTGAATGATGATATCTGGTCAGTATCTCAAAGGTCAAAGGAACTAAATTATGCCATATATCTTAGCTATCAGGACTTATCCCCGTACATAAAACAGTGCTTCTTGCACTTCTCCCTTAAACCAAAAAAGACAGTGCTAAATGATAATGAAATTGTGTCCATGTGGGTTGGTGAAGGATTGGTTGAAGGAGAAACATATAGTCGTAGTTTGGAAGAAGGGAATAAGTACTATAAGGAGCTAATAGTAAGGAACCTTATAGAGGTAGATACAGAGTACCCTAGTCAACTTATTTGCAACATGCATGATGTCATTCGCTCATTTGCTCAATTTGTGGTTAGGGATGAAACAGTAGTAGGTCACAATGGAGATACTATCAAAACAAATCTTAGATCACCGAATTATCTTAGATTGTCCATAGAAACCAAAGGAGTGGGATCAGATGAATTTGAGTGGAGATATTTAAGAGAGCAGAAATTGCTTAGGACATTAATATTAATTGGAAACCTCAAAATTCAGCCTGGTGATTCATTGATTAACTTCTCAAGTCCACGTCTTCTACATATAGAATCTGCAAATATTGGTGCACTAGTTGAATGTGTGGACCAACTCAAGCACTTGAGATATTTGGCATTAAAGAGGACTGATATCTGTAAACTACCAGAGAACATCCACGAGATGAATTTCCTTCAACATATTAGCCTTGAAGGTTGTGAATGTTTCATGAAACTTCCTGATAGCATTATCAATCTGCAAGGTTTGAGGTTCCTCGATATTGATGACACACGAGTAAATAGTATTCCTAGGGGTTTCCGAGCACTTACAAATTTGAGGGTACTATGTGGTTTTCCAGCCTATATTGATGGTGACTGGTGTAGTTTGGAAGAGTTGGGGTCCCTTTCCCAGTACAATTGTCTTTCACTAGAGAGTCTGGAAAATGTATCTAGTGCATTGTTGGCTACAAAGGCAATGGTAAATGCAAAGAAACATCTTACCGTACTTGTTTTAAAATGTGGTAGTAGAGTGGGAGATGGGTTTGTCCAAGGAGGAGCCTCTGACTCTAAGGAGGAGGACCAGATAATTGAGGCGGTGTTTGATGTGCTATGTCCTCAGCCTTGCATAGAACAAATCAACATTGAAAGATATTTTGGTCGTCGGCTCCCAGGATGGATGGCGTCCACAGCTATTGTGCCCCTCGAGAGCTTGAGGATTCTAGTCCTCGAACAGCTGCCTTGCTGCACCCAACTCCCAGATGGCTTGTGCCGGCTCCCGTATTTGGAGTTCATACTAGTGGACAAGGCTCCCGTAATCAAGTGTGTCGGTCCTGAATTCGTCCAACAGTACAATCAGCGGCACCGTCCTTCATCTCAGTCTCAGGTGTCTGCTACGTTTCCCAAACTCCAGAAGTTGGGATTTCACGAAATGGAGGAATGGGAGGAGTGGGTTTGGGAGACGGAAGTGAAAGCTATGCCCTTATTGGAGGAACTTCGTATCACTTCTTGCTGACTGGGCCGTATGCCTCCAGGACTTATGTCTCATGCAATGGCTTTGAAGAAGCTAATAATATGGAACGTCCAAGGTCTCCACTCTCTAGAGAACTTTGTTTCTGTAGTTGAGCTCGACCTGTATGACATGCCTGAACTGGCCATGATCTCCAATCTTCCAAAATTACAGAAGCTTGAAATCAGTAACTGCAGAAAGCTCAAGATACTGAAGGAGATGGATGCACTCCGGCGAATCCAGCTGAGAGTTCCTTTCTGGGAAAATCAACTTCCAGTCTACCTGCAATCTGTAAAGCCTAATAATTTGCTGCTGACCTGCAACCTAGCAGTACTCACTTCCATGGCTGAGGGCGAATCTAACTCCGAGTGGGACAAGTTCAGTCATATCAAGCAAGTCGAGGCTTATGCAGAGGATGGAGAAGATGAGAAGAAATGGCACGTGTTCTACACATCTGAATCCTGCAACATAGAGACAAATATTCATCAGGTAATACTTTGGTCTCTCTCTTTCAATCTAGCTAATAATAATATTCTTCCTTAATGTAATCTTTGTTGGTTCCATGCATATTATTTTCATCAGTATGATATAGGATAGCTGAATGTATCTCCCACTCTTTTGTTTTGCTTGCCAGGATCGATTGGTGGAAGAAGAGGACTAGGCTGAAACTCCAGTGGAGCGAGGAATGATGCAAGGATATATGTACGTCTGTTGCTACAACTTCTACTTGTTTTGAGTATTCTTACCTAATGCCATGATCATTGGAATCTCATGTTTACATGATGATCGAATCCATGCAGGGATACGGGGAAAGCATCAGCCATAATGCCACATACACTTACCTACAGAGATTCAGACACCATACTAATTTCTTGCGAAGTGTTTTTTTTTTGGAAAAGGAGGTTAAGACCCCCGGCCTCTGCATCAATCGATGCATACGGCCATCTTTATTTATTATTCAACAAAGGTCTAGCAAGAACATCCATCAAGTCACCCGAAGCCACCACTTATACCATCAAGTCACCCCATATCTAAACCCGGTGTCGTCGCCGATCCATCCACATAACGTATCGGAACGAACAGCCGGTGCAGCAAACCTAAAGCGTACACCACATGCACACCTTTTAGACGCCGCCATCTTCATCGGACCGCTGACCCATCTTCAGAAGAGAGATCCGCATCATCCTTGCTAGTCCGTCCATCCGTCGACGCCACCACGGCGCCCAACGGTGCCACCGCCCCGTGCTCGTTCGTCCAGACACGAAGATTCTGGAAGATCTGTCATGCGTAGCACCTGCCGACCAGGCATGACACAGCGTATCACCTGTTAGCCAGGCATGACTTGACATCTCCCCCGAAAGCTCCGTGCAAGACGAAGCCGCTCCACCTCCTGCCTCTGTCTTCCAGCGCTGCTCCACAAACGATACTCCCAAAAGAGAAAACGACACCGCAGTACCGCCATCGTCCGATCTGGAAGACCAGATCCTAGGGTTTCCCCCGGAGCAGCACGAGTGGGTCGACAGTAGTTACACGACGATGCCTTCATCAAGGTAACGACGCAGAACGCCGCCATCGCCTGCCATCGGCTCGGTTTTCACCGGCAACTATGTCTTCCCGACTCGCAGCCGGAGCTAGATGACGGATCTCGAGATCTGACCATCCAGCGTCAGGCCGACCACCTCCGACGAAGGAGATGGCCACCACCGCCGGCTGCACCGGCCAGATCAGATCTGACTGGAGGCGCCGCCGACCAGTCCACCATGGCCTCCACGCCGTCGCCGCCGATCCGACGCCCGATGGCGCGCCGACCGCAGCCGCCGCCCTTCCCGGTACAGGGCTGCGCTGCGCCAGCAGGTGCCGCCGCCCGAGACAGGGCCGGCCACCACGCCGCCGCAGCCATCGCTGCCGTGCCGCATAGATTGGATCGGCCGCTGAGCTCGCATCGAATCCGCCGCTGCCGCGCCGCGCACGACGCCGCCAAGAGTTGCCGCCCGCCGCGCTGCTGGACCCCGCGTTAGACCGGCGCCTCCTCGCGATCTGGCCGTCCCGTGCCGGCCATGATGCTCGAAGGGTGGAGAAGCCCCGCCGCCGCCCTGCCAGCCAGGCTTTGCATGGCGGCACTGCGGACGGCGGCGAGGAGGGGGTAGACGGCGGCTAGGGTTTACCCCCGGGTCGCCCACGGGGGCGACACGAGGGAGGCGGGGGCCCCCTAAACTCCCTAGTGTGACATATACACTTACGAATTTAGAGATGTAAACTTCGTGCTGGACTATCTAGCTGGTGAGGAAACATGGTGACCTTGGCAAGGCTGTCCTTTGTGCAGCGGAAGCAACTAATGGAGTTTAGGCTACTCTGCTCTGCTCTCTGAAAGCAGCTCAGGTTGCAGGTCCTCTGAAGCAGCTGCGTTTTTCTTTTTCTTTTTCTTTTTCGTGGGTGTCTTTTTGGATAGATCAATCAATAGTGGACTGGTATTTCAGCTTTTAATTTGTACTGCAACAACAAAAATGACTGTCAGAAAGTGGAGTTTATTCAAGCACCCGGCTGCTGAATTGTAACTGTATGCCATAGGAATTCAGAGTGATGTATACTGGACCAAGCAAATGATGGTGAGATCCTGGCTATATATTGTTAAATTCGTGGTGCGTGGGTCCACGAGTAACACGATGATGACCTGCTGGCTGGATGGTCTAGCTATCTGTTGTTTCTTCAATCAGTGCAATCAAATTAAGTTCAGGTTTGTTCTGGGGCTCTGTCTATGTTCTGGATGGAAGCAACTAACTTGGGTTACTATGTATTTAGACTTCAGAGACACTCATTTATTTTACTTTCTTACTTTATATCGTGGTAAGGAATTCTGTTTACATGTACAAGAAAGATTCACTGTTGTTTGTTTGGATGTAACAGCAAAATCTTACTGCATTTAGTCAGAAGACCCTTAACTAAGTTTTTACGGTTCAGCCACCACACACACGACAGAGAGGAAACACTGCCGACTAACAATTCCGCTACTGTTTTTTATTTGGGTCAGCCAAATTACTGATAGGCTCCTCCAAGTGCTGAATGCTTCTGTAATACGTATGATAGTATTCTCTATATCTGCAAGCAGTACAGTTACAACTTACGACGCAAAGCTCGCTGTCACCAAAAGGGGAAACGAAGAAGAGGAATGGAGCAACGCCACAGGAGCGAATTGCTCAGGATGTTGGAGGGAGGGACATACACTCGGACGCATGCTTTTACAGAGCTGGTATGACTTGCAAAAATACCGCAGCAATCGACACTGTTTCGCTACTCTAGTGAGATGCGCCGGATCTTGGAGACCAGATGGGCGGTGGGGAGGTCCAGCTGGGTTCCGCCGTCCTATTTTAGCAGGTCGCGGACCTGGTCTCTCAGGGTGACTCTGGAACACTAAATATTGTTAGAAAAAACCCAATCAAAATGTAATCAGTGCAGTACTATGTAGTAAACTAAACGCATTGCACTAGTGTTGTACTCTTGATATGATGAATTATTCAGTTCCCCCATTCTTATGAGCAATTCCCAGTCTTGCTCGACCCCTGTGTATGTTGCCGGCTATTCAACAAAAGAAAGGCATCATCCTTTATTTTGGCAGGTTCAAGCTAAATTTCAGGTCCTCTAACAAAACAAAATGCGCAGCACGTACTATTGCTCTGCACCTGTGAGCCAATCAAACGTATGTATATTAAAGAGAGGCATCATATTATTTTGCCTTGCTGAGTCTAAATGTCCGCCTATAAAAATGGAGCACTACTGTATCCACACCACCTGCGAGCCAACCAAACGTTGATGGTGATCCAACCAACTTTTGTTGAGAGTAAGTAGCAGCAGAGGGACATACATATCCTAGCATTTTGCCTCCAACTCTACTCGTCTTCATAATCATCCGCTCCGTCCTCTGGATGTTCATCCGGAGACTGAACCTGACAGGCGAAATCAAACAGCACGACGGAATATATTCAGATTCAGCTAGCTCTAGCATACAAAATAAACTATGATAGAATAAATGATAGGAGATTACTTATGTCGAACAGAGCAATCAAACTACACAGTACCAACAAACTTGGCGCAATTTTAGTCTCCATGTGCTGTAGGGTTTATCTGCCATATGGCTCCATTAGTTGCTGCATCCTCCTCTGATCTGTTGCTCTGCTAGTCTTGGACAGAGTGAAACGGGGAAGAGCACATGCATCATGCAGTACACTCAGTTTGAGAACCTGAAACCCACCAGCCTGACTGACTGGCTTGCTGTTTCACAATTATCAAGAGAAATTAAGAGCAACAGCTGCCTAAACAAAATGGAACTTCATTGAATAATTGCGCTGCATGCCATAGAAATAGCAAAATAACCTACAAGTACCATAATTACCAGGACCCTCCACTTCTAGAACGATATTACCTCCGTCCCGAAAAGGTTGTCTTAAATTTGTCTAGATACGGATGTATCTAGACACGTTTTAGTGTTATATACATCTGTATCTAGACAAATCGAAGACAACCTTTTTGGGACGGAGGGAGTACAAATGAAAGCCTAAACCATCATCACATCAGCAGGTTCAGTAGTACATGTAGATAATTCCATCAGCTAAGCGAGCTTATATACATACAGTCCAAATGAATCACAACTACTACTACTATTACTACTACAAAAAGAGGGGGATACAAAACAGGGGAGCCTCCAACTTGGTGAACCTGCCTGCTACACATATCCACTAGCCCAGTCCAAGCTCATCTTTCTGCATGAGAAGTTGTGAGCCGTACGGCGGTCAACATTTCTAGTTCCCAGCAGGAAGTTAACAATGTACGGCTGTGCGAGTAGGGTCAATGATCATGGCCTATGCATTCTATTTCTTCCTCGCTTTGGTCTGGGCTATATTCTACACCCTCCTCATCTTCAAACTCTGATTCAGATAATAACCACTCCTGGCAAGCAAATAAAAACAGTAGGAAGTGAATATTCAGGCTCTAGCATACCACCCAACTACTAAGATGGAATGGAATCAACAACAGGAGATTAAGAAAAGAGATTAATTCTCATACTGGAAACGGAGTAACGAATTAACAGTACATATTACCTGGGGGTCTATGTTTGTCTCCATGCTGTAGGGCTCGCTTGTGTAAAATAGGTGCCATCTCTTTTCTTGGAAAATATCATTTGAATAAGATTCGACATGCTGGATATGACTGAACTTGTCCCACTCGGGGCTAGACTTTCCCAAAGCCATGGAAGCGAGTAACTTCGGGCTGCATTTCAGCAGCAAATGACTTGGCTTTACAGCTTGCAAGTACATCGGGAGTTGTGTCTCGCTGTTATAAACAGTTAGCACGAGTCTCCGAAGTGCATTCATATCCTGCAGGGACTCAAGATTTTGGCAGTAATGGATCTCTAGTTTTTGCATCTTGGGGAAATTGGAGATCCTAGTCAGGTCAAATAGTTCGCACAGGTCAAGCTCGACTACAGAAGCAAAGTTCTCTATATACTGGAGTCGCTGGTTGTGCCATATGCTTATATTTTTCAAAGCTCTTGCATGGGAGGCAAGGCCAGGAGGGATACACGTCAATTTGCAACTTCGAATATAAAGATCCTCCAAGGCCGGCATAGCCTGCACTTCCTCCTCCCACTCCCACTCCTCCCATTCCACCATTCCGTTCAAGATCAACCTGTGCAATCTCGGAAATGCAGCTGCAGCTTGGGATGAAGGGTGGAGAAGGCGACTATGGGGCTGCACGAATTCAGGCCCAACCCGCTTGATCACTGGAGCTTGGTTGAAACTTAGGAACTCCAGACATGGCAGCTGACATAGGCCATTAGGGAGTTGGATGCAGCAAGCCAGGTCATTCATCTTCAGTATCCTCAAGCTATTGAGTGGCATCATCGTCGTCGACATCATCCATTTTGGTAGCTGACACCCAAAATATCCATTGATGCAAATGTCTTCTATGCAAGTTGGTGGACAAAGCTCATCAAACACCTCCTCAATTATTCCTTGGTCCTTCTCAGAGATCCCTTCTTTCACCAATTCACCACCGCTCAGTTTACCACCACAATATAAGGCCATCAATGAAAGATATGACTTCTCGCCAAGCCTGACCATTGTGGCATATGAGGCATCCGATACATTCTTTAGATTCACTAATCCAATTGCCCTAAGCTTTAAAAAAGGACCAAGCTCTTCCAGACTACACCAATCACCATCCATGTGGGTGGGGAACCCATATAGTGTCCTTAAATTTGTGAGAGCACAGAACCCCCTGGGTATACTACTTACACATGTGTCATCAAGATCAAGATATCTCAGTTCATGTAACTTCACAATGCTATCAGGAAGTTTCACAACACTCTCACAAGCTTCAAGACTAATGTGTTGCAGGAATTTCATCCTATGGATGCTCTCCGGCAGACTATTCAAGCCACTGCACTTTTTTAATGCTAGATACCTCAAGTGTTTGAGTTGATACAGAGATTCAGCCAACACAACAAAATTTGTGGATTCTATATGTAGCGTCCGTAGGCCTGAAAAGGTTTCCAATGAATCACCCGACTGAATCTTGATTTTTCCAATTAACAGTAAGGATCTAAGTGATTTATGCTCTTGTAAACATCTCCACTCATATTCATCTGAATCCATTCCTTTGGTTTCTATAGACAACCTAAGAAACCCTTGCGAACTAATTTTGAAGTTAATCTGTTCTCCTTTATGAACTATTAGTGTGTCATCTCTAGCTAGGAATTGAGCAAATGAGCGAACAACATCATGCATGTGGCTGACATATGGACCAATATTATATGGATCTGGCTCTATAAGATTCCTTAGTATCAGTTCCATGCAGTACTCATATCCTAACTCCTCTAATTCATCTGGGTTTCCATGAACAAATCCTTCACGGATACACATGCCAACAATCTCATCTGATGGTAGACTTTTAGGTATATGGGAGAAGTGCAGAAAGCATTGCCTCAAACAAGAGGGCAAGTCCTCATAGCTAAGATATATTGCATAATTCAGCTCTTCTAGCATTTGGGATACTGACCATATAGCATCATTTAGAACCTTTTGCCAAGAACGTCGATCTTTCCCCCTCCGGCAGAGGAGTCCTCCCATCACCTTTACAGCAAGTGGCACACCATCACATTTTTCTATAATTTGCAAGCCGATATCCTTCAGAATCTCGATATCAGGTTCATATTTTCCTGTTGTTAGTACCTGCAGGGAGTTTAATTCACAGTTAATAACGAACACATACCATATATTAGCACGGGCTAGTGCCCCTGTTTTTTCACACATATGCTAGATCATTGAGACAATATACTAAGAAAAAGGCGATCATTGTAATACTTAAATTATATTGACAAGAAAAGGAGATATCTTGGTCGATAGTTACATGTCTATGTTTTAATCTTAAACTTACATTTCAATATAGTTTTTCAAATATGTTGTTAACTTCCAATGCATCACATGTGCATGGTTGACTGTTACACGCATGGGTGAATAGATGTAGCGGTAAAGTGAAGGAAGCATCGAAAGTGCATGAAGTTCACTATGCTGGAGGTACCAATCCTATTGCTCACAAGCAATCAGTTTGTGTAAACTGTCTATTCACAACAAATTAACAGTAGTACATGCTATAGTATTTTTCGAACAGATGTGGACAAAGAGTGCAAGTCGATTTAGGACAGGAAGCAAGTTAATCTGCTTGGAGGTAAACTAGTGCTAGATTGTTAAATATTAAGTGCAGTGAGAGGTTACTCCTTGTAAGGAGGTATGCTCACCTGCTTCTTGAGCAATGACCATGCATCTTCAGCACCTAATTTGTCAACATGGTGGCAGTGCACAGCTTTCATACTTCGGGCAACAGTGTCATGTCTTGTGGTGATGAGGACTCTGCTACCGGGGTTGCCATAGCTAAAGGGAGCCATCAAAAGTTTGTCCCATGCATCGACACCCCACATGTCGTCTAATACAAGAAAGAACTTCTTGTCCCCGATGATATTCTTCAGAGCAACGACAAGTAGGTCTCTGTCTCGAGCCCCACCACCTCCAGGCAAGTCTCCACCAACGGCAATGAGAGCCGTACTCAATAGCTCAACATCATTGAAATCATGTGTGATGCTAAGCCATATCTTCTTAGTGAACATGCCTTCGATAGCGTTGTCATTGAAGACCTTCTTGCTGAGGGTGGTCTTGCCAATCCCGCCGACGCCAACAATGGCGACCACCATGAGGTGGTCGCTCTTGTCACCGGCTGCCTCCCTTGTAAGAACCTCCACAAGTGATCTTGTGTCATCCTCGATCTTCTCACCTACTGCACCGGACCGATCCATTAATGAATCGGTTTTGCGGTTAGTGGCGAGTGATCGACTCATCCTTCGATCTTCGTAGGCTTCTAGCTTGATGAAATTGAAACTTCTGCCCCTCTTGCAAATACCATCCAGAGTTTGGTTGAGCCTCTTGGTGCGGGTGCCGATGTCGTGGGCGTGGAGGGGATTGCGCATGCAGAAGAGGAGTGGGTTAAGGCACCCCATGTCCTTGGATGGACTTTGCTCTAGGACCTTGAGCTGACAAAGGTCGAGGATGTCGGTGGCAAGGTACATGGCACGCTTCAGTTCCTCCACCCATGAACGCACGCTCTCGTCGGTGATGTTTCGCCTGTCAGCATCAGCAAGGAAGTTCTTGAGGTCCTGGAGCTTGATGCCTAGCGTGTGGATCTCCCCGGACACGCCGATCAACAAGGCCACCTCCTCTTTGGCCATCTCAGTGAGCATGCTGGTCACATAGTATGCTAAAGCATCCAGAAGCCCCGCCATTGCAGGGACCTAGTTTCTGTTGACACATGAACCATGCAAAGAAATTGGTAGGATTACAAACGATCGAACCGTACATGCATGCTAATAAATCTAGCAAGATATAACCGAGTAAGAAACGACAATCTATGAAGACTTTATCTTAGGATCAAAGAGCTTCATCTTAAGTCAGTTACACACAGATAGTAATTAATTAGGTAACCCAATCCTAGCTAGCTGAGGAGGCGTGCATGGTGCGGACTAAACTATTGAAGGGAAGCTGATGGAGAGAGATGTATATCTGCATGAAATTACCTTGAATTGTTTGAATTCCTCCGCCCTCCGGTGTTGCTCTAGCCTAGCCAGTACTGTTGTTCACAGTTTGTGAAAGCTCCAGAGGACGGCGGAGCTTCATTTATATAGACCAAAGGGAAATACTTTCGAAATTGTTGCAAATTAATTTAAAAAATATAACGACTCACGGGCTTAGCTGCAAGTCTTGCGGGTCATGCTGCATGCTATTCATTTATCAGATCCATCCATTGAGTTTGATCCGTTAATTATGGAGATGCCCATGTGGAGGAGCTATAACAAGTAGCATGAACTGTTCTGTACAGCTAGCCCTGCATGTGTAATGGTCGGCCAAATCCAAGACTGGAGTTGCTAATTGGCAAGATCGGATTAATCCCCGATGCAATTAGTCTACGCGCGTGGCACGATCATAATCTATTGCCCCAAATGCAATTGGTTGATTTTTAGAAGTTAACATTACTAGTATCCATCATAATCAACCAATTGATGTATGGAATCCAAGACTGGAGTAAATTTGTTCTACATGACGTACGAATGATTCAATCAATAATACTCCAGCCAATAATTCCCAGATCGGAGTACTGTTGTTAGGCTGATCGTAGGAATGATTCAATCAGTCGAGGAGGATGCATGGCGTACACATTTTTACAGAAAGAAGGCTTCCATCGATATGTGTGCTAACAAAACTTACAGGCAACCACGAAGGCTTCTTTCTGTGAAAAAATCATCTTTGTAAAACTGTTTGTTAAGATAAACAATGGTGTGGTAAATCTTCAAGGTTATTTAATATGTCAACCTGAACACACCGGTTTCACCACGTACGATTGCTTATAGACAGAATCATCCTCTATTTTTTTAGTTTCTTAGATGTCATCCTGCGATCAGAAGTCTAAGCTTCGATTGACTCAAATGTTATTTGTATACTGCCTTGATGCCGGCACCGTGTACCCAATAGTAAAACAGATTACTCAATTACTGGCGCAATTAGCCTTCACGTGCTGTGTATGCAAGTGGTTCTTACATCTAATTAGGACAACCACTTTGCATTGGTTCTTGTGGTAAACTCTCTCTCTCTCTCTCTCTCTCTCTCTCTCTCTCTCTCTCCCTGTCTCCCTCTCTCTCTCTCTCTCTCTCTCTCTCTCTCTCTCTCTCTCTCTCCATCATCATCATCATCGAAAGCTAAATAAGTTACAAGAACAATCCCTCATTTGCACCATGAAGAAAGGGAAGAAAATGAATCTCATTCATTGACAGTGGTTATAGAGAAGCAACTGGGTCTCTATTACATGCGAATATGAAATTTACATCCAGGAGAAAACTAAAAAAATCCATTGCTAAACTTTGTGGTCCTATGTTTAATCAAAACTTTGGACTTAGCAATGACAATTGAGGAAATAAAAAGAAATGTGATGCTTGTTCTTGTGCCATCAACCACAAGGATGAGTAGTTCCTCACTGCCGCGGGTTTGTCAAGCATGATAATCCGTTCTGTGGGCGAAGAAGGACGTACTCTAAGAGAAGTAACTATGTTTCAAAACAGGCTTTCACCCCACTTTATATATAAAGCAAACCACAACGTCCATACAACAAGTCCAAGAGCCAAATGAGATTGAATTGAAAAATCAATCTAATGAGAAGGTTGCCTGTCTTTTGCGAGAAGAGGAGATGAAATACTATCAGAGATCCAAAGCCGATTTCATTTTGAGGGGCGGATCGAAGGTCAGGAGGAGATCAAAAAGTATATCACCAAACACTACAAATCTTTGTTCGGAGCGTCGGGACGAGACCCGAACTGATGATATTCCACAAGTCACGGCAGAAGAAAATGATATCGTAATGGCACCATTCTCAGAAGAGGAGGTGAGAGCGGCGGTGTTCCAAATGGAACATAACAAAGCTCCATGCCCAGATGGTCCCCCCACCGAATTCTATCATAATTTCTGGGATATCATCAAGACTGACCTTTTGGAATTGTTCAATTGTCTTCATACCGACCGACTAGACCTCTTCAGACTTAACTTTGGCGAGATTGTCTTGTTGCCGAAGATTAAGGAGGCCGAACGGATCCAACAGTTCAGACTAATATGCCTCCTTAATGTTAACTTCAAGATTTTCACCAAAGTGGCTACGAATAGGTTAAACTCGGTAGCTGACCATGTTGTCCGGCCATCTCAAACATCGTTCATGCAAGGAAGGAATATTCTCGATGGCGCAGTAATTTTGAATGAGACCATTCATGAGATGCACCAGAAAAACATGAGTGGAGTAGTATTCAAAATCGACTTTGAAAAGGCCTATGACAAGGTCAAATGGTCTTTCCTCCAACAGGCCCTAAGAATAAAAGGTTTCTCCGTTAAATGGCGCTAGTGGATCCAAAATTTTGTAACCAGAGGTAGTGTGGCCATCAAAATGAATGACGATATAGGCCATTACTTTCAGATAAAAAAAAGGGCTACGGCAAGGTGAATCCATTGTCCCCAATGTTATTTAACATTGTTGCTGACATGTTGGTTATTCTGATTGAGCGCGTCAAACAAGACGGCCAGATTGCAGGAGTAGCGCCACACCTTGTGGATGGTGGCCTCTCTATTCTGCAATATGTCGATAACACAATTCTTTCTATTGAACATGACCTGGACAAGGCTCGAAATATGAAACTCTTGCTTTCATTGTTTGAGCAAATGTCGGCTCTCAAAATTAACATCCGTAAAAGCGAACTTTTCTGCTTTGAAGAAGCCGTTGAAGCGGCTGACGATTATGCTGACCTATTTTGCTGCGCACATGGGCAATTCCCGATAAAATATCTGTGAATACCGATTCACTATCGGCGTCTCACCATTGCGGAGTGGAAGTATGTTGAGGAGCGTCTATTGAAATGATTGAGCTGTTGGAAAGGCAATTTGCTCTCAGCTGAAGGATGACTAGTTTTGATTAATTCTATCCTCACAAACATGGTTCTCTATATGCTTTCTTTCTTCCAACTCCCAAAAGAGGCCCTACAAAGACTGGACTATTTTAAATCCAAATTCTTTTGGCAAGGAGATGGTGAAAAGAAAAAATACAGGCTGGCCAAACAGAGCGTGGTTTGTAGGCCAAAAGACCAAGGTGGCTTTGTAATTCATGACCTGCAGTTCAAGAATGATGCCCAACGTACTTAGTAAATGGTTGTTCAAAGTTCTTATTGAGGATGGTATTTGTCAAACCATGCTGTGCAACAAGTATCTAGCCCAAAAGGCGGTGTCTGAGGGCTATTGGAAACCTGGTTACTCGCACTTTTGGGTTGGCCTAACTGCGGCAAAGAAACACCTCTTTCGCTTTGGGTCTTTCACAATAAAGAATGGGTCGGAGGTTCGTTTCTGGGAAGACATATGGCTAGGCAATGACAGTCTCCGAGAACAATACCCAGCCTTGTACACCATTGCTCGCGATAAGAGTAATATATTGCGCACGTGCTTAGTTCATCCCCGCCGAATATTTCGTTCAGGCGGGAATTGTTTGGCCCGCGACTTATGTCATGGCATAATCTTATATCCCGATTGGATTCAATTAACCTGACACAAGGCCGAGATGTGTTTCAGTGGAACCTCACAACATTGTGGTCTTTCACGGTAGACTCAATGTACCGTGCGCTTACACATTATGAGGTACCAGTGATTAATAACAAGAAAATTTGAAAGTCGAAGATTCCACTAAAAGTTCAAATCTTTATGTGGTATCTTGGTACGGGAGTTGTGCTAACCAAAGACAATCTTGCACGGCACAACTGGCTAGGGAGTAAGAAGTGTTGCTTTTGTGCTCATGACGAGACAATCAAACACCTCTTTTCCCAATGCAAGTTTGCACGTTCTACATGGTTAGTAATCCAAATAGCGTCAAATTTGTATTCGCCCACAAGTGTTGCTAAGATATTTGGTCATTGGTTGGACGGTATTCCAAATAGTTTCAAAACTCTAATAAGGGTGGAAGGGTATGCCTTACTTTGGTCGCTTTGGCTATGTAGAAATGATTTGGTTTTTAATGACAAAAATGCTTCTCCACTGCAGGTTATTTTCTATTGTACGCACTCACTTCGTACGTGGTCTAATCAACAACAACCTGGAGGAGGCGACTACGGAGGTTTTTTCTCAACATGGGTGGCAGCATAACTTCCGGGTCGATCCTCCGCCGCTTTCAACATAGGCATAGTGTCGGTCTATAGTATTCTACTGTTGTCGATTTATTGGTTTTGTTACATTTATTATTGTCAGACTTTTGATGTTTGCCTGTGTGCATCCTAATTGTGCATAGGCCGGGTGTTACTCATAATTTTTTGTATACGCTTGATACTACATTTGAGATAATAAAATCGTCCTTAATCGAAAAAAGTCCAATTGCCACACTGAAAAAGAAGAAACTGTGTCTCCCTCACCAACTAAAAAGAAGCAACTATGTCAGGCATAGAGCAGTGGAGCCGATCAGATCTAATCACTATGCCTCTTGGCATGCTATTTGCCCATCTAATCGGGTCAAGCAAGCAGGCGTACTACTAATATATTCACAAGTTGTGTTAGGTAGGTCAGCTTGCTAGTTCAGTTTGATTGGTTGGGGATTAAAGCATACAGATCCATCCGCTGATCCATGTATAAACTTGGTTGGATTCCTAAGGAAAAAAAGGTGCCAATGGAGTATCATGGAATATGAGCCCACGGTATCATCGAAGCCTTCACACGTTACAAGAAAAATAGCAATATCTATAATGTCAAATCTTTATAGATGGCTTCATTTAGATTAAATGGAAACCAAAACATCCAAACTGTCTCGGCTCGTGAAGCAGCTGTTCAGGAAACTAATAAGCGAAAATATCAAATATCTACAACACAAAAAATATATTTTACAGAACTGATCCGGTGTTCTAGATGTAGACATATTATTTTAGATTAGGACAAACTTAGAGAAGTAGTTTTAAACTCGTATTACCTCCGTTCGGAAATAGATGACGTGGTTTTGAACTAAAACCACGTCATCTATTTTCGAACTGATGGATTAACATTTAATGCTAGAACTCCAAATATTTTAGTTCAATATCTTGGACATATAGCACGTGTAGCCCTTCCTGCATGGTTCGAAAAGAAAGCTTCAAATAATTTGAAACTGATGAAGATGGAAAACTCAAATACAACAGTTATTTAAGTACAAGCTTAGATCACCAAGCTAGCACGATGAAAATAAAATCTGATCGAAATTTTGTAGAATCTGATCTAACTTGGAGAGTCAGTTATTTACCAACAAAAATCTCAGCCATAATCTAGTACAACTATATATGTAGTTGCTGTCCAACCAGTGCACTTGTTTACATCTACTGAACAGGATATATATATCAAGTACACAAGACCCAAAGATTCTTGCACCTTCCAAGAGTGCAGTTTGTCAATGAAACCTAGCTTTTGTACATATGCGAAGAGCTGTTAACTGGTCGATTTTAAATGGGAGCAATCACGTGATGTACACGAGTGCTGTCGGTTGATCAAGGGCACTGGATTCATGGACTCTTGGATCGATAGATGGGGCCTCGAATGAATCGACGCACAGATAATTGAAAGTGGCACACTCATCAGTAGGGAGGAAACTAATAAGATAGCAGAACCCTGAAGCCTCTACTGCACCGACAGATCGATGCAAGGTTAATCTCTCTCTCCGATGCAGCATGCATGCTGCATGACTTTGAATTACTAGAGACATATTCCAGCTTTTCTTTTCATTGGCGAAAGGATAAAGGCACCAAATTACTAGTAAATAGTGATCGTGAGAAGGTATTGTTGGAGTAAATTAATGGACTTTGCTGGAGGTACATTCTGAAAAGGTGGATAAGCTAAAATAGCTTAGGAACCAATACAGAGTATATATATACTACTATTACCCGCCAGCTATAAAAAGGAACGGTGGATGATCACATCCATCAGCAGGCGAAACCCACCAACATCACATTCACATCAACATCTGACCATGGATAGTTATCAAGAAATAAAACTCAGTAGGCTCAGTAGTATTTTTTCGTGAATACGCAAAGAATTGCGTATCATTTCATTGATAGGCACTACTGGAATTTTCGTATACGCCGGGTGCCAAGCTCTTTGCTGAGAGCTAAAGCACGGCGCTCGGCAAACTCACATACGCCGAGAGTACCTCTCGACAATAGACGCAAGTCGGCAAACACAGGATACTGCCGAGCGTCACAATCGGCAACATGGTGACACTCGGCAAAGTGTTGCCATGTGGCTCCGGTCTTCATTACACTCTTATTAAGAATATTTCGGACATAGAATGTTGATAGTGGCCATTCATATTCTAATTAATGTATGCCGACGCTTTTTATTAATTTATTATCCAACCGCACCTTTACCGAGCGCCGCTCTCGGTAGAGTAAGCTTTGCCGAGGGCTGCTCTCGGCAAAGCTCCGGCTCTCAGCAAACTTTTAGTACCATCTCGCCCAGAGAAAAGCAACAAGACCAGTTCAAATAGTCGGATAATCGAGAGGCAGTCATCATTACACTCCAGTTAAGGAGATGGACCATTACTGTGAATCTTCACCCCTTCAGGGCAGAGAAGATTCACAATGATTGGCCATCTTCCTAATGATGGATGCCGGCGCTTTTTATTCATTGAATTATTATTATTTTTGTGTTTTCTGTCTGTGAGAGAGCAATGATCTAACCGTTTAAATCCTCGGAAATTCATATGATGCCGGAAATCCTCGGGAGCTTGCACGGCGTCATCACATGGCCCTGTAGGGTGTGGTAACATTTTAGGCGCGTTTCGAATAAGCATCCCCTAAGGCCGCTTGTAAACCGCACCATCTCCAAGCAAGTCTCTGGGTATCGAGAGGGAACGTGTCCGGTTTCTGCGGGAAGTGCGGGTCCTGTTGCTCGGTTGGCCTCGAAACTTCTCGTGCTCTCAAAGGAGGCCATCGCAAGACACGTGCCAGGCTCTCACATTTTTCGGACCCGCGTGCAATATTTGAGAGATTTATTGCTCTGCTAGGGTTTCAACGCCGAAAATTGCAGATCCACAAGGCGGCACATGAAATCATGCTAGAGTTAGCTCAATCTGAATGTATGTCAGTTATTCTAATTTATTAATTTCCTGCTACAACTGGGCCCATCACCTCATGGACACACAGCATGCGGGCAGCGGTAGGACACTCGAGCTCCCAAGGCGACAGCTTTGGTGTTCGGCAAAATAATCATGATTCTCTATAACTACGTTAAAAATGTAAATAGTATCTATGCTATAACTCCAATGCGTACTACTGTACAATCATGTGAGGTGTGGGTGGATTTCAGCGAGTGCACCCTTGAGAGCATCCACATATGTGAAGGTACTGTATAATCCTTCTGCTTTTTCGTCTTATGCACATATATCCTATTTTTTCTTCGATGTGTCATTTGTTCTTCAAGAACAATAGTAAGAAATGCCCAAAAAGATTGATAATACCCAACGTGATGTCATCATATATGCTCCAAACTCGTACATTTTGCTGAAGGTTTCACTATATCTGTGGTCGTTCTACTCCATGCATGTCAGTGCAGAGCAGATACCAACTATACGATGGGTGGAAAGGACCAATCTTCTCAAGTTGGACTGCTTTTATGCTAAAGCATACTATGTGGTGAGCGAAACTCAAGAGTAGCATCAGACTGGAGCAGCCGTCTTGGGAGGTGAAGGAGGAAGGCAACTCAACTTCAGCACGTCTGGATTACTTTCCTAGGGAGTCATTAAACTGTCAAATGCAGCTCCTTGTCACGTTTGTATCAAGAGCTAGGTTGTCACGTTTGTATCAAGAGCTAGGTTGGGTTTAGCCCCACATCGGTTGTGGGGGGAGACATAACACGACTTATAAGGGCGGGGGTATCCCGTCCTAACAGGCTAGTCTTTTGGGGGGAGAGGGCCCAAGGCCTGTCATAAGTTGGTGTTGCTCTCCGGTTGGGCCTGGTGACGCAGGTGGGTCGGAAGCGCTGGTGTTAGCGGACCCGAGATTGCGTAACAATTGGTATCAGAGCCCAGATGTCCGGAATAAAACTCGGTGAACTCACGGGTGGTCGGTCATGGTTGGTGGGCTGGAAACGCTGGTGTTAGCGGGCCGATGGTGACCGATGTGTGAGATACAGATTGTATTTATCTTGTTTTTTATGTACTTTGGTTGGAAAACAGCCCAATATATAATTTTGAAAAAACTTACGTGCCGACATCATCATAGATATGAGTGGGTGGCCAACTTCTTTTATTTTGCACATGCTTTATTATTATTTTAGAAGTAAACACAAAAGAAAATAATTTTTAATTGCAAGTCCTCACACTTCAGTAGCATATTTACATAATTAATTTTGCCGTAATAGGTGGTTGGTGACCATTGCAATCTGAGCCACTTATATATGTATATATACTGATACACCATTCATCCCAGTCCATCCATGATTGTCTTGGGATCCATCTTTTTTGTGACTCCACCGCGAACTAACACACAAAATTGTAGGTGGAGACTTATAGTCGCTCATGGAGAGACTTAACATTCGTACTAGGAGTGTAGAAGTGGGATGCACCAGAAATACCAGCTGAACTTTAAAGAAAATACATGCAAGAGAAAAAGGAAATGATTGCAGAAAATGGGAAAGATTCGGCAGCGAGACAAGATAGTTGATAGTGGCAGAGTGGGTGGGGAATCCCATGGATGAGTGAAACACATAGGGTATATTTGGTTTGGGAACCAAGTAGAAAGGGATACCATGGTGCCATTCCATTGGAATGAATTGCTTTTTTTCTTGTGTTTACACTAGTAGAAATGGTGCTTTAGTCCCGGTTGGAGACGGCCTTTAGTCCCGGGTCACCAACCGGGACAACGAAATTGGGAGTAAAGGCCCCCACTCTTTAGTCCTGGTTGGCCACAACCCGGGACTAAGACCTTTAGTCCCGGTTGGTGTCAGCAACCGGGACTAAGGTCCCTCCACGTGGCCGCGAGCTAGCGCCGAGGGCTGGAGGACCTTTAGTCTCGGTTGGTGACACCAACCAGTTCTAAGGATTTTGTGTTGGGGTTTAGGGTTTTAGGGTTTAGGGTTTATGGTTTATTTTTCCTTTTCATTTTATGTTTTCCATTCAATTCTTTTTCATTTCAAACATATTTTACGCTACTACATACTGTACATGTTATGCATATATAATATAATTTCTCGTACGACCATACATATATAATATAATTTCTCGTACGACCATACATATATATATATATACAATTTGGTATATACAATTTCTCCTACAATTTGGAGATCATTACATGCAGGCATTAGCGGCAATGGTATTCTCCGCTTTCAGATATGACCTCCCACTACACCATGGCAAGAACTTTGGGGTCACCATATCTGCCGGGAAAACTAGCCAATGGAGGCAGAATATCCGCCGAGAATGATTTTTGCCGGCATATACGGACTGCCCTAGAAAGTCCTGTCGGGAAAAACAATTCCCGGCAGTTACGAGAATGCCCGGCAGTTCCTCTGACCTGCATGTTAGAACCTTTGCCGGCAGATAGAACTATTCCCGGCATAAAGAGTTTTCCCGGCAAGGTAATAATTCAGGGCAGATAGAAGTAGTTCCCGGCAGTTGGTCTGCCCTTCATTGTGTATGCTGCAAGCACACAGATCCCATTCCAATTCAACAGCTAACATTTATCTTCACTCCATTTTGTGCCATACATATAGTATATATATATAAAATAACACGCATGCACAGTAATTAAAGTTGCATCACTTAGACATAATAAATATGTATCTCAAGAATCCATCATGTGTACAAGTCTACAAGCATATATAGTTTCACAAGCCCAGTATTACAGCACAACGATCCTTCATGTATTCCACTATTCCCATGCACACATAGGCATACATATGTAGGTTCATAGGTCCAGTATTGCATAAGAGAGAAAAGCGCAAAATACAACATCTGGTTTCAGTTAGAAATAGGTCCCAGCAGAAGATCCTTTTTAGCTCACAAAACACACCTCTTGAAAGTTGTGCAAGCAAAAGAATTACACCAGTGACCTGTAAAAAAAAGCAGCGGCCAATTAGATAAGCTCGGAAAAACACATGTTCCACAAATCCACTGCACAACTTCTTGCAAGCAAGAGCAGGTCAGAATTCCACATGGCACACACATAATGTGTGTTATGTACTCATAAGAACAGATAAGGCACATGTTGATCATAGTCAAGGTTTTCACTTGTTGGGAAATCACCACTAACTTACTTGGATCAAGTTTTACTCTTCCAATTTAATACTCCCTCCGATCCAAATTAATTGATGCAGCTGTAGTACGACTTTGTACTAAAGTTGTACTAGAGTTGCATCAATTAATCTGGATCGGAGGGGGTAGAATAGAACGATTAACTTTGAAGTTGCTATGTCTGTTATTAACGAAGATGGCAAGCTATGCTTATTTTTCAATAGAATGGCCCCTGTGATCAAAACAAAAATAGTAATTTTAGATGAACTAAATAGAAAGGGATCCATGGTAATCTATCAATAGAATACCGTCTAGATGTGGGGACTGCTACCGACTGTGATGGTTGCTTCTGCATAACTTTACGAACAACCTCCATCTGCATACCCAACAATAAAACATTCATAAACCGACATCTCAGCTCAACATTGAAATCCATTCAAACCCAACAATAAAGCATTCAACATATGTGCTTCACATTTGTATATTACAAACCTAGTAATGGATAATTTACGTGAGTAAGATATTTGCAACCCACTGGTTACATATGAAAAGTTCATCCTAATCTAGCATCTTTACTTTATAGCATTTCTAGGTCAATAAAATATAAAGTAAAAAATAAAGTTCGGTCTCCAGAACGAGTGAAGCAAACGGTTTCACAAGGTGACTAGACCAGCCTTGTAGCAACGCTGCCAACCTGAAGAGGAAAATAAGTCAATTAACATGTATATCAGTTAAGGCTATTAGTTGCACAAGGTTCCTGCAATTTCCATACCGGCAAATAGTTTCTGTAGAACAGCAAAGAACAGAAATGAAGATATATCCAGAATCTTTAAATGTGAAGCATTTAATTCTGCACCGAGCTAACATAGACAGGAACGAAACAAACACAACAGCAACCCATTAACGACAATATTGTAATACACATCAATCCATTGAGGTTATATGCGGGCAGAGCATGGGCACTAACCATCGAACTATGACAGGTACATGGCTGGCGATGGTGTATCCTTCACCAGATCAGAAGGCACAAGGAGAGATGGGAGAGGGTTAAGGGGTTCAGCTAATATCAATTAAAAAGGGCAAGTTTCAGTAACAACTAACAAAGCTCCAGATCATACATGAAAGTGCCAGACCACTAACTGCTAGTATTAATTAGCTAACAAGGTGCCAAAATTCCCACCATTCAGGAAAGTGCTCTTTTTCACATTAAGTGCTAGAAATCCCTGTCATTTTAACATATAGTTCATACATACACTAATTACACTAGTCATTAACCCGTGCGCCTGCACGGGCTAGTTCTTGCATTAGGTCCTTAGTCATCAAAGTATCACTTGTTCGTCCAGGAAGGTCAACGCCCTCATAGACTTGAGTATACAAACAGATGGTAAGAAACACCAAGTATAATGGAGTAGTCAATCTATTGTACAACATATTGATGGAATTGGATTTGCATCAGTTTTGTTAACAGAATAACAAAAGACTGACGAATAATTTTTGTATTCGTAGTTCGCACCATACAAAAATTATGAAGCATTATATGGTGATAAAGTTTCTTTGCACATGCACAAATGAAAGCACCTAAGAAGTCCCCACTATAATATTAACTCGGTCAAGTTAAATTATGTGCACCATTTTATTAGCTATATATTTAATTTGACGTAACTAACTTTTTTTACGATGTACTTTGTAATCAAACCATACTCTGGACATAAAGGGCATGCGATCAAAGAAAGTGAAGTGCAACCATCTTGCTATTGGAAACAATCAGCATCAGCCTAAGCTAAATTAATTCTGGAAGAGAGCTTACATTATGCTCCAGCATACATATCTTCCTTGAACCATCACCGCTTCTCTGGTCCTGACCCCTCGGCGCTCGTGTAATTCGGTGTGTTTCAGTTAGGGAATTGACTATTGGAATAGGCAGCTCCGAGCCTCCAACACCTACACGGGAACAATGAAGAAACAAAATATTTTCGTTTTTTTAATTCGTATGCAACAAAATAATCAATGATATGAACCTCCATCGTTGATTAAAACAACGATTCCCTGTGAGGTTCTCGGGTGAAAATAACTAAGTTTGTCCAGAAATAAGAATACATCATGGCAAAAAATTATTCACCTATCCAAGGCAGCAACCTGTACTTTTAGTATAATACATGTATTGAATTAGAAATTAAGGAGATCTAGATATCAATGCAATAGATCGATGTACCCATGGTCAATCCGACAACATAGATGAGAAGGATTAGGGGGCTGGCACCATGGCGATGATATGTTATCATCGCCTTAGGAGCTTTGCTGTTGGCACCTAGCAGTGATCCGTCGGTTGGGCAGATTGGATCTTTTTGCATGAAGACCGGAGATGGGAAGAGTAGGAGGACCTGATGTGGAAGATTAGCGCTAGGGATTTGGTGTTGCTTCGTGCATGCCTGGGATATGTTCTTTTTTTTTACATACAGGGAGGGTGTTGTTTGCAGCATCACGTGGGACAATAGGCTAGGACTCATAGAAGCCATCTGGGTTGTACTTCTTTTGATCCAACGGTTAATTACAAATAAGACTGAGGATTAACGTGGAGGCTTCATTAGTGCCTCCAATTAGTAAATACTCCATCCGTTCCTAAATATAAGACCTTTTAGAGATTTCACTATGAACTACATTCGGAGCAAAATTAGTGAATCTACACTCTAAAATATGTATATATACATCCGTTTGTAGTCCATAGTGGAATCTCTAAAAGATCTTATATTTAGGAACGGAGGGAGTATAAGATAGTATTAATACAAAGTGCCAACAGCAGCCATGCTAAAATCCCTTTGAATGTTCATAGGAAAATTCTATAAGCATATGAAAGTTCCAATTTGATCAAAATTTCTACTAGACTACCACTGTTACAATTTATTTAACACAATGACCACCACTGCATACATCAACTAACAAAAACTACAAAAAAATACAAACACTGCACTACTGTGTACATGCCATGGTCAAATTTAACTTCCAAAAACTACCAAGTTCTTGAATATATGTACAAATTTGGCAAGCATCACTCGAACAAGCATCAGTCTATCATGCATAAGACAACGCATTACTTAAGAAAGTGAGGGAGAGAGAGATGGAACACAGGGATGGGGAGCAGCACAGCCTTACCGGATCGGAGAGGGGGCAAGTCACAAGGGGAGGCAGTAGTCGCAGGGGGGCCAACTCGTTAGAGCCACGAGACAGAGGACGATGCAGTGGTCAGAACGCGGGTCATGGTCGAGGCAGCAACCAGCATCGAGCAGCCTGAAGTCCAGTGGGAGGAACTGCACCTCTTCCTCCTCGGGTTGGTGGTGTCCTGGCGACGGCGACCTCCACGCGTGGATGCAGAGACGGGGTCTCGGCATGTTTATGACCACCGCCTACTGGTGGTGTCCTACGATGAGGAGGGGTTGACGTGGGCAGTGGAGGCCAGATGCGAGGCCGGGGTGTCCGGATCCGAGGCTGGGGTGGCCGGATCTGACTCAAGCAGGAGGAGGAGGGCACGCCACGGCGGCTCATCGGAGATGAGTGGTCATTGCCGGCTGGGGAGGGTAAGGGGCGTCACTGGCTGGGGAGATGCCGGAGCTCATGGAGGCGGGCACAGCTAGAAGGGAGGAGAGGTGGGGAGCGACGGGTAGAGGAGAGGGAAGGTGGGGCGGCGACGAGGCGCTCTCCCTCCAGATCCAGATCGGGGGAGAGGAGGAGCGACGAGAGATAGGGGCGACGCTTGGCGAGGCAGTACTGGATTGAGGGGATGGGGGCGACATCACTAGGTGGCGGTGTGGGTGGGAGATCCAGGGCGCCGGCACTGGGCGGAGGTGGTGGGCGGCGATGGGGATCGATGGTGAGTGTGGCGACTGAGGGAAGGAAGAAGCTGCGAGGGATGTGGGAACGGGGAAAAAAATTAGGCCGCGTGGAACGGAGCCGCTTCCAGGGACTTCTATCATGTTTCGCTTCCCCCGCCAGCCTCGCGCGCTTTTTAGGCACGAAATTTTCCATCCCCGCCAACGTACTTACCGGCGGTGCATCCACCCTTGTTTACTTTTCAGGGCAGACGTGCTGCCCCTAAAATTGCCGGCAGATGAGTTGCCTTCTAGGCTTATCATTGCCGGCAGATAGCATGCCCTATCAAATTTTGCCCGGCAGATAAAGTTTTTCCGGCAGTTTTGTGCCCCGGATTGTCAATCTTTCCAGGCAGTTGATTGCCCTTAAAGTTTTGTCGTGGTTTAGTGTCCGTAAGCAAAAATCCCGCAATTTCCTCTTGAATTGCTCGTATGCGGTTCTCTGGTAGGAGCTTCTCCCGCATCTCTTCCATCTTTAAAGAAGGAGATCAATATGAATATATTAGTTGTGTGTATATATATTAGATCATCATAAAAAAATTGTGAATAGTGTTTACGTACCTGAAGTTCTCTTACATCTCTGCGCCATTCGGTCGTCATGCGAATGTTCTCGCAAACGTAGTATGCACATAAATTAGTCCCCTGTTTCTGCCTCATGCACTTTGCGAGAATTGAATTCAATCAGATAATGGTATTGAAACTAGAATTAAAGAGATGCGCGGACCTAGCTAGTACTACTTAATTACCTTGGGCCGTCGCCAACGCAGCTTCGGTTTCCATTCACCGACAACATCATTGATGAACCGTTTCCAAACCCTGCCCGGCAAAGAAAATGAATAAAGGAGTTATTAATTACTTGATATCAGGAAATGAACGAAAGAGGCCGATATAGTGCGATAATGATTGAAATTACCTGTCGAGCATCAAAACCATGCTGGTGTATTCTCGAGGGTCTTTATCTAGTGAGTCCAGGGTTTCAACAGTTCCTTCGTCAACTCTAATGATTAGCAGGATCCAGTGGAACCTGCGCACGTTTATACAAGCAGGCATGCATAACTCATCAACTACACTTAACATCGAGTAAGCAAAATAGAATTTGTAGTACAAGACAGTAACACTCACTTGAAGTTGTAAGGAAATAGTATTTCTGTTATGGTATTTAGTGCCTTCATAAACCTTAGCAAGTTTTCCTCTGTGTCTTTGGCGTGGTCTTGTATCATAATTTCATTAATGATATATGGGTCAACGAACCCAATGTCATAGATTCCATCTCTTTTGCATTCGAGAATCTTCAATCTGCATAATAGCGTACAAAAGAATATAGTGAGGATAATTACATGCAATGAACGAGCTGAGCTAGAGACTTAAATTACAGAAAGAAATCACTTACAGACAATAACAACTGACGATAGATTTGTCGAGTGCGTCTTGATTGTATAACTGAAAAATTTATGGAAGCTCAATGCATAGATCGTTTTCATAGAAGTAATGCTCTTCCTTGACTTTCACCATGAGCATCTCTCGCCCGTTCTTTACTTCTTCCATGTACCACTCATGCAATCTTCGCATTTGTGTTGGTAGAAGCAGGACCTGCTCAGGTCTGACCAGAGGGTTCCCGGGGACATATCGCCATGCTACATCAGCCACGGGGACTTCCTCGGTGCCTAGGAGTTGATCAACAATGATACCAAACTCTCTAGCAGCGTCGGTTACCTTATCGGTAATCACCTTGAGTGGGGGGATCAATTGCATTGCCTGTTCTCCGAGCTGGGGAACTGTTTTCCCGCTTTTATTACTACTTGTACGTCTCGACTGCTGCATTTGATCCAGTCATAGTCTGATGTCCTATTCTGCACATGTGCCGGGGGTCGCTCAAGAAGTTCCACAAAGTGCTTTACGGTTTTCGTAGGTATTATCTCCTTTGGCGGCGGGGGCGGTTTCGGTGCAAAATGGGACTTCACTTCGGAAACCACGACCGCTCTGGTTTCCTCATCAGTCATATCATAAGCTAACTTCTTTTTGGCAGGAGGCTCGTCGTTGGCTTTCTTCTTTGGTGCTTTCTTCCGCTTTTGGCCCTGCTGGGACATAGGGGGTGGAGTCGGCTGACGCGGCGGAGATCGATATGGTGGACTCGCGTTGGGTTCCCTCTCGAGGTGGGGTGGACTTAGAGGTGTATGGCTACTCGGAGGAGTTGGTGGCATTGGTGCCGAGTTTGAAAACACGATGCATTCCTTTCTCCATACAATGACACCATGTATGACTTCTCCCAGTGTCTGCTCCCCTTCACCTCCAGGAATGTCAAGCTCTAGTGAGTCATATCCCGGCAGAACTTCATCCACCCCGACACGAGCATAGCCAGCTGGAATCAGATTGCCATGGATGGTTGCTTCAGGTGCATTCGGTAAAGCAAAGCCGACAGCCACCTTCATGGATATGTTCTTCATTTTCTGGTGTAGCTCACAATTTGTCCTCTCTTTGATATCATCCACGGGGTAGCGAGCCAGCAGTGCATCATCGGCCCGGACCCCCGTGGAACCCATGCTGCTTTTCCGCATAGATGGGACGGTACTATCCAATGCTGGATCTGCTTGCTCCTGCCGCGGAGACGCCCTTTTCTGATCAATTCTGTCCAGTTGCTCCTACTGCCGCTTTAACATGCATTCCAACTCCTCGTTCTTTGTTTCTACCTTCTGAAGCCGGTCTGCATCCTGCTTCTTTTTTCTCTGACGGCTTCTATAAGTATCGTTCCACTCCGAAAAACCCTGAACCCATCGAACAACGACTTTGCCTCGTGTTCGTCCTCGTGTTCAGGATTCTTGAGGGTGCGTGTAAGCTCGTCGTTCTCTCTCTCGGGCTGGAACAACCCCTTTCGAGCAGCTTCTATTGCTTCAAGTAAAGCGTCCGAGGCTGTTTTAAGATCTGTCTTTTCAATAATCTCCCCTGTTGTTGGGTCCAACTTTCCCCCATGCGCATAAAACCAATTCTTGGACCTCTGGGGCCAATCCAATGTTTTTGGAATGACCCCTTCATCAAGCATATTGGACTCAGCTGCTTCCCACTTAGGCACGCCTCTCTTGTAGCCACCTGTCCCCAGAATATGGTGATACTCTTTTTTCTCAGTATTTATCTTATTTCTTCTTGACCTTTCCAGAGCTTCATTCGATTCCTTGTACTCCACAAATGCGTCCCAATGGTCTTTTATCTTCTCTAGTGCTCCAGTGAATTCTGGAGTCTTCTTTTTTGCCTTGATGTAGTCGCTGTATAATCTTTTCTTCCAGCTCTCGAATTGTGTGGCCATCTTCTTAAGAGCAAACTGCTTGACTTTCAACCGTTTGTCATCTGTGAGACCCTCTGGTAGGTTGAAATGTGACATGAGCGTATCCCAAAGCAAATTTTTCGATCTTTCGTTGACATAACTAACTCGTCGATCTTCCTTTGGCTTATTCCATTCTCGAACGGTGATTGGGATGTTGTCCCTAACAATAACTCCGCATTGAGCTATAAATTTACGGGCATTCTATTCAGGAGCAATCGGTTCGCCATCTTCTGCGACTTGATCGATGTTGAACTTTATCCCATCGCCCAACTTTTTGGCCCGGCCTCGTACCCTTCTAGGAGATTTGCTCGATCCGGAGGGCTAAAAGAAGAAAGATTCGTTAATATATATATACAAATCAATTAATACATCTAATGATCACCAGAGGCCTAATATATATATACCTCACCGGATTTGTTAATTGTCTAGCATTTTCTTCGCCATCATTGTTTGTTTGCCCTTCGTCTCTTGGTTCTTCCTCAAGTCCCTCACCGGAGTCGTTCAGAAATTGTGAGCCGTCATCTAGTTCATTCTCTTGGTTTTGGGAGGAGCGTATGATGTCGAAGACATCCTCTTCATGGTATCTGCCGCTATCGTCCATAGCTTAACTAATCCAGAAGAAAGATAAAACAATTTAGTATTTAAATTAGAATGCATTCAATAAGCAAAAACTGAATCATAGTATCGAGAAGAAGAATACCAGAGATGCACTCAATACACAGCAAACAGATGCATCACTAAGCATGACATGATGATATGCAGAGCTAGGGGTGTCTAACGCAGTACTACACGTTGCAGACGGAGAGGGAAAACATCCGAAGGGGTTTTCCCGGCGTTTGGCATTTTTTGGACAGATGAAAGAGAGGGGATGGTTCTATGTTTGCAGTGCTAGAGAGGTGTGACAGATGAACTGGTTGCATATTCGGATTCGTTGGATTTTTCTGAGCAATTTTCATATAAAAATTATTTTCATCTGAGTTACGCTTTATTTTATATTAATTTTCAAAGTTTTAAACATATTCTGAAATTATTATTAATTCTAAATAAAAGGCTAAATGCCATGTGTACCCAGCAGAGTGCACACAGTAGTGCACACAATGGCTGACAGTGGGTCCCAGTTGACTGGAGACTGGAGACTTTGACTGGTCAAAGGGGTCCTCTCGACCCACATGTCATTGAGAGGGGCATCCCAGTCAGCATTTTGACTGGGTCAACTAAGCCAGCCGGGCCGGGCCACTGGTCAGTGACCCAGGGGGTGGCCCCGGTCGGCCACGTCGGCGGGCTGGCGTCGGAGTTGCTCCGACGACCAAAAACACGGCGGCGCCTCGCCGGAGTTGGCCGGAATCGCGCTACAGGGCTTGGATGGGCGCACGGCTTGCGGCGTTCGAACGCGGAGAGCCTGCCGCGCCGTTTGGGACGGAGCAGCAGTGGCAAGAGGAGCAGCAGCAGGCAGGCAGCAGCAGCCGCGACAGTCAGCGCGGGCGGCGGGGCAGCACGGCCGTGGCGGGGGCGAGCGGCGGAGCGCGACGGGGACAGAGGGAGGGGGAGGCCTGGGCCTTACCGGCGTTGCCGAGGAGAGGGGCGGCGAGGCTCGGAGGAGACCGGCGAGGAGGAGGTCGGAGACGAGGAGCGGCGACGGCGACGACTGGTTCGGCGTCGGGGTCGGGCGGCTCGGCGCCGGGCGAGGCCGAGCTCGAGCTCGGGGAAAGGGGGGCGGGGGCGCGAGGGAAAGGGGGACGGTGCTCGGGGACACGTCCGAGGGGCGAGGGAGGCGCGGAGGCTACGCGAGCGGCGGTGCGGATCGCCTGAGAAATTGGGCAGCCTGGCGGCGTCGATCTGATCCTTCTCCCGAGCGGTGGCTGGCACCGGGACACCGGGCGGAGTTATATACACAAGACCTTTAGTCCCGGCTCCAGCCACGAACCGGGACTAAAGGCCAACCTTTTCGGCGGCCAAAATTCCACGCGGGAGCTGAAACTTTTAGTCGCGGCTTCTGGTTGCAACCGGGACTATAGGTGTCTTTCAATTAATTTTCATTTTGAAGAAATTCTTTGACAGATTCAATTTTGCAGATTGAAATTAATTCTTGTAAAATGCATAACAATTTGAAAACTAAACCAAATGAGTTGATTCAAATTTCTGTGGATTCATCTTGAAGATTTCTATCAACTAGTATCATTTTGACAGGAATTTGCATAATTAATTTTGCACTTATTAATGAAATACAGTAATTGAAGACATTAATTTAAACTTTAAAAATTCATATCTTCAGTTCTGTTAAGCCAAATGGAGCAAATATGATGTCAAATTGTTTGTCTTAACATAACCTACACATTCATATTTTGTTTGGACATAATTGCATTGATTAACTGCTCTGTATAATTAAAATACTAAAAAGACATGAATAATTGAAAATTCATAACTTAATAAATAATTATTCAAAAATCATGTTTCAAATGCCAAAATGCCCTAGCTTTTTGGTTGGATTCCGACGCTCCGGAGTCCACCTAGGAACACCCAAAACACATATATACCCAACTCTTACAAAGATTCCCTCCGGTTTGTCCGAAGTGGGACTTTCCAGCTATAAGTCCAGAAACTAACTAAAGAGAAAGTGATGACGGTGAAGGCGGTCACATCCCAGAGTGGGATCTTGGGGTATAAAACTTTTTCTTCGCGTATGTCCCTTGCTTATGATTGCGCCGTAACCATGGAGAATCTTCATCATTTAACAGGATGCTTGGGTCAGTCTTCACTATGAAGGGAGGAACTTCATCAAACTTATTATAATCTTCTGACATGTCTGTCTTGTCCTCCACTCCCACGATGTTTCTTTTCCCTGAAAGAACTATGTGGTGTTTTGGCTCATCGTATGATGTATTCGCTTCCTTATCTTTTCTTTTTCTCGGTTTGGTAGACATGTCCTACACATAGAAAACCTGAGCCACATCATTGGCTAGGACGAATGGTTCGTCTGTGTACCCAAGATTGTTGAGATCCACTGTTGTTATTTCGTACTGCGGGTCTACCTTTACCCCGCCTCCTGTCAGATTGACCCATTTGCACCGAAACAAAGGGACCTTAAAAGAAGGTACATAGTCAAGTTCCCATATCTCCTCTATGTAACCATAATATGTGTCCTTTTTCCTATTGTTGTTTGTTGCATCAAAGCGGACACCACTGTTTTGGTTGGTGCTCTTTTTATCTTGAGCGATCGTGTAAAATGTATTCCCATTTATCTCGTACCCTTTGAAAGTCAATATAGTCGAAGATGGTGACTTGGCCAACAAGTACAGCTCATCTCCAACAGTGGTGTTATTCATGAGATGTGGTTGCAACCAACCGCCGAAAGTCGCCATGTGTGTACGTTTAATCCAGGGGTCAGACTGCTCCGGGTTCTTGGAGCGTACAATATCCATGTGTTCCTCGATATACGGAGCCACCAAGGTGGAATTTTGTAGAACTGTGTAGTGTGCTTGAGAGAAAGAATGCCCGTCCATACTTATTACTGAATTCTTTCCTAGCGTGCCTTTTCCACTCAGTCTCCCCTCATGACGCGATTGAGGAACACCAATCGGTTAAGGTCAGGAATAAAGTCAACACAAAACTCAATAACCTCCTCTGTTTCATGGCCCTTGGAGATGCTTCCTTCTGGCCTAGCACGGTTATGAACATATTTATTTAAGACTCCCATGAACCTCTCAAAGGGGAACATATTGTGTAGAAATACAGGACCCAGAATTGTAATCTCTTCGACTAGATGAACTAGGACGTGCGTCATAATATTGAAGAAGGATGGTGGGAACACCAACTCGAAACTGACAAGACATTGGACCAAATCATTCTGTAACCTTGGTAGGATTTCTGGATCGATTACCTTCTGAGAAATTGCATTGAGGAATGCACATAGCTTCACAATGGCTAATCGAACATTTTCCGGTAGAAGCCCCCTCAATGCAACCGGAACTAATTGCGTCATAATCACGTGGCAGTCATGAGACTTTAGGTTTTGGAATTTTTTCTCTGCCATGTTTATTATTCCCTTTATATTCGACGAGAAGCCAGACGGGACCTTCATACTGCTCAGGCATTCAAAAAAGATTTCCTTCTCTTCTTTGGTAAGAGCGTAGCTGGCAGGACCTTGATACTACTTTGGATGCATACCGTCTATTTCGTTCATACGTTGCAGGTCCTCCCGTGCCTCCAGTGTATCTTTTGTCTTCCCATACACGCATAAGATGCCTAGCAGGTTCACGCAAAGATTCTTCGTCACGTGCATCACGTCGATTGCAGAGCGGACCTCTAGGACTTTCCAATAGGGTAGCTCCCAAAATATAGATTTCTTCTTCCACATGGGTGCGTGTCCGTTAGCGTCATTCGGAACAGATTGTCCGCCAGGACCCTTTCCAAAGATTACTTTTAAATCCTTGACCATATCAAATATATCATCACTAGTACGGTGGCCAGGCTTCTTCCGGTGATCTGCCTCACCTTTGAAATGCTTGCCTTTCTTTCTTAAGGGATGCCTGATCGGAAGAAATCGACGATGTCCCGGGTACACATTCTTTTTACATTTATCCAAATATATACTTTTAGTCTCATCTAAACAGTGCGTGCATGCATTGTATCCCTTGTTTGTCTGTCCTGAAAGGTTACTAACAGCAATGCTCGTAGGTCAAATTCCTCCTGTTTGTGCTCATCCCACACACATACACCTTTTATATCCCACAACTGTAAAAGTTCTTCAACTAATGGCCTTAGGTACACATCAATGTCGTTGCCGGGTTGCTTAGGGCCTTGGATGAGCACTGGCATCATAATGAACTTCCGCTTCATGCACAACCATGGAGGAAGGTTATAGATACATAGAGTCACAGGCCAGGTGCTATGACTGCTGCTCTGCTCCCCAAAAGGATTAATGCCATCTGTACTTATACCAAACCATAAGTTCCTTGCGTCATCTGCAAACTCCGGCCACTTTCTCTCCATTTTTCTCCACTGCGACCCATCAGCGGGTACTCTCAACATCGCGTCTTGCTTACGGTGTTCTTTGTGCCATCACAACAACTTGTCATGCTCTTTGTTTTGGAACAAACGTTTCAACCGTGGTATTATAAGAGCATACCACATCACTTTGGCAGGAACCCTCTTCCTGGGGTGCTCGCCCTCAACATCACTAGGGTCATCGCCGCTGATCTTATAGCGCAATGCACCGCATACCGATCATGCATTCAAATTCTCGTACTCCTCACCGCGGTAGAGGATGCAATCATTAGGGCATGCATGTATCTTCTGCACCTCTAATCCTAGAGGGCAGACAACCTTCTTTGCTTCGTACGTACTGTCGGGCAATTCGTTATCCTTTGGAAGCATCTTCTTTATCATTTCAGCAACTTTTCAAATCCCTTGTCTGATACACCATTCTCTGCCTTCCATTGCAGCAATGCCAGTGTGTTACCCAAGTTTTTCTTGTCATCTTCGCAATTTGGGTACAACAATTTTTTGTGATCCTCTAACATGCGCTCCAACTTCAACCTCTCCTTTTCACTTTCGCAGTTTCTCTTTGCATCAGCAATGGCCCGACCAAGATCATCAGCGGGCTCATCTGATGCCTCTTCTTCAGCTTCCCCCATTGTAGTACCATCGTATTCAGGGAACCTAGGATAGTTGTCATCATCCTCTTCTTCTTCATTGTCTTCCATTATAACCGCTCTTTCTCCGTGCTTGGTCCAACAGTTATAGCCGGACATGAAACCGGACTGAAGCAGGTGGCTGTGAAGGATTTTTGAGGTAGAGTAATCCTTATCATTCTTACAGACGCCACATGGACAACACATAAAACCATTCCGCTTGTTTGCCTCAGCCACACGCAGAAAATTATGCACGCCATTAATGAACTCGGGAGAGCGTCGGTCATCGTACATCCATTGCCGGCTCATCATCATTACACAACATCGAAGTGACCAAATTAATACAAGTTCATACATAAAGTTCATACATACTTCTGATAAAACAACATACAACTATCTAGCTAAAGCATTTAAATGCAACAACAAATGCGATCAAAATCGCAACTATGGTAATAATTGATCCAACAACATAATGATACCAAGCCTCTTTATTAATGGCATATTTTCTAATCTTTCTAATCTTCAAGCGCATTGCATCCATCTTGATCTTGCGATCATCGACGACATCGGCAACATACAACTCCAATTTCATCTTCTCTTCTTCAATTCTTTTCAATTTTTCTTTCAAACCATTGTTTTCTTTTTCAACTAAATTTAACTTCTCGACAAGAGGGTCGGTTGCAATTTCCGGTTCACATACCTCCTTGATAAAAATATCTATGTCAACTTGATGGGCATAATTGTCATAAACACGAAATGAAACAAATAGTTTTAAAAGATAATATACCACATCCAAATCATAAACCGGACGAGGGCCGATGGGGACGGATATCAAAACCATGGCACTATATATAACAAACAATCATACAAGTAAGAAACTTATACAAGTAACTATCTAAATCATACAAATATTTTTTTTTTACAAAAACGATAAGAACAAGAGGCTCACCAAGGTGGTGCCGGCGACGGGACGGCGCGGGCGATCGACAGCGGTGAGGACGGGGACGGGAAGGGCAGTAAGTAAACCACACCTACACATATGCAAACTAAGAAGTTAATTTGAGCTCAAATTGCATATAAATCAAATAAACTCCCACATAATTACTCCCAAACTAAAACCCACAAATCACTATACTTATAGAGCATGAAACAATCTAAACTAGCAATGAGAGATGAAAGGATGAAGTTGCTAACCTTTTAGAACCCATGGATAGATGGGGTGCCTCCAATGTTGACTAATCTTGGCAAAAATGGAGGATGAACTCGAGCTTGGGGAAGGAAACAGAGAGGAGAGAAAGCTTGGACTCGGGCTGGACGAAGCAGCTTTATATAGGGAGGACTTTAGTCCCGGTTGGTGATACCAACCGAGACTAAAGGTCTATCTTTGGTCCCGGTTGGTATCACCAACCGGGACTAAAGGGGCTCGCAGGGGCCCCAGCCTGCCACAACCCCTTTAGTCCTGGTTGGTATCACCAACCGGGACTAGAGGTCCCATTTGAACCGGGACTAATCCTGGCCGTGCCCCCGTCCGCTCCTAGCCATTGGAACCGGGACTAATGCTCACATTAGTCCCGTGCCCAAACCCGTCCGGGACTAGTGCTCCGGATGAAAGGTCCATTTTCCACTAGTGTTAGTTGGGGAAATTAGATGGAAGTGGATGTCTGCAATACAGTGTTTGGTTGGGAGATGGATGTGACGCCCCTGACTCAATCGTGCACTAATCATACATGCAAATGCACACGATCAAGAGCGGAGACTCACGGGATGATATCACAACACAACTCTAGACACAAAATAAAATAATACAAGCTTTATATTACAAGAAAGGGGCCTCGAGGGCTCGAATACATAAGCTCGAATACACAAGAGTCAGCGGAAGCAACAATATGTAGGTACAGACCTAACTAGACAAGTTTGCCTTAAGAAGCCTGAGCAAAACAACGACATCTAGATCAAAAAGGCGCAGGCCTCTTGCCTGCGAGCCTCTGAACTACTCCTGGTCGTCGGTCTTCACATAGTAGTAAGCTCCGTCGGTGTACTAGTAGTCGTCAACAGGGTCAGCTGGCTCCGGGGCTCCGTCATCTGATCGCAGCAATCGAGTATGGGAGAAAAAGGGGTAGCAAAGCAACCGTGAGTACTCATCCAAAGTACTCGCAAGACTTACATCAGATCTATGCTAAGTATGCATCGGTATCAAAGGGAAGGGGCTGTATCTATGGACTATACTGCAGAAATGCCAGAATAGAGGGGAAGGCCTAGCCTATCGAAGACTAGCATCTTGCAGCGTCTTGCAGCATTAGAAGAGTGCAAATTAGCAGCATATAATAAAGCAATAAGTATGTAGTAGCAAAGCCCACAGATCCTTCCTCGACTCCCTGCGAGAAAGCGATCCTGAAGCTAACATATTAATTAAAGTAACATATGTATCCAGTTCTAGTTGTAGTAGATCGGGATACAACTCCGAGCGTCCTGTTACCGTGGACACGGCTATTTGAATAGATAACTTCCCTGCAGGGGTGCACCAACTTACCGAACACGCTCGATTAACTCTGGCCGGACACAATTTTCCTGGTCATGCCCGGCCTCGGCTGATCAACACGCCATAGTCCCCGCCGGTCTACATCCTAAGCGCTCAGGGGTCGGCCCATCACCCTTTGCACTCAGGGTCGTTGCGCACAGGGTCAGCCTCACCACGTTGTGCCTGTGGGTATCTTCTGTCGGCCGTGCCGCAATGCTGAACTGTACGTCTGACAGAGCTTTCGGGAGAATCGTACGACGCTGAGTGCTAACCCGCGTGGTGGTTAGTGCAAAAAGGCCAGAGGCCTACTCATATCACATATCCAAACCCATTAGTGTGTTGGGAGCGCGCAGTGGCGATCAGTGGTCCCGTCGCCCGTCTCGCGGACTTATGGCAAGGGTCAGGCTCATCCCTGTCCTGGGGTGGTCTGCCTGCCCGGCCGTGCCGCGTAATTATCTTGCGCGTACCCTCACGGTCAACCCGACTTTACATCTCTCGCGGGTACCCCTCGGGGTCGACCCGACTTCAACAAGGGTCTGAGGTAAAAACATGGTAACCGTGTGTCCATAACATCAAGGAGGAATCCGAGGAATCACCCTAGTTGGATTCCCACTCGATGTATCCGTCAAGGTGAGCTTGGAGGAATGACCCTCGATGGGTTCACACTTGAGGGGTTGCACGACGGAGGCATCATCGGAGGTGGTGAAAGAGGAATCACCCTCGGTAACCCACAACCGACTAGCTACGCTACCGAGATATCATCTGGAGTGAGGTAAGAGGTATCACTATCAGCACTCGATAGTAGCTCTGCAGAGTCGTACAACTAAGGGGGTGTGCGGTGCTGTTTCGGTCTCTGCACATCGATCACGTTGATCGAAACATCCGGAAGCAAAGCAAGGCAACACGGACAAGGGTGCGGGGCCACTGATGGATCACTAACCAATCTATACTAAGCAATCTAGGATAGCAGGTAAGGTATCAACAGCAGTTACAAAAACAGGCTATGCATCAAAATAGGAGCTATCGAACACAGTAGCAAAATCTAATGCAAGCATGAGAGAGAAAAATGGGTGATATAGGAATGATCGAGGGGGATTTTCTTGCCTGGAAGCTCTACTGAGAGGGGCTGGACGTCAGGGGCGTAGTCGTACTCGAGAGCATTGTCAATCTCGGAGTCTACCGGAGAGAAGAGGGGGAAGAAACAATAAATATAAAGCAAACAAATGCAACACTGATGCATGACATGGCAATATGCTGCTAGGGGTGACCTAACGCAGTGCTACACGTTACAGATGGAGCAGGAAAATATCTGGGAATATTTACCCGGCTTTAGGCAATTATCGGACAGCCGATCCGGAGGGGAAGGTTCCATGTTTGCAGTGTTGGAGGCAGGTGACAGCTACATGGAGGGCACCAACGGATTCGTCTCATTTTTCTAAACGTTTTTCATATATAAATTATTTTCATCGGAGTTAATGATTATTTTATATGAATTTTCAAAGTTTTAAACAATTTCTGGAATTATTATTAATTCGAATTAAAATAGAATATACTTTTTTCACCTAGTGCTATTCTAGCCAAGTGTATGACAGGTGGGGCCAGTTGACTTGGTCAACTGCCCAGTCAGCATTGACCGGTCAAAGTGAACAGTGCAAGGGGGTCCCACATGTCAGTGTTTTAACAATTTCCAAAATGATATTCTTTAATTTAATCAAGGGGGGCCCACATGTCATTTGCTCTAGACTAAGTTAGCACTAATTTAATCCTAAGCTAACCTTTAATTAGGCCCTAACTAATTGGGCTGGCCCATGTGTACAGCAGCTGGGCACAGGGGCTGCTAGGCACGCACGAGCGCACCCAGGTGCGCCGGCGGCCAAACCAGCAGCAGCAGCAGGGGGCGGCGGTGGCTGGGCGAGCGCGGCAGTGGGCGGGTGCGGGCAGCTGCGGCGCGGCGCGCGTGGGGGCGGCCAGGGCAGCAGGCAGCAAGCAGCGGCAGCAGGTAGACAGCAGCAGCGATGCAGTAGCGGCAGCAGGCACACGGGCGTGGCAGCAAGCGGGCGTGAGCGGCGGTGAGCGAGCCCAGGTGCGCACGGGCGCGGGTGCACAGACGGACACACGGGGGCACGCGCGGGCGCGGCCATACGCAGGCAAGCGCGCACGGTAGTAAAGCTCCAGCCGCCATGACAAGCAACAGGAGTGACGGCATATGGCGACGAATCAAGACGGGAAGAAGGGGGATTCATGGGAGGAGCTCACCATGAGCTTATTGGCGAGGTTGGTGAGGCAGGGGACGGCTCGGAGCAGCGGCAATGGTGACGTGAGATGCCACGGCCGAGACAGAGGAAGATGAAGCAGGCGTCATGGAGGGGACATCCCAGCTTGAGCTGGTCCCCGGAATGGACGAAGCCGGCCACGGCGGACCTTCTAGACGTGCTCCCGCACGCCGGAGAGGTCGGTGGCCGCGACAATGACGGCGAGGCAGCGGTCACCGCACGGGCTCACGAGCTCGAATTCGAGCCAGAGAGGAAGGGGGCGAAGGAGGAACGAGGGGGGAATGGGCGAGGGGGATCTAGGGTTCTGGGGGACACATTTGTAGGGTTGGGAAGGGGCACGTGGTGGCCATCGAGCCATGGTGGCCGTGGATGGCCTCCACGCCATGGCCTATGCCTCCTCCTGTACGTGAGATATGGGAAAGGCTGGGAGTGGGCTCGGCCGTGTGCACTACTACACTAGAGCCCACTAGGACAGTACTAGTTAGGCCTTTTTCTTTTTTTTTATTTACAGTTGTGTATTTTCTCCACTGCTTTGCATTTTAATTTAATACCAAATGAATTTTGTTGATTACAAAACTTGTCACATAAATACTAGGCTATATGTTGAAGAAGCCCACAAAGTTTCAAGTGGTTTGGAAACACTTGAACATTTGTTTATTTTGAAATGGTTATTTTTGTTGCTGCTGGACCATTTTGTTTATTTATTCGAAGAAGTTTTATTTTTACTCACTATTTGAATTTCGAATTGGAATGGATTTTGGATCTTAATGACTATTAGTAAGTTAATGATGATGACTTGGCATAATGTAACACCCCCATGTATTAGCTACAGTAATCCCCCATGATCAATGCCAAGACATCATGGTTAACAAGACTTGATCACATTGCAATCATATCTCATTAAAAATTCCAACTTAAATTTAAATTCAAATTTAAAGTGAATTTAAAAGTTGTCCAAGTACCGGAACTAAATAGTTCATAATATTGCAAAAATTGCCAAAGCAAATATAAAAATAAAATCAACATTAATTGAATTATTTAAATGACTCTAACATCATGAAACAGTATCAAAACAACAATGTTTAATCCATTTTTATTAAGTTAAAATTCAAATGAAATCAATTTGACTCCAAACCTTTTTATGGCAGTACTAGATATTGCCTAGTATTTGTTTTGGCCAATTATACATTTTGCAAAAGTCAATAGGTGACCAAACATTTAGCAAAACAAAAGGGAAAGGAAAAGACAGAAAAAGAAAAGAAAACGAGCTAAGCTTTACTGTGCGCATGGGCTTAAGTCAAACAGTGCATTTTGGCCCAGCCGGCAAGGCCTTCTCCTTCCTCCCGCTGGACAGAAGCCATGGCGCTGGCCGAGTGCGCGCGCGCCGTCCACCCGCCGATTGCCTCGCTGTCGACCATCCGCTGGTGCCCCGCGAGGGTTAAGCACACCCCCGAACCCCTGGGACAAACCCTAGTCCCATTTCCCCCCTCCCCCCACTTGCTTTCAACCTCTCCCGCCTTGGCAGATGCGGCCATCGCCGTTCACACCTCGCCCGCGTAGCCACCGTGCCTCCCTCGCCGCTCCGTCGTGCCCGTTCGCACCGCCGTTGACCGCTGCATCGCCTGGTGCTCTCCATTCGAGCCGGGAGCCACCGAGTCGAGCCCGACGACCTCTTCTTCCTCCTACGGCCACCGCGACCTCGCCGTCGATTCCGGCTACCTCGCACCTCCCCCGAGCCCACTGAGCACACCTACAGGCGCCCAATGAGCACCTCTTCCCTTCCCCTCTCTTCTCGCTGTCGAACGCGCGCTCTAACGAGCTCCCCCATCATGGCCGAACTCCTCGCCGCCCGAGCTCGTCGCCCGCAGCCATCCGGTGACCAACTGGTCCCGGGCTGGAGTCCATCGAGTTCGCGCTCGCGCATAGGCCCCCTCTGCCCCGTATGTTTGAGCTGTTGCGCGCCGCTGCTGCTGATCCGAGCAACACCCGAACGCCACCGCCGCATGTGACGTCGTAGCACTCCACTCCGGCCACCCCACGGCCAGCCAACACCGCCAAACGACGCGACACGTCACCCTCGTTCGAACGCGCCCCTCCATGACCGATTTGGTGGCTTGTGCGCGAATTCTGGCCGCCTCCCAAATGCGCCGGCGCGCGAAGAGCTCGCCGGAGCTGTTCCGGCGTCGGCGCCGACGTGGCGCTGACATGGGCGCCTCTGGGCCCCACCCCGAGTCGCTGACGCTGGGCCCCACGTCCACGTTGACCGGTCAACGGTCGCCGTTGACCGCTGACTGGGCGGCTGAGTCACTGACAGGTGGCCCCACACGCTAATTAATCCGGTTTTATAAAATAATTACTCTGTTAACATAATCAGACACTGACATGTGGGGCCCAACCCTAATTAACCTCTATTTAGTTTAATTTAAACTCTGTTTAGTCCTGAGTCACTGACCAGTGGGACCCACTGGTCAGGTTTGACGCTGGTCAGCTGGGTTTGACCGCTGACGCAATGCTGACGTCACCTGTTACTGTTTCGGATAATTCGAATTAAATAATTCCAGAAATTCCAGAAAATGATTAAAACTTTGAAAAATCATATAAAATAAACCGTAACTCGGATGAAAATAATTTATATATGAAAAACAATCAGAAATATGTGAAAAATCCGAATATGCCACCCACATACCTGCCACACCCCTCTAACATGATGAACGTGGAACTTTCCCCTCCGATTCATCTGTCCGATAATTGCCCGGAGCTGGTAAAACACCTCGAGATGTTTCCCGCTCCGACTAACTTGCGTAGTACTGCATTAGGGCACTCCTCGAATAACATGCTGCCATGCCATGCATCTGTGATTGCATTTGTTTCTTGTATTTACTGTTTCTTCCCCCCCTCTTCTCTCCGGTAGACCCCGAGACCGACGCTGCTGCCGAGTACGACTACGCCCCTGACGACCAGCCCCTTTCAGCAGAGCTTCCAGGCAAGCAAAACCGCCTTGATCATTCCTATATCGCCTACTCCTTCTCCCTCATGCTTGCATTAGATTTTGCTACTGTAATTGATTGCTCCTATTCTGATGCATAGCCCGTTTTTGTAACCTGCTATTGTTACTTTACCTGTCATCCTAAACTGCTTAGAATAGGTTGGTTAGAGATCCATCAGTGACCCCTCACCCTTGTCCCTATTGCCCCGCTTTGTTACCAGTGCCTCGATCATTGTGATCGATGTACAGAGACCGACACATCACCACACATTCCCCCTTAGTTGTACGACTCTGCAGGGCTACTATCGAGTGCCGAGGGTGATACCTCGTACTGCACTCCTGATGATATCCCTGTAATATAGCACATCGATGGTGATTGCAGAGGGTGATTCCCCGCTCTCCCCTTCCCGAGGATGATTCTGTCGTCCAACCCGTCAAGTGGGGACCATCGAGGGTGATTCCTCCTGGTTCTCCTTAATGGATTACATCGAGTAGGAATCCATCGAGGGTGATTCCTCGGGTTCCCTTGATGTTTTGGACACACGGTTATCGTGACTTTCACCTCAGACCTTTGTTGCAGGCGGGTCGACCCCGAGGGGTACCCGCGGGGAAATGTGGAGTCGGGTTGACCTGGAGGGTACCCGCGAGATAATTACGAGGCGCGGCCGGGCAGGCAGAGACCGCCCTAGAGAGGGATGGGCCTGACCCTTGTTGCACTTCCTCGAGACGGGACGACAGGAGTACTGATCGTCACCGCGAGCTCCCAACACACTAACGGATTTGGCTATTTGATCTGAGTTGGCCGCTGGCCATATACGCACTACCACCACGTGGGATAATGGTTATGGGACCCTCTACATCCTATGTATCAGCCGAAAGCTCTTCAGATGTCACAGCTCAGAGATGCGGGCTGATTGTTGGGGTGAGCTGGTTACGTCTGTGGTGTTTCCACAGTCGCGCTTGGGCCCCGGCCAGCCACGTAACGTGCAGGAGTGCAAAGGGCGATGGCCCAAGACCCCTTCGCACTTAGGATTTAGACCGGCGTGCTGACCTCTCTACTGAGCCTAGGTAGGACTGCGTCGTGTCGATTACCCGAGGCTGGGTATTACCCAGCAAGTGTGTCCGGCCAGATGTAATCGAGCGTGCTGGGTAACAGTAGTGCACCCCTGCAGGGAAGTTATCTATTCGAATAGCCGTGTCCACGATAACAAGACTCTCAGTGTCGTATCCCAATCTACTACAACTTGAACTGAATACATGTTACTTTAACTGTTAGCTCCGGGATCGCTTTCTCACAGGGAGTCGAGGAAGGATCCCTAGGCTTTGCTATTACATGCTTGCTACTTTATAATATGCTAATCTGCACTCTTCTAATGCTGCAAGACGCTGAAGATGCTAGTCTTTGATAGGCTAGGCTTTCCCCTATGTTCTGGCATTTCTGCAGTTTAGTCCAAAGATATATCCCCATTCCTTTGATACCGATGCATACTTAGCATAGTTCTGATGTCAGCCTTGCGAGTACTTTGGATGAGTACTCACGATTGCTTTGCTTTCTTCTTTTTCTCCATACCCGGTTGCTGCGATCAGATGACGGATCCCAGCAGCCAGCTGCTACCGCCGACAACTGCTACTACACTTCCGGTGGAGCCTACTACTACATGGAGACCGCCGACCAGGAGTAGATTCGGAGGTTCCCAGGCAGGTGGCCTACGCCTTTTCAATCTGTGTCGCTGTTATGCTAGCCTTCTTAAGGCAAACTTGTTTAATTTTATGTTTGTACTCAGATATTGTGTTGCTTCCGCTAACGCTTGATCGCGACCTTATGTATTCGAGCCCTCGAGGCCCCTGGCTTGTAATATAAAGCTTGTATGGCTTTATTTGTGTTTAGAGTTGCATTGTGATATCTTCCCGTGAGTCTCTGATCTCGATCATGTGCATTTGCGTGTATGATTAGTGCACGGTCGAGCAGGGGCGTCACACATAATTAGAGGAAGGCCACTGTAGCTTGATTACTGGGGTGTTACAAATCTCCTCCACTAAAAATAATTCTTTTCCCGAGAATTTAGGAGGTAGAAGGGAAAGGTCGGGGTATTCTTCAAGTAGGCAATCTTCACGTTCCCAAGTGGCTTCATCTTCAGTGTGATTCGACCACTGCACTTTAAGGAACTTGGTTGCCTTCTGACGGGTCCGACGTTTAGCTTGATCTAGGATGCGGATCGGATGCTCCTTATAAGAGAGATCATCTTGTAATTCAAGCATCTCATGATCCATTGCACGGTGCGGGTCCTTGAAGCAACGGCGAAGTTGTGACACATGGAAGACATCGTAGATGTGAGAGAACTGCGGTGGCATCTTGTAAGGACGCATCGCAATAGGAGTAGTGCCTGGTTTCAAGTCGATGACGAACTCGACAGCTTTAACAGGGGGTACTCCTGGAAGTCCTTCTGGGAAAACATCTTGGAAGTCGCGAATGACTGGAACATTTTCGATTCCCTCAAGAGGAGAAGCGTTCAACGCATTCAGGGAATAAATTTGGGCTTCGGCATCTCGTATAAGATAAGCATGGTAGTTAACTATCCCATCCTAAGGATGCAGGAGTTGGACGACTTTAGTGGCACAATCGATTGAAGCAGTATGAGCCTTCAACCAATCCATACCCAGAATGAGGTCAAGTTTAGAAGACTCCAAAATAATATGATATGCATAAAATTCCAACCCTTCAATCTCAATGGTGACATCGGGGCTGAACAAGGAGGGTTGACATTACTCTGGTGCAGAACCTGGTCCCGAACTGGAAGAAGAGGACCACGTGGAGGGATACGACCTCTCACAGCAGGCCACTGAAGACCTGGTGGCATCTCCGTCCTGTGCGGGTAAAGGATATACTCTGGGTGCATCCGTGCACTGAGTGCTAGCAGCAACTGTGTTAGAGCGTCGTAAAGACGAGCACGAGTAGCAAACAACTCAACAGCAAGAGCTCGAGCAGTGCAATCCAGAGCCTCTGTGTACTGAACCAAAACGTGCAGGTCGTAGCGACGTCGCACGTAAGGTGTACAAATAGCAGTGTAGTAACCACTCTCCTCTGTGGCAGTGGTATACGGGATATATATGAACCCAGTCTCCTCCAAGCGGGTGTGCTCTCCACGGAGACGGACGATAGCAGCATAGGCAGCATCATGGACAGCCATTTCAACAGTCACTCTAACACCGTAAAAGGTGTGCAACTCAGTGATGGACATGTTCTGCCGATCAAAGATACGGACCACAGCCTGGTACTGCTCCTGGTTGAACTCACGGTAATCCTCGTAAATAGTGTACTCAGGGTACCAGCAATATCCCAGCTTGGTCAGGAGAGCGACCAGTATAGCAGGGAACCCAGTCGCATCAAGAGCCCAAGTATGGCGTACAAGCTGTCTTGCGGGACGCATCTAAAAGAAAGGAGTGAGAGACGTCAAATGATAGTGTGAGAAGCATAAGATATACATGGAAAGGACTAATTGCAGACAATCTAGCTCTCCGGGTGGATGTGAACACGAGAACCTAATGTTAATGTTAGCAAAACTTTAACCTGAATAGAAGAGAGATCAGAGTCCCAGAGTAAAGAAGAGGAATAAAAGATCCTAAACCCAACCATTGGCGATGTGGGCCCGTAAGCCACACAACAGGGTTAGCAAAACAGTTTTGGAGACTAGACTCAACTTCGGCCAAGGAGTTGGAAAGGGGGCCACCTACAGACAGTCGGCTCTAATACCAACTTGTGACGCCCCCGATTCAATCGTGCACTAATCATACATGCAAATGCACACGATCAAGAGCGGAGACTCACGGGAAGATATCACAACACAACTCTAGACACAAAATAAAATAATACAAGCTTTATATTACAAGCCAGGGGCCTCGAGGGCTCGAATACATAAGCTCGAATACACAAGAGTCAGCGGAAGCAACAATATCTGGGTACATACCTAACTAGACAAGTTTGCCTTAAGAAGGCTGAGCAAAACAACGACATCTAGATCGAAAAGGCGCAGGCCTCCTGCCTGGGAGCCTCCGAACTACTCCTGGTCGTCGGTCTTCACGTAGTAGTAAGCTCCGTCGGTGTAGTAGTAGTCGTCAACGGGGTCAACTGGCTCCGGGGCTCTGTCATCTGATCGCAGCAATCGAGTATGGGAAAAAATGGTTGCAATGCAACCGTGAGTACTCATCCAAAGTACTCGCAAGACTTACATCAGATCTATGCTAAGTATGCATCGGTATCAAAGGGAAGGGGCTGTATCTGTGGACTATACTTTCAGAAATGCCAGAATAGAGGGGAATGCCTAGCCTATCGAAGACTAGCATCTTGCAGCATCTTGCAGCATTGGAAGAGTGCAGATTAGCAGCATATAATAAAGCAATAAGTATGTAATAGCAAAGCCCAGAGATCCTTCCTTGACTCCCTGCGAGAAAGCGATCCCGGAGCTAACATATTAATTAAAGTAACATAGGTATCCAGTTCTAGTTGTAGTAGATCGAGATACAACTCCGAGCGTCCTATTACCGTGGACACGGCTATTCGAATAGATAACTTCCCTGCAGGGGTGCACCAACTTACCCAACACGCTCGATTAACTCTGGCCGGACACACTTTTCTTGCTCATCCCCGGTCTCGGCTGATCGACACACCGTAGTCCTACCTAGGCTCCGCAGAGAGGTCCTCGCCGGTCTACATCCTAAGTGCTCAGGGGTCTTGGGCCCATCGCCCTTTGCACTCCGGGTCGTTGCGCGCAGGGTCAGCCTCACCACGTTGGGCCTGTGGGTATCTGTTGTCGGCCGTGCCGCAATGCTGAATTGGACGTCTGACAGAGCTTTCGGGAGAATCGTACGATGCCGAGTGCTAACCCGCGTGGTGGTTAGTGCGAAAAGGCCAGAGGCCTACTCAGATCACATATCCAAACCTATTAGTGTGTTGGGAGCGCACGGTGATGATAAGTGCTCCTGTCGCCCCGTCTCGCGAACTTACGGCAAGGGTCAGGCCCATCCCTCTCCTGGGGCGGTCTGCCTGCCCGGCCGTGCCGCGTAATTATCTCGCGGGTACCCTCACAGTCAACTCGACTTCACATCTCTCGTGGGTACCCCTCGGGGTCGACACGACTTCAACAAGGGTCTGAGGTAAAAACATGGTAACCGTGTGTCCATAACATCAAGGAGGAATCCGAGGAATCACCCTCGTTGGATTCCCGCTCGATGTATCCGTCAAGGCGAACTTGGAGGAATCACCCTCAATGGGTTCACACTTGAGGGGTTGCACGACAGAGGCATCATCGGAGGTGGTGAAAGAGGAATCACCCTCGGTAACCCACAACCGACTAGCTACGCTACAAAGATATCATCTGGAGTGAGGTAAGAGGTATCACCCTCGGCACTTAATAGTAGCTCTGCAAAGTCGTGCAACTAAGGGGGTGTGCAGTGCTGTGTCAGTCTCTGCACATCGATCACGTTGATCGAAACATCCGGAAGCAAAGCAAGGCAACACGGACAAGGGTGCGGGGCCACTGATGGATCACTAACCAATCTATACTAAGCAATAAAGGATAGCAGGTAAGGTATCAATAGCAGTTACAAAAACAGGCTATGCATCAGAATAGGAGCTATCGAACACAGTAGCAAAATCTAATGCAAGCACGAGAGAGAAAGAATGGGTGATATAGGAATGATCGAGGGGGATTTGCTTGCCTGGAAGCTCTGCTGAGTGGGGCTGGACGTCAGGGGCGTAGTCGTACTCGGGAGCAGCATCAATCTCGGAGTCTACCGGAGAGAAGAGGGAGAAGAAACAATAAATATAACGCAAACAAATGCAACACAGATGCATGACATGGCAATATGCTGCTAGGGGTGACCTAACGCAGTGTTACACGTTACAGATGGAGCGGGAAACTATCTGGGAATATTTTCCTGGCTTTAGGCAATTATCGGACAGACGATCTGGAGGGGAAGGTTCCATGTTTGCAGTGTTGGAGGCAGGTGACATCTACATGGAGGGTACCAACGGATTCGTCTCATTTTTTTGAACGTTTTTCATATATAAATTATTTTCATCAGAGTTACGGATTATTTTATATGAATTTTCAAAGTTTTAAACAATTTCTGGAATTAATATTAATTCGAATTAAAATAGAATATACTTTTGTCACCTAGTGATATTCTAGCCAAGTGTATGACAGGTGGGGCCAGTTGACTTGGTCAACTTCCCAGTCAGCATTGACCGGTCAAAGTGAATTGTGCAAGGGGGTCCCACATGTTAGTGTTTTAACAATTTCCAAAATGATCTTCTTTAATTTAATCAAGGGGGGCCCACATGTCATTTGATCTAGACTAAGTAAGCACTAATTTAATCCTAAACTAACCTTTAATTAGGCCCTAACTAATTGGGCTGGCCCATGTGCAGAGAGCCAGTCGGGGCGGCGCGCGCGGGGGCGGCCAAGGCAGCAGGCAGCAAGCAGCGGCAGCAGTTAGACAACAGCAGCACAACAGCAAGCAGCGATGCAGTAGCGGCAGCAGGCACGCAGGCGCGGCAGCAGGCGGGCGGTGAGCGGCAATGAGCGAGCCCGGGCGCGTGCGGGCGCGGGTGCGCACACGGACACACAGGGGCACGCGCGGGCGCGACCATATGCAGGCAAGCGCGCACGCGAGAAAAGCTCCAGCCGCCATGGCAAGCAACGGGAGCGACGGCATACGGCGACGAATCGAGACGGGAAGAAGGGGGATTCGTGGGAGGAGCTCACCATGAGCTTATTGGCGAGGTCGGTGAGGCAGGGGACGGCTCGGAGCAGCGGCAATGGTGACGCGAGATGCGACGGCCGAGACAGAGGAAGATGAAGCAGGCATCATGGAGGGGACATCCCGGCTTGAGCTGGTCCCCGGAACGGACGAAGCCGGCCACGGCGGACCTTCTGGATGTGCTCCCGCACGCCGGAGAGGTCGGTGGCCGCGACACTGACGGCGAGGTAGCGGTCACCGCATGGGCTCACGAGCTCGAATTCGAGCCATAGAGGAAGGGGGCGACGGAGGAACGAGAGGGGAATGGGCGAGGGGGATCTAGGGTTCTGGGGGGCACATTTGTAGGGTTGGGGAGGGGCACGTGGTGGGCATCGAGCCGTGGTGGCCGTGGATGGCCTCCACGCCATGGCCTCTGCCTCCTCCTGTACGTGAGTGTCGTGGTGAAATCACAGCAGATGCCATGAGATGGCTAAAAGTGGGGGGCTGCCTGAGGACGTCGGTGGGTTCCGGAAGCGAGGTTGGCACACGCGTGCGGGAGACACAAGGCTCTGGTATCATACACCCTCTGATGCATATCCAGGAAATCCGGAGCGTGTTTGTAGTGATCCCATGACCAAGCTGGCTCAATGGTACCGTTCGGCAAAGTGACCAGTCCAGGATAATTTAACCTACAAAGACCCCCGATGATGCCACTCGGCGAACGTGGCGGACGCCTCTCACTAGCTTTTATTAAGCTCCTGCATTAGGAAGAGTAAAGTCATATTATATGTGATAAAATGACAAAGGTACAATTTATATGGGATGAGTCGATATAACCACTTACTTCTCTCCCACTGGTTTAATCAACACGTTTCTATGCGCATATGGACGTTTCGGAAGCTTGGAAGGACCACGCAGCCACACTTTCCGTGTGGAAGTAGTGCTGATAGTCGAACCGCCCGGCTGTGAGCCGCTCACCTCGTGGTGCTCCGTCACTCGTGAGGGTCCATCCCCACCCTCAGAAACCTGACGAACAACCAGCCTCCTCTCGGCGGCGTCGTCCTCCAGCACCTCCTCCTCATCCTCCTCATCCTCCTCCTCCTCACTCGCCTCCTCCCCATCCCCTGTTTCCTCCTCCAGCCGTCGTGCATCCTCCTCCTGAGGCTGGCGAAGTAGTGCATCAGAGGGTCTAGGAGAAGAAAGAGGTGCTCTACTCCGGGCTGCTCTACGTAAGGATACTGCTTCTCCTCCACCTCCTCAAGCCGTCTTCCCTCCTACGCGTCTGTCTCCTCCATCGACCACCACTCCTCCTCCTCCTCGTCCTACTCGTCCTCCTCGTCCCCCTCCTCGTCCGCCTCGTCCGCCTCCTCCTCCTGCCTCATCTACTCCTCCTCGTCCGCCACCTCGAGCCGCCTCCTCTCCGCCTCCTCCGCCTCCTCCGCTTCCACCTCGTCCGCCTGCTCCTCCTCCTCCTCCGCCTCCACCTTGTCCGCCTCCTACTCCTCCTCCCCCGCGTCCTACTCGACCTCGTTTCGCCCGGTCTATCGCAGGGAGGTCTAGACCCGCTGGCCGTTTGGCCTTCTTGGCGGCTGTGGCAACCGACGCAGGAGCGGCCACCTCTTTCACCGGTCGAGCAAGTTGATCATTGTACAGAGCTGCCACATCTTTCAAACTTTCCTTTGGATTCTTGTTGCCACCTGTCATGTTTCAATCACCTGATACGAAGAAGAAGAAACCAGTTAGTACAGATGATACAACTTGATGTAAATACATTAAATATATCACATATGAAGAATACATGGAGTTGTCACAATAATACATATAGTTGTTACACACACGAATACATAGAGTTGTTGCACACACGAATAAATATAGTTCTTACACACACGAATACATAGAGTTGTTACACACACAAATACATAGAGTTGTTGCACATACGAATACGAAGAGTTGTTACACGAATACATGGAGTTGTGACACGCATACATAGAGTTCTCACACGATTACAAGGAGTTGTTAGAAATAGGGGTCAATATTAGGTGCAACATTTGGATCAGGACTGTCATCATCGCTATCTCGCCCGTTCATACATTCATCCTCGAAGTCTTCAGGGGGACCCTCATCATCATCTAGCCCCATTTGCCATCGCAGAAGTAATGCCAAATCTGGAGGGTCAGAAACATCCTCGTATCCGTCCTCCGCATTATCTACTTCCATGTCATCCATGGCCTCATGTTCCATAGCATCATCTTCGTGATGCACGCCATCATCTTCCTCCGCATCATCTTCGTCTTCTTCATTGTCTGCTTCTTGATAGAACTCTGCCTCGTATGTGTCAGGGTTTATATGGTAATCGTCCTTGTTTGGGGTAGGTACCTTGGTATGCAGGGGTACCTTGTACACAACATCCCATTTCAAGATATCGATATGTTCCGTAGATGTGCACGCATACGGGAGAAAAAACACTTGTGTAGCCTGTTGAGCGATAATATAGACATCATTTCCTGCATATTTCGATGCTCGTTCAACTTCAACCCAGCCAATACTAGGGGTCCTTCTCACTTTCTCTGGATTGAGCCAACTGCATCTAAATACGACAGGCTTCACACCTTGTAGACCACAGTATTGCAGCTGATAAATTTCTTCGATAGTTCCATAGTAGTGACGTCCATCTGTCCCTAGACAATAGACCCCACTATTTATTGCCCTTCGATTGGGCCTCTCACGCATGTGTTTATCAGTGTGGAAGCGATACCCATTCATGTCGTAAGCCTTAAATGACTTGGCCTCGTATTCAAAACCTTTGGCTACTTCTCTCAATTTGGCATCCATATCAACCTCCGTGTATGCCTACAAGATTAATAGGAGATTGTCTGGTTCATAAGTGGAAGCATTACCGGCAAGTAAGAACAATTTGAAGTGTACATAAAGTTAGGAAAGTTACTTTTATTGAGAACCAAGAAATGAAACCGCCATCAGTATTGGTATCTTCAAGAAGGTTTGTTGATTCTTTGTCGCTAGGGGGCCATGGTAGCTTCCAGAATTCGTTCTGGAATTCCCTATAGCAATGAGAAGAATTCGAGTTAGGACTCAAGACTAGTGAGTAGTTGTCAATGAAGGTGTTCTACACTTACTTTATGTACGGCTGCACTTCTTCCATGTTGGTCAAGACATAGATCATAAGAGTCGACCACTCGGTAGGTGAAAAGTTCTTGCGCTTCGAACCACTTGCTTTGCCACCATGGCCTTAGAAGAGGCTAAGGTCGGAAACATTACTGGTGGGGTCTTCATTGTAACGAGGAGCTGGATTTAACCTAGTCTGAATACTGCCATGATAGTACTTTGTCGTGGTCATTGCCACCTCCTCGTTCAGGTATGCCTCGGCTATGGAGGCTTCGATGCGGGCTTTATTCTTACATTTGCCACGAAGATGCTTGAACTCCCATTCAGGTGCATACTGCCATCGGAACTGCACAGGTCCTCCCATTCTAGCCTCATACGCGAGATGTAAGATCATATGTTGCATCGGATTAAAGAAACCTAGCGGAAATACCTTCTCTAACTTGCATAGCAACTCAGGTGCTTGTTCCTCCAACTTTGCAACCACTTCATAATCTAATTCTTTGGCACAAAGCTAGCGGAAGAAGTAGCTCAACTCCGCCTGCACTCGCCAAATATCCTCTTTGACATACCCTCGAATCATCACAGGCATTATCCGCTCAAGCCATACATGGTAGTCATGACTCTTGAGGCCCCCTATTCGCTTTGTAGCCATATTCAGTACCCTCATGATATTAGCTGCATATCCATCAGGGAAGTACAACTTGTTCACAATCCATTGGAGAATTTCCTTCCTTTGGGGCATTGAAGGGGTGAAAGGGGCCGGTGGCTTCTTCTAAGAATTACCTTTTGCACGAGGCACCAATTTTAATTTTGGCATGTTGCATAGCTGGGCTTGATCGATCCTAGCCTGAATGTTATCCTTTGACTTCTCGGTGTCGAGGAGTGTGCCGAGTAAGGCCTCCGCAATATTCTTTTCAGTGTGCATTACATCAATGTTGTGTGGAAGGAGAAGATCTTTAAAGTAAGGGAGCCTCCATAAGCTTGGAATGTGAGTCCACTGGTGTGTCTCTCCATATCCCACAAAACCTTTCCCATTGAGATTTTTCTCGAGAGCATCTAACTCATCCTTAAGATGGGCACCGGTCATAATAGGTGGTGGCGGGTCATCAACAATAACACCTTTCTGGAAGTTCACAGTGTCTTGTCTGTATGGGTAATCAAGACGAAGGAACTGCCGATGTTGGTCAAAGCATACATACTTGCGACCCTTAGCCAGCCAAATGAAAGTCACACGATGTTGGCACACTGGGCAAGGCCACTTCCCCTTTACACACCAGCCACAAAATATCGCACGTGCTGGTAGGTCATGTAGCTATGTGTGGTACCAGATATGCATATTGAATTGCTTCTTTGAAACGGCATCGTATGTCCTTACCCCATTGCTCCAAGCAACAAGTAAGTCGTCCACCAGTGGCTCCATGTACACACTCATATGCTTCCCCGGATAGTTAGGCCCTGGAATTATCAGCGTCAGGAACATGTGATGTCGTTGCATGCAAACGCCAGGGGGCAGATTCAGGGGGATAACATATACTGGCCAATAGCTATATATGGTAGCCATCAAACCATATGGATTGAACCCATCGGTTGTTATCCCAACAGCTACACTCTTCCAGTCATCCTTTTTTTATGAATTTGAACAAATTTCTTCCATGCTTCACCATCCCGTGGATGTTGCATCTTTTTTGTATTGTACATCTTCCCTTCGGCGGCCCATCTCATATATTGGGCAGTTTCCTCGGTCATATAAAGTCGTTGGATCCTTTCTGTGAATGAAAGATATCGAAGGATATTGACGGCAATTGTGAGCTGCCTCTTGCTACCATCATCATTTTGTACCTCAATATACCTAGAGGATTTGCACTTGACACAGTAGTTTGTATCTTTATGTTCATTTCCAAATAACATGCATCCGTTTGGACAAGCATGTATTTGCTCATACGGCATCTTAAGTGAACCAAGGATTTTGTTCGACTCGTACATGTTCTTTGGCAATATGTTTTCTTTAGGCAGCAGGCTAGCAATAACGGACAAAAACTCATTGAAGCAAATTATGCTTATGCAATGGTTTGCCTTCAGGGCCATTAGGCGTGTGATGCCATCTAGTTGAGTAACCTCTGTATGGGCGTGAAGGGGTTTCTGTGCCGCAAACAAAGCTGCATGATACTCTTCTGGGCTTTCCGCTGGTCCTCGAAGTCCGGGTCCTCCTGCGGATCTGCACGGCGGATGTCATCTAATAGGTTTTCAATCCGAGTATCATATTCTCCGGTGCGCTGTCGCACCACCTCCACTCTGGATTGTTCTGTCTCACCGTGAAAGATCCACCGGTAATAGCCTGGCGTAAACCCATTTTCAACCTGGTTATCTCTTTCAACCTGGTTATCGCACTCCGTGCATGGGCACCAAATTCCACGAACTGGGGTTTCTCCAGCAAATACTAATTCTAGGAAATCATTGGTCTTCGACCTCCACTCAGGGGTCATACCCTCCATGCTGGATGTCCGGTGTACATCCACTCACGATCTTCCATCCTCTGATATAATGTGAAACACACATAATGTTTTTTATGTAACAAGTGGTTTCATCAAGTTTTACGACATGCACTGAGCTATCTAATAGGTAAAGATAGGTCCTAATCCCACCCGAGGATGTGTAGGCTGGGTCCGCTTGCATGACGTACTCCGATCCGAGCCAAAATTTCGGCAGCACCTCCCCGCTGTTCTCCAAATACACGTCTCGGCAATAAGCCAAGAGGATGTGTATCCTGAGAACAACAAGGAGACGATGTCGAAATTCTGTCTCAGATCGAAGTACGGCATGAAAATGACCAGCCTACACATCCTTGGGCTGTCCATGGAAAACGTGGACAATTCGAAAGAGTTGACGTTATAAATATGCAAAGACTTGCATATTTATAAATACAACCCTTCCGAACGGGAGACGCCTAGGTTACGCGACTATTTAAGTGATCTACAAATAATGGAAACCTACACATGAACGGGAAGAGATTACCCTTGACGCGTGCGACGAAATTCACTCTCTATTGTCAAAATAGATGCATGTCCTGCACGAAAGAATGAAGTAGTGTCAGTCACATGTTTATCTAAAGTAGTGTCAAGCATATGTCCAACACCCACACACCAATATCACTCACCCACTCACAAAAAAAATTGCACCCACTAACTCACTCACACACACATACACAGCACCCACTCACACACACACACACACACACACACACACACACAACAATAGCACTCACTCACACACACTCACACACACACACACACATCACACACACACCAACAGCACCACCAATAGCACATCACACACACACACACACACAACACACACACACACATCACACACACATACACACATATCACACACACACACACACACACACACACATCACACACACACACACACAGAGCACACACACACACATCACACACACACACACATCACACACACACACATCACACAGCACACAATCACACACATTAATTACTAAAAATGCATATATAACATCTAAATCTAAAAAACAAATCTAAAAAAAGGAGATGGAGCAGGAGCTCACCAACGGGGCAGGGGAGCGGGCGGGGAGCTCGGTGGAGGTGGGGGCGGCGAGGGAGCTCGGTGGAGGTGGGGGAGCTCCTGGCGGCGGCGTTGGAGGTCGGAGCTCGGTGGAGGTTGGGGGCTCAGTGGAGGAGCTCCCGGCAGCGGCGGCGGCGGCGGAGCTTGGTGGACGGGCGGCGGAGCTCGGTGGACGGCGGCGAACGCCGCGGGGGGGCGGGAGAAAACAGAGAGCGAGCGAGTGAGCGCGCGAGGGCGAAAATTTTGGTTAAGTCCCCGCGGGAAACATTACCGAGTGCCAAGTACGGGAGCCTCTTGGTAAAAATCCTAAACCTAGATCTAGGTTTTACTACCTTTACCGAGAGCCGCTCTCGGAACTGGACGTCATACCGAGAGGCACTCTCAGCAAAAATGTATACTCAGCCTCATTTGTGCCTACTATCATTTGTGCTCTCGGAAAAAAATGATCTCCTTTTGTTTTCTTACATGCTTGGCAAAGCACCTTACATTCTTGGTAAAGCACCTTACTATTATAGTGGCCTACCCCCTCTCGGTAAAGGTCCTAACCCTAGGTCTTGTTTCTTCTCGTGTTGTAGCCTTGCTCGGTAATATGTCTTATACTTTTTGTTGTTGTTTTCTTGCATGCTTGGTAAACCACCTTACCACATTATAGTTACACTTTGTTTTCTCCTTCTGAGATGGCCTTCGGGCGGTTTCCAGATCGAGCACCCATCTGGTGGCCCCGGCGGTCTAGGGTGTTAATCGGCACCGAGAGGGGGTAGGCCACGGTGAATACCTGCTTCTTCGTGTTACGACAGGTCATCGTGAGATGCCAGGCCAAGTCTAAGGCCGTTCTGTCATAGGATCACGCATCGTCGGCTCGGTCTCGTGGACGAACGCAGCCGGCCCTCGATGTTCCCGCCCGTCCGTGCGGTTTGTGAGGCATGTGCACGTCAAAGATGTGCGTTGGCTATTCAAACACCGCACCACCCTTTCATGCATATCCATGGGCCACACGCATGTAGGGGTGGTTCCCCCCCTCGCTCCCTTCCTCGGGCGGTTTCCAGATCGAGCACCCATCCGGTGGCCCCGGCGGTCTAGGGCATTGACCGGCACCGACAGGGGGTAGGCCACGTTGAATACCTGTTTCTTCGTGTTACGGCAGGTCCCCATTCTCATATTTTTTTACTTAAAGTGTTTAAAGTTGAGATTTGAGCAATTCTAGCCAAAAACATAAGTCATCATAAGTCATGGTATTTTCAAACTTTAGTCATAAAAAGAAACGAAATATCAGATATAACAAGAGAGTGCCAAACAAAAACAGAAATAGAAGGATAATGAAGAAGTGGCACAGTTTTTACCGAGCGTCGATATACGGCCCTCGGTAATGCCTACATTTACCGAGCCCACCTCTCGGTAAAGGTCCTAACCCTAGGTCTTATTTCTTGTCGTGTTGTAGCCGTGCTCGGTAATATGTCTTATACTTTTTGTTGTTGTTTTCTTGCTTGCTTGGAAACCACCTTACCACATTATTGTTACACTTTGTTTTCTCCTTTTGAGATGGCCCTCGGGCGGTTTCCAGATCGAGCACCCATCCGGTGGCCCCGGCGGTCTAGGGCGTTAACCGGCACCGAGAGGGGGTAGGCCATGGTGAATACCTGCTTCTTCGTGTTACGGCAGGTCATCGTGAGATGCCAGGCCAAGTCTAAGGCCATTCTATCACAGGATCGCGCACCGTCGGCTCGGTCTCAGGGACGAACGCAGCCGGCCCTCGACGTTCCCGCCCGTCCGTGTGGTTTGTGAGGCATGTGCACGTCAAAGATGTGCGTTGGGTATTCAAACACCACACCACCCTTTCATGCATACCCATGGGCCACACGCATGTAGGGGTGGTTGCCCCCCTCCCTCCCTTCCTCGGGCGGTTTCCAGATCGAGCACCCATCCGGTGGCCCCGGCGGTCTAGGGCATTGACCGGCACCGAGAGGGGGTAGGCCACGGTGAATACCTGCTTCTTCGTGTTACGGCAGGTCATCGTGAGATGCCAAGCCAAGTCTAAGGCCGTTCTGTCACAGGATCGCGCACCGTCGGCTCAGTCTCGGGGACGAACGCAGCCGGCCCTCGACGTTCCCGCCCGTCCGTGCGGTTTGTGAGGCATGTGCACGTCAAAGATGTGCGTTGGGTATTCAAACACCACACCACCCTTTCATGCATACCCATGGGCCACACGCATCTAGGGGTGGTCCCCCCCTCCCTCCCTTCCTCGGGCGGTTTCCAGATCGAGCACCCATCCGGTGGCCCCGGCGGTCTAGGGCGTTGACCGGCACCGAGTGGGGGTAGGCCACGGTGAATACCAGCTTCTTCGTGTTACGGCAGGTCATCGTGAGATGCCAGGCCAAGTCTAAGGCCGTTCTGTCATAGGATTGCGCACCGTCGGCTCGGTGTCGGGGACGAACGCAGCCGGCCCTCGATGTTCCCGCCCGTCCGTGCGGTTTTTGAGGCATGTGCACGTCAAAGATGTGCGTTGGGTATTCAAACACCACACCACCCTTTCATGCATACCCATGGGCCACACGCATGTAGGGGTGGTTCCCCCCCTCCCTCCCTTCCTCGGGCGGTTTCCTGATCGAGCACCCGCCCGGTGGCCCCGGCGGTCTAGGGCATTGACCGCCACCGAGAGGGGGTAGGCCACGGTGAATACCTGCTTCTTCGTGTTACGGCAGGTCATCGTGAGATGCCAGGCCAAGTCTAAGGCCATTCTGTCACAGGATCTTGCACCGTCGGCTCGGTCTCGGGGACGAACGCAGCCGGCCCTCGACATTCCCGCCCGTCCGTGCGGTTTGTGAGGCATGTGCACGTCAAAGACGTGCGTTGTGTATTCAAACACCGCACCACCCTTTCATGCATATCCATGGGCGACAAGCATGTAGGGGTGGTTCCCCCCCTCCCTCCCTTCCTCGGGCGGTTTCCAGATCGAGCACCCATCCGGTGGCCCCTGCGGTCTAGGGCGTTGACCGACACCGAGAGGGGGTAGGCCACGGTGAATACCTGTTTCTTCGTGTTACGGCAGGTCCCCGTTCTCATATTTTTTACTTTACAGTGTTTAAATTTGAGATTTGAACAAATCTAGCCGAAAACATAAGTCATGGCATTTTCAAACTTTAGTCATAAAAAGAAACGAAATATCAGATACAAAAAGAGAGTGCGAAACAAAAACACAAATAGAAGCATAATGAAGAAGTGCCACAGTTTTTACCGAGCGTCGATATACGGCTCTCGGTAATGCCTACCTTTACCGAGCGCACCTCTCAGTAAAGGTCCTAACCCTAGGTCTTGTTTCTTGTCGTGTTGTAGCCATGCTTGGTAATATGTCTTATACTTTTTGTTGTTGTTTTCTTGCATCCTTGGTAAACCACCTTACCACATTATAGTTACACTTTGTTTTCTCCTTTTGAGATGGCCCTCGGGTGGTTTCCAGATCGAGCACCCATCCAGTGGCCCCGGAGGTCTAGGGCGTTGACCGGCACCGAGAGGGGGTAGGCCACGGTGAATACATGCCTCTTCGTGTTACGGCAGGTCATCGTGAGATGCCAGGCCAAGTCTAAGCCCGTTCTGTCACAGGATCGCGCACCGTCGGCTCGGTCTTGGGGACGAACGCAGCCGGCCCTCGACGTTCCCGCCCGTCCGTGCGGTTTGTGAGGCATGTGAATGTCAAAGATGTGCATTGGGTATTCAAACACCACACCACCCTTTCATGCATACCCATGGGCCACACGCATGTAGGGGTGGTTCCCCCCCCCCCTCCCTCCCTTCCTCGGGCGGTTTTCATGTAGTTTGAAAGATTGACTCGCTTACTTATATTTGATGCATAACCATCAGTGAACTTTACGATGTGTTTGAGCCACTTCAATACCTCCATCTTTGCTGGATTTTTAAGGACGAAGTCCGCGTCTGGCTTGAACCAAGTTCTTCGACCTCCTGTGGGAGGCCGCATGTTTAGACGTGGTCTATCACAAATTTTCTGTTGATCAGCTCTAGCATTAACGTTATCCTTTGTCTTATCAGGAATGTTAAGGATCGTGCGAAAAAGGGACTCTGCGACATTCTTCTCGGTGTGCATCACATCGATGTTATAAGGAAGTTTGAGGTCCTTGAAATAGGGAAGCTTCGTGAAGGGGGTAATGTGAGTCCAGTTGTGCGTCTCACCATATCCCTCAAAACCTTTGCCTTTGCCTTTGCCTTTGCCTTTGCCTTCGCCTTTAGGCTTGAGAGCTTTTAGCTGAGCAAGAACATCTGCCCCCGAAAACTTTGGAATCTCGTTTACTTCATGGACAACTCGGCCTTTCGTGAAGTTCTTCGTGTCTTCCCTGTCTGGATGGTCTGGAGGGAGGAACTGTCGATGCAGGTCAAAGGCTACATACTTGCCACCCTTCTGCAGCCAAATGAAACGTAGAGCCTGCATGCACACTGGGCATGGCATCTTCCCACTTGTACACCATCCGCAGAATAGGGCATAGCCGGGAAAGTCATACATGCAGTACGGCAACCAAACTTTCATCAAGAAATTTCTCTACAGATGTCGGTCGTATGTCAATCTCGGGAAGTACCAAGAATGGTGCTAATCATCCACCAGCGGCTGCATAAACACACCAAATTTCTTCCCCGGGTATTCAGGCCCCGGAATGATGAGCGAGAAGAACATGGTCTTGTGTTGCATTAGGGCACCGGGGGGGGGGATTGAGCGGAATAACAAACACGGGCCAGCAGTTGTATGGATTAGACAACATACCATATGGATTGAACCCATCACCTGATATGGCAATTCTGACATTCCCAGCCTCGGCTGCTTCCTCGGGGTATTCTTCATCGAATGACTTCCATGCTTCACCCTCCGATGGATGTACGATCATTTTTCGATTGTACCTTTTCCCTTTCTTGTGCCACTTCATCATTTTGGCAGACTCCTCGGTGAGGAATAGGCGCTGCAGTCTTTCTATGAAATGGAGATACCGAAGAACCTTTGCGGGGATGTCTAGCTGCTTCTTTTGACCATCCTCATCGACCACCTCAAGATACCGAGAGGAACCGCACTCCCTACAGTACTTGTCATTCGCATACTCGTGCCTAAACAAAAGGCAATTCTTTGGACAAACATGTATTTTCTCATAATCCATAGAGAGCGCCTTCAGGAGTTTCTTCGTTGCGTACATGCTATTCGGCAGTTCATGACCCTCAGGGAGGCTGTTAGCCCATACTCCCAAAAATGCTTCGAAGGAAGCTCGGCTACAGCCGTACTCGGCCTTGACTGCCATCAGTTGCGAGATGGCATCCAGTTGAGAGAGTTTGGCACCCTCATAAAGAGGTTTCTTTGACGAGGCCAAGATTTCCAGGAAGGCCTTTGCGGTTTCCTCCGGCTCCTCCGGTGCATTCTCTGAAGGTTTCGCATGTGCCATCTCTGCAGCAAAGACATCATCTAGCATGTCTCTAACCCCATCGTCCTCATAACCACCGATGCGTTGTCGCATCACCTCCTCTCTACCACGGTCCCGCTCGACATAGTTTATCGGCATGCTAAAGTCTGGCATATATCCCCACGTGCGAAGGTGAGTACTCATCTCGGACAGACCTCTACGGATACGTCTGCTACATTTTGCACAGGGGCATTCTGGGACAATTCACATTGGACGACGGAATATCTCCTTCAAAAACACATCGGTTTTGGCAACCCACTCAGATGTTACTCGATTCCGACGGATAAACCCACTGTACATCCACTGATTATCTGCCATCCTCTGATTTATTGGGAGCCACACAACAAAATTAAAGATTCATTTAAATTAATAACATCAAATTTTTATTTTCTACCGGGTTGATGAGAAACGGCATTTAATCGACTTACATCTCTAATAGGTAAAGATGGGTCCTAATCCCACCCGAGGATGTGTAGATTGAGTTCGTTCTCCATGCTCTACCCCGTTCCGAGACAAAATTTCGGCAGCACCTTCCCGCTGTTCTCCAGATACACGTCTCGGCAAAAAGCCGAGAGAATGTTCATCCGGAGAACAACGGGGAGGTGCCGCCGAAATCCTGTCTCGGAACGGGGTAGAGCATGGAGAACGTACCCAATCTACACATCTTCAGGCTGTCCGTGGATAACGCTGCACAATCCAAAAGATTTACGGTGATAAATATGCAATTGAATGTATATTTATCGATGCAACACTTTCGGACGGGAGACGCCTAGGTTACGCGACTTGACATGAAAATAAAATCTAGTGACATGAAAAAAAACGGAAGAGGAGATGGATTTGTAGCTCACCCTCGGCTGTAGAGGATGAAGTCGAATAGCGGCGGGATGATCAGGGACCAACAGCTCCGACGACGATGACTCCACGGAGATGCAACACAAGAAAGTCTGTAAATTCAAACAAGATAGAGTGAACAATTTAGATCATCATGATATTTCAAATCCTTACTTTTCTCAAGTGTCAAACTTTTTTCTTCAGATTCATACAACAGTAAATATAGTACCAACAAAAGAAATAATTGAAACAACAAAGTATTTATAGTACCAACACATTCATACAATAGTAAATATTGATAGTACCAACATATATGCAATAGCAACAATAGAGTCATTTCTTCCATCAATCTAACAATTTACCTAGCACCATCAACAATGAATCCATCTAACAACATCCATTCATCCATTCATCTAGCATCATCTAACAAACATTAACAATCAACATTAACAATCATGTAACAACATCAACAATCAATAGGCAAAACAAATTAACCTACCATCATCTCTTCATCTAACAACATCAACAATCAATCCATCCATTAATCTAACAAATTCATCTAACAAAAATAATTTAGCATAAAAATGTTAGATGACCGGTGGCGGGAGGAGAGGGACTCACCGTGGGCGTGGGCTACTCGTGGAGGAGGAAGAGGGGCGGCGAGAGAAGGGGCCGGCGGTCGAGCTCCGGTGGGTGGCCGCGGCGGAGGCAGAGCGGGCCGCGATGAAGTAACCACTTATCATGATCCAAATTTTAACATCCGTCTATCTATCTACTTCACAAAACATCTATCTATATATCATATCGAGTATGTATAAACAAACTACATTTTAATCTAACTAATCTATCCATCTATATATCAACAACATTTTTATCTATCAACTAACCTATCAACAACATTTTTATATCTTATAATCCATCTGTCTAACTATTTATATAACTAACTAATCAATCCATCTAAACCCTAAACTAACTAACCTATGAACTACACTACTGGAGCAAGCAGCAGCAGGACCGCAAGCAGCGGCAGCAGCAGCAAGCAGAGCTAGCAGCAAGCAGCGGCAGCAGCAAGCACAGCAAGCAGCAGCGGCGGCAGAGCAAGCAGCAGCGGCGACGACCAGCAAGCAGCAGAGCAGCGGATGCTGCGGCGAGCACCGGCAGCAGAGCAGCGGCGGCACCGGCCGGCGACCAGCAGCGGCGGCAGCCCCTCCGCACAGGCACATGCAACGAGGGGAGGAGGCCGGAGAGGGAGATGAGAAGGGGTATACCTATGGGCGAGGAACGGGGCAGGGGGGACGGTGGAGGCGAGCCCTACGGCGTCGGCGGCGGCGACCCGCGGGCGACGGCGTAGGCGAGATCCGCAGGCGAGGTCAGGGGCAGGGGGGATGGGGAAGCGAGTAGCGGGCGAGGTTCGGGGCACGCGGGACGGTGGAGGCGAGTCGCGGGCGATGGCGGAGGTGCGGGTGAGAGGCGCGGGACGGCGGAGGCGTGGGTGAGAGGCGCGGGACGGCGGAGGCGCTGGACGGCGCGGCGCGGGACGGAGAGGCGCGGGACGGCGAGGCGCGGGACTGCGGAGGCGCGGGCAATGGCGCGGACGGGGGTGGCGGCGGTGCGGGGCGGAGAGGGTGGCGGCGCTGGGTCGGGATCGGGCGGCGGCGCGGGTGAGAGAGAGAGAGAAATGAGTGGTGGAGGCGAGCCCGTGAGTGGATAAGGTGATTCTATGCCGATCGTATGCCACGTGTCATCCTATGCCGACGGCTTTACTTATTTTTTTTATTCTCATTATATTTACTTTGCTTTTTTTATTACAAATACCTACATACTTTTTTTTATCACCCTCCGGGTGTTCAGGAATATTCAAGCAGCACCGAAACCTGCAGGACGTCACTTCGGTGCCATCGCCGTCCGTGAGGGGGCCCACACTACGGAGACGCGTATTGACTCTTCAGACATGCCACCACACCTTAAGACATGTATGAGGCCCCGGCACGATGATCTGGTGGCATTGCTACCCCCCAAGGCCCCCGGCCTGCCTAACCCTGGCCCCGTTGACCCGGAGATCTACCCCTTTGACTTTCGCTGGACGGCCTTTGACCGATGGACTTCTGCACCTGGTTCCCATAGGCCAGCCCATGGGAACACTTTAGAACAAGGTCTGGGCCAAACCAACCACGAAATCCTCTTCGTTTGGCCAAGGAATTAAAACTATCCAAAAAGTCAAAACAAAAGGCTGTTTTCTGTAAATATGAAGCAAACATGATTTATTTTGTTGAAATTCGAAAACATAGTCTAGAACAGAATCCTTCGAAGATTCTGATAAGAAACCACATATAATTTTCCAAAATCGATGCAACTATCAATTACTTGTGATTTTAAAAAAGTGTAAGGGCCTATATGCAAAAGTACATGAGGTCACATTTCTAACATACCCAAAAACCAAAACAAACTAGATATTCGTAATCTATGAAAAATTTTACCCCATATCGATATATAAATTTTGTACGTTTAAGTTTAGATAAGTCAGATTTAAATTAACCAAAAAAAAAGAAATGACTAAAAATAATAAAAAAGGATATAATATATGCCGACGGCCTCCGTCAGGGCCGTCGGCATAGAATTGACGGCGCTAGCGGGCCGGCCGAGGTAGGGATGTCAGCCCCAACTATATGCCGATGGCCTAACTATGCCGACGGCTGCTGCCGTCGGCATAGACAGAGGTATCCCGACAGCCTAGATATGCCGATGGCAGCCCTCGGCATAATCTAAGCTATGCCGACGGCCTTTCTGTGCCTACGGCTTGGGCAGGGCCGTCGGCATATAGGCAACTATGCCGACGGCCCGGACTAAAGGCCGTCGGCATAGAATAGGCCGTCGGCATAGGCCCTGATTCCGGTAGTGTAGCTTTCTTATGCTTTCATGAGCTCTTATATATATAAATGAAAATTGGAACACAAGATTCAGCGTGGTGGTCATTTACATATGTTGTTCTTGAAATAGTTTTGATCTAATCTAAACATAAATGCCATAAATACTCATTCATTTATTGCAGGTCATCTCTCTGAAGTGGCACATTCACATGATAAATACTGAGAGCCATATGTGTGTGGAGCAAAGTGAAGCTTGCTATGTAGGTGTAAGAGGATGATGGCGAGAATAGAAGATTCAGCTGCTCGGTAGTGAGAGATTAGTTCCGCATTTTAAATTCTAGATGGGAGTGGGATGCATGAAGAATTAGAGATCAACTGAACCACCATATGAACCTATGCATTTATCCGAACAATTTGCCCATGTTTTCCATCAGGCATGTCGCTCCCATCTCTCATTGGGATTGTGAGTGTGACCGGATATGCCTAATCCGCCTGAGATGCAATAAATGACAAGAGGTGGCAGAGAAAGCATGGTGTGAAGTTAGGGCTGCGAACGAGTCGAGTTCGACCGAGTAGGATTAGACTTGGCTCAACTAATACTAAAATTAGATCGAGCTCAAACTGTGTGAAGCTTAAGGTCGAGCTGTAGAAAGTGGCTCGAGCTCGGCTTGTAATGATCTCGAGTCGATCTCGAGCTTGTTTTGAGCTAAATAACATGACTTTTTTAATAGGGAATTTTTCAAATAAGATAGGCCACAACACAATATAAAAAGGATGGTTACATGAAAAACTAGGTTCATGTAAATTTAGGTAAACCGGACACATCATGCATGGCACAAGGTAAAGGATGGAAATGAGACATCTGATAAAGAGCCTAGAATGACCTTTCTCGATCTTTTGAAGGGTAAGAATAAGAACTCTGTTGTATCGATGCACGGCTCTCAGGCGAGATTGAACACGAAAAAGGTGCATCAAGGCGTGATTAAGGAAGAAGTCACCTTTGTCGGTTTTCAAATTGAGGACCAACTGTGCTCCGAAAGATAGAGAAGAGATCTCACAAGACCGACACCCACATACCACGGCACATTCACAAACAATAAATGAACGCACCGCCAAAAACACGGACCTCTGTTGTATTGTGTCATGTGCGAACGCACCCTCCAGTATGTTGAGGATGACTGCTAGCTTGGTCTGCTACTCTACTGCCTCGACATTCACCTCTCGCACGAGAACTACTACTATGCTAGATGAACCAGACACCGTATAGCATGAGATGTGCCAGCCACCTGACCGCAGACCGCGGTCGACAGAACAAAATCTAAGAACGATACCTAGACATCCAAAATAAAGATTTCCACCAGACTGTGTGCCGAACAAATCCGTGCCCTAGCCACCCTCAGACTGCAGGAGAACCATCCACACCATGAATGATTGGGGATACCATTCCAAGTAGCTGACGTTGCACAAGTTTCCAGAGCAGCCTACCTCCATTCGAGGGGGGATCCATTGCCTCAAAACCGCTACACTGGCATTACACACCCATGTCACTGAAGCCACCTCCGCCACCATCCGTAGGCCCACGACACACGTATCCGCCACGGGATCGGTTCAGCCTCCCAGCTGGCATGAGCGGTGGGGCAATATTTCTGAAGAAAAGGGATACAATCCGCCCAACCAAAACCATGACATGACTTTCACACCGTCCCTTTTATGCTTAGTTTTTTTTTTTCCGGAGCCCTTGCCTGCTTCGTTGCCGTCAGATGTATACTCGTTTTTCATGTTTTTCTTTCCCTTCATGGGCTCTTCCGAGTTAAACAATCAATAAACAAACAGAATAAGTAGCAATTAGTTGATGAGCTGATCCATGTTGAACTTTAATTGGAGGGAATATAGTTTTCATCATAATATAATGGTGAGTTAAATTTAATTCTTTTTGTCCCAAGCAGCAGTGGCAACAAGGAAACAACGGCAATGTGTCTGTACTTAAAAAAATCCTTCAATTATAGAAACATTATGTTATGTACCCCATCTCGATTAAACAATAAACTGAGTACAGGTAGGGTTCTAAAGGTAGGATTTGGGATTTGCAGAAGAAGGAGACCAGGAACGAGAGGTAGAAGAAAGGGAAACAGTGGTTGTCTTCTATTTACACATGCCTCTTACTCAGGCATCAATTCGACTAAATACCAGCCGCTTCAGAAAACCCAAGTGGCTGGGTATAATCGGAGGTTGGTGCTCTGTCTGCGTCTGGGCTTCACGGACTCTTCTCCAGTTGTTTGGTCCATGACACATTAATGCTTCATTTGACCTCGATATATGGAAAATCATAACTGCAGTGTGGGCTGCCATTACAGATTTAGTGGGTGGCCAACTTCTCTGTTGGAACTCGTAGAAAAATACGACATTTCTATTTTGTAAATGCACTGCTAATCGCTTAATTAAACTAAAGAAGTTGGTAATGAACAGTCATTCGTTGCAGGTTATCTTTGTGTAGTAGCACGTTCACATGATAAATCCTCCAACAGTGGCTTGGGAGGGGACGTGAGCTCAACTAGATAGGTGCACAAGCATGACGTTGAGCGTCTCATATGAGTTGTTTGAGATAAGATTCATTATATTAAAATCTAACTACGATTGGGATGCATCAAGAAGGGGAGGAAAACGTCTCTTGGAATTATGGAGATCAACGGTGATGATGAACAGAAAGAAGGACGTGTACATAGCACATCCCATCGGCCACGAACATTTTCTGGGTATATAGAGGCACACGCGGTAGGTGCAGTCCCTCTACATGAGAAGGCAGCAGGTGTCTCGTCCAACAGCAAGGCAAATCTATTGAGGTGGAGGGCAGGAGAAGAGAAATAAAAAGGATGAATCATTGGCACCAAGGCCGCAAATCAATGGAAACAAGGAGTGGCCGCAGTCTCGCGGATCATATTTTTTTTAGAGAGGAGGCGCTTGCCCGGCTTTAGCGAACTGAAGCCCTTAAAGCGTTTACAACCAGAGTAGCGAAACGAGAATAAAAAAAGGGGTTCGATACAAGCCACACAGGGCTAAGGCACAAGGACGAACGAAAATGAAAATCTGAAGATAACGGAGATCAGTCTCCAGGCATAGCAGTATCCTCCCTTTGCCGCCGAAGCCTCGCTGCGAGCGTTCTCAAAGCGTGTATCAGCTCCTCAATGGTGGACGCATCTGTTGAATTGCTCAAGAGCAACCATAGCTGCAAGAAAATTGTCATTTGTACATGGCATCGGCAGGATGTTTGATGAATTTCCCCTCAATTAAAGCTTTGTTTCTAATATGCCACAGTGCCCAAGCCATGGCCGCGAAGACCAGCCACGTGATCCGACGGGAACGTCCGGACATTCTAGAAGCTAAGGTATGGAACGCCCCATTGATGCCGGTGCCCAGCTGCACCCGGTGGCATCACGGATACAACCCCACAGAAATTGTGCAAGAATGCACTTGAAGAAGATGTGATCAACATCCTCCACTGCATCACATAAGGGACAGCGACCGTTGCCGGGGCCGTGGCGCGCTTGGATATGAACACCTGTTGGTAATCGGTCTCTCACTAATTGCCAAAGAAAGATTTTAACTTTTGTTGGAATACGCGCCTTCCAAATATCCATTGCTTGGAAAGGGGCAGCGCCGTTGTGTAGGGCGCGGTAAAGGGAGTTAGTTGTGAACTGACCCGAAGGTTCTAGTTTCCAGCGGAATGTGTCGGGCTCACTCGTGAGGGAGGTGGTGCGAAGCAAGTTCGCAAACTGATCCCATTCAGCCATCTCAAGAGGTCCAAGTGAACGTCGGAATTGTGGACACCACTGTCCATTCCTCTAGTTCTCACTAACAAGCACATTCGGGCTTGTGGTAACCGCAAACAGGTTGGGAAAAGCATTGGCGAGAGGAACTTGACCTAACCATACGTCTAACCAAAAAATGCTGGATTTGCCGTTCCCAACACAGTGCATGGCACCCACCTGCAGTAGGTGTCCACTACTAGGGAAAAGCCTATCAGTAGCGCGGGTTAAACGACTAGCAGTAACGTGGGCACCCGCGCTACTGGTACGGCGCTACAGCTAACGTTTAGCAGTAGCACGGGTACCCCCGCTACTGCTATCCATATGTATCAGTAGCGCGTTTTACGTAACCTCGCTGCTGCTAAAATCTACAGCGCTGCTATTTGGAGCGCGCTACTGCTAAAGCTTTGCTGTTGCAACACGCATACCCCACGCTACTGTTATTATTTTCTGAATTTTTTTTCCTGCAGCATATTTTCTCTGTATTTGTAGAGGTTTTATACAATAGTCTCTATCAAACATCATACACACAATAGTCTCATCATATCATACACATACAAATCTAATCATAGCGTACACATACAAATAGTCTCATCAAATCATGTCATCATCATAATCAACATCCAACACAAATGATGTCTCTAGTCATCATCTCGAAATAGCGATACAAGTTATGACATGTCTCGAATACATGCAACTACATCGTCATCCTTCTAAACGATGATATAGAAGAGAAGAGCTCTCACTATGAGTAAGAGCGGAATTATGCAGTACATGAGGCGCAGGTTCTGATTCCTCTCTCGCGCTAGCGTGAACCTCAAGTAACTAGCTTCTGCTTCTTGTCTGCTATCGAACCCTTTATGGCTGCCGCCCGAGAACCGTGACACTTGGGCCTGACACTCGGGTCACTCGTCGTACACTCCCGGAACCCTCCCTATGTACACGGCATAGCACTTCTTCGCCATCAAGGACCTATGTACCTATTAGAGATGCATCTTCATCAAGCGAATTCAACAATAATATGCAACATAATATACTTGAGCAACCCGAAAAGAAAGAGTTAGCTTATAGATGCAACATATAGTAAACATAATTAATCAACGCAGGTTCATCGTACCCAAACTAATTAACTAGATGTACGCAGGTCATCGTACCCAAACTAACAAACTAGCGTTACGCAAGTTCAGCAGGACCGTTGACATCACAAAGTTTCATCGCGACAGAAAGTACAAGTTCAACCGACACATCATCATCGGCATCGTCAATCGCTGGAAGTTCCATCCATCCATATCCGGGAGGATGCACCCTAGCTTCGTGAACGCCGTCAGGTCCAAACGTTGTAGGCCTATGCGAGCTCGAACGTCAGCTCGCGATATAGGGCCGTGGTGGAACATCCCCTTCTCTCCGACGACTTCTTTCATGATGATCGTTGCAATGTCCTTCTGGATGCGAAAGAAGTCATCTCTGAGTTCATAATCCGTTTCGTCTCCAAAGGATTCTGCCCATTTGCGGATATGTTCATCGTTTCTTGTTGTCATGCGAAGCTGTTGGTGATCCCTTCTAAACTCCATCATGAGATGGAGGAGGTAGAATCCATCGTTCTTGCTTCCTGTCGGTTGATGGATGCAGCAGAAGATAGTTTTATGCGAGAAACCCGGCTTGCTCTTCCTTTGTTTCCTGATCTCGATGTGGCCACCCCTCATGCTAAAGCCGTGGAGAGCATCATCCAGAATATCCATTATGTGGGTGTAGTCCTTCTTCTCGTAGTTTCTTAACGAGTCGAAATACACAGCGTGGGAGACTCGTGGGAAAAGAACGATAAGGACGGCGCGCCCGTTGCTACGGGAAAAATAACACCTCAAATTAGTCTCCATATGAGCGAAGAAATGATTGAAATGTACGAAAGGGTTGTCCAGCAATGACTTACATTGGATGATAAGGCAGGAGAACCGTTTCCTTGTCCTTATTCATTATCCTGAAGTATTCGATGTACTCCCTAGCAGCTTTACGTTCAAAGTCGCCGAGACTCAAGAAGGACTCATGCATGTAGTATGGATCCGCCACCAAGATTTGCGAGATTTGTTCTCTCCTGATGACGAAGTTCATATGTAGCGCAAAAAGGCGGACGATCGTAAAATCGAGCCTCCTCGTGAGAAACATCACAAAGATGTGATCAAACCGCAGGAAGAACACCTTCGCAGGCAGTGTGTCGACGTAGCACTTGCCCTCAGGCACACGAACCGTGTTAAGCGGATATCCTGGATCCTCCGAGGCGAGAAGGCTTTTCTCAGTCGACAGCACATGGTCGTGCAGTCTCCTGAGATCCCCTGATATGCCCTCTAGCGGTTTCGGCGGTAGGATCGGCTCGCCCGCGACATGGAACATCGCCGCACCTTTGACCGGTACACGGTCTGCAAAATCGGTCGGCGAACCCGACTGGCTGCTTGAAGCTTTGGCAGCTTTGGCGGAAGCAGAGCCTCTCCTCGGCGGTCTCTTCCTCTCCTTTTTCTTCGGTTGACCGTCCAGACCCTTCCTTACCCCCGCCACCAGTGTTGTCGGGCTAAGCACTTTACCACCCTCGGCTAGTTGACCCTGCGTTGAGGCGGCATCTGGAGGCGTGTCCTGTGAGGATTGCATGAAGAGAGACTTCTTGCAATCAACCCTAGGACGTTCCTGCTCGGGCACATCATCCATCTCCTCATCCGCATGCTCATAGCCCGAGTCATATGGTTGGCTCATCATTTGTCCGTCGTCGTAGCACTACTACGGAAAACCCTAGCAGTAGCGCGGGTTTGTGGCCTAGCAGTAGCGCGGGTACAGGCACTACTGCTACGGCGCTATAGCTAAACTTTAGCACTAGCGTGGGCTGAGCCACCGCTATAGCTAAACTTTAGCAGTAGTGTGGTCCCAACCTGCGCTACTGCTACCCTACCTAGCAGTAGCATGTGTATAACCAGTGCTACTACTACAATTTCCTGTATTTTTATTTTCTTCTGCGTATTTGCGCTGTATTTGTACGGGTTTTATAAAGTAGTCTCATCATATGATTTTATGATCATGATGAGTTATTATAACTCATCATGATCATAATAACAACTCATCATCATCATCATCATAATATATAACTCATCATCATCATCATCATAGTCATAACAACTCATCATCATCACAACTCCTCATGATCATCATCTATGAGTCATATAACAACTCATCATTCTAGCTAACACATTATAGCACATAACTCATCATCATCATAATAACTAATCATCATCATCATAGTCATAACCAACACTAGCTAAATGTTCTTACTACCTAGGACCTAGTCCTCTCTCCTAGGTAAAATATCATAAAACAGATAAACCGGTCCATCTCCAAAATGGAGAATGGAGATCCACCTGTCGCCAACTTCTGGCTTGCACACACGCATGTTGTCTCCAATCGGTTGCGTGCGCGCCTTCATTACTTTGCTCCAGTCTTTGATATTGAGCCTTCCATCTTTCAAAGAAATAGAGTATGCACTTTGGTAAGCCGTCGGTGGAAACAATCGTAAGCTAACCATGTACATACTCCCTTCGGTAAGCATCATGTGAGGCACAACCACGCTAGGGAGCTTCTGTTGAACAATATAGTAACATATATAGGTAGCAATGTAGTTTACTTAAGAAAAATGTATGCAACGAAGTTACCATCATTAACAAAATCATACCAAGTTTTTGGCAATGAGGTTACCATCAAGCAACTGATGGACTAGTGGCACGTATCCAGTATAATTTGGGTTGATAAACTGATTGGTCTTAAAAGTCTCAACATCATCTATAAATGAGACAAGATATCCTTTCTCCTCACAATTAAGCTCGGAGCCATAACTGTATTACGTCATGTCCACAGCTTTTCAAGTATTTTTTGAAGATAAGAAATAAGCTAATAATTTTAAATAAACAAGTTTAGTAGCGATGAACACCAAATATTTTTAAATAAAAAATATAAATTACTTAACAAATTAGTTTGACAAACTCACATTTAGGCAAAACAGGAGGCATATCCACATCGACCCAAATGTCGATATTATCTTTAATATCTTCATCTTCGGGATGAATATCAAAAGTTATTTGTGTATTCTCCTCAAATCCATAGGCCTTCCAGAAAGCTTCCCAATTAGGGCAGCCGAAATGTGAGTGATTAAGCGCATTGTAGAGCTTAACCCGAAAAGCATAACCGTGTTTAGTCCTGAGGTTAGACCTCCTCGTCTCCATATTCTCAAGGTCTTGGGAATCGAGCTTCTACAAGACATACGGTCTTGCATGGCACGGGATGTACTAGTCGAATTAAAAAAACGGAAATTACACGTTGAAGCAAAGAATCACAAATCATGATTAATTACGATGAAATACTTGTCGTTGCGTACCGTACAAACATCGAAGGTCTCTTCTAGCTTCACGGTGAAGAATCTACCATTTTGCAGGTGAGGCTCCCTGTCGCACAAACCCCGGTCATCGCAGCAGTAGTCGCACTCCGGGATCCTATCATCGTCGGACATTTCCTATGTTCAAAATTCAAAGATTATAAATCGACGGCAACTAACAGGAACTCAATACACAGATCATTATTATTCATCACGGGTTGACTGTCGGTCTGTCGAGTCTTTCCTTGAAAACTCTCGTCTCACGTGGTGTATATGGTGGGCACTCCCTCTCTAACATTTTCGACCGTCGGTGATGGTCGCTACTCCTCCTTCCCTAGTGCATAACAAAGGTCTAGCGCAAGGAGAAGAAGGAGAAACGACCCCCACGACAACAGTCGGCATTCTTCTTCTCTCATATATGGTGGACGCTCTCCCTCACTGATTTTTTGACTGTCATGTATGGAGCCCTGATAGACTTACAGTCAACCCGAAATGTCATTTAATTCTCTTTTCGGCAAATCCAGGGCACTCGATATTTCCTATATATTCTACCACAAGTCATGCTAAAATTCACGGAAAAATCCGGCATGACCTTTGCTAAAATAGGACATATCGAGCGCCTGAAATTTGCCGGAACGGAAATGAATCAACACTCCGGCAAAACATAGGCCACTCAGATTTTCCTTGCGATACAAAGAGTCAAATGTGGCAATCTTTGGCACCATATACACAGCAGCTCAAGATCGACATGTCCATACACATACACATGTTCTTTTTTAAGCATGAACAGAGTCAAGTTCTTTTTTATACAGAAAATTTTAAACTTGAAATGCTATCCGAATCAATTATCATTTCAAAAAAAACTAGCTTCGCATTGTCACAGCTACTCATCTACTACTACTACATCTATAAAAACATCTATCAAAACAAGCATATAACAGGACCTCCATGCATGTTCATCATTGACATTCACAACACATCATCATCGACATCAACGACATGGGGATTTGGTTGGTCTCACCTCAAGGTCGGAGGGGGTCGATGATGGGGACGACGGCGGGGATGATGCAGGGGCAAATACTTGATTTCTGTGAAAACAAAATATATACAAAAAGATTATTATGCTGATTTTAGGACTTAGTGAAACCCTATAAGCTATCAACTAAACCCTAGAAGCATACTAAATCAAATTGTTACATATCAACTAAATATACTAACTATGTCTAAATTTTTACTAATTTAGTCTAAACCCTAAAAAATATTAACTATATCAAAGTGTTACATATCAACTAATCAAAATGACTAAATCTATCAACTATGTCTAAATTTTTACTAATTCACTCTAAACCCTAAAAACTATTAACTAAATCAAAGTAATACATATCAACTAATCAAAATGTAGGAGGGGCTGTGCATGGAGGAGGGGGGAGGAGGGGCTGTGTGGATGGAGGAGGGGGAGGGAGGAGGGGCTGTGGATGGAGGAGGAGGGGCGGCTAGAGGAGGGAGGAGCAGGGGAGAGGGAGGAGGGAGGAGGAGGGGCGGCTAGAGGAGGGAGGAGCAGGTGGAGGGAGGAGGAGGGAGGAGGAGATGGAGGAGGGAAGAGGCAGGAGGAGGGAGGAGGAGGCTTACCGAGGCCGGGGGATGGCGGTGACGACGGCGGCAATGCGGCGACGGCAGCGACGGTAGGAAGAGTGAGAGAGTGAGACAGGGAGAGTGAGGAACGGGCGGGACGGGGAGGATAAGGCTGGATTAGCAGCAGCGCGGGTCAAGGCCCAGCGCTCCTGCTAACTCAGTTAGCTGTAGCGCGTGTTCAAGCCCAGCGCTGCGCGTGCCGTGGGCCGGTGCTACTGCTAGTGGGTTTAGCAGTAGCGTTGGGCCGAGATCCGCGCTACTGCTGTGGCCAGTCCGTGGTGGGACGGCGAAGCCCTCATAGTAGTAGCGCCTGTTTGGCAAGCCCGGGCTACTACTAATATCCACCTGCAGCGCGTGTGCTAAGCCCGCGCTACTGCTAAATAACAGTAGCGCGGCCCATTATCCCCGCGCTACTGTTAATCCTCTACCTATAAGGTATTTCCAAGTAGTGTAGGCGCCGGTATTGAGGAACCGAAGAGGGTTCTCCTCCATCTCATCATCCATTTCTTGTTCCACGGGGCCGACTACATCATCCACTATTGGACCCCACCCTTCCTCGCGCCGTCCGCCGCTCTCACCCGGCATGAGATCAGGCATTGGTAATTGCGTAGGCGGGGTGGTGTTCATACCTTGCTGATGTGATGTTGTCGTTGGTGTGCTCTCGGCCGCCTCCACACGAAGAAGATTCTTCGGCAACAGCAGCATCCAACCCTTGCATTGTCCAAGCCGCATCGGGGTCTCATCCTCCTCTCCCCCGAGCCGTACTGGAGGAGCCAAATCCTCGTGGCCCACTTTGACACTCGCCAAGGAAACCCTTAAGGTGCCAATGGGGATCGGCTGGCCGTGGAACAAGCGTTCCTTGGGCTTCTGTATCGTCGCGGTTCCCACGTCCAGCTTCTGGCCATTGATCATGTACAGTACGGTGCACGGGGTTTCGTCGGCCTGCAAAGACATGTCTGCGGTGTCAGACATCCGAAAGGCAACGAAAGCAGAAGATTATAGATATGTTGGTGCGACGTATAATTACCGTGAGGGCATCAAGCTCAGCCAAAGTCGAAGCCCCGCCTCGCATGCCAGAGACGGAGGACGGGCTACTATGAGCGGGTGCGGGACCTTATGCGGTAGCAGTAGCAGGTGCTGGTGGTGCGATGGTCACCGACTTGCTCCCGACGAAGCTGGGCATGGGAAAGTCTTCTGGCCCTTTCTTTGGGTTTTTCTTCGTCCAGTCGACAACAGCCAGAACCAAGGCATCAACCGAAGAGTGGAGTTCAGATTTGGTTGATGCTGATTTTTCACAGCCGCTTTGAGGACCTCAGATTTCAGGAATTCTTGGGTCTCAGCTGATTTTTTGTCGACCGCAAGCGCCTCCTTCTCATCGATGTTCACCTGAATGAACTTCCTTCTTTGCCTTTTGGCCTCCAGGTCCTCGTGGTAGTAGTACTTCCATGTGGCGCCGTCTCCGACACCATGCACACGTCCATACTGCGGCCGCTTGCCCGGAGGGAGTCCCTTCAATATGTTCAAGGACCGGTTGAGAGGGGTGTCCCACATGGGCCTCGCCGATGACTGAGACGACGAGTTGCTTTCGGCCGCAAGCTTGTGTTGTTCTTTCTGCAAAAGGAACGTTGACCGTTTACAAATGTTATTACAATGTGTAGTCGAATTGATCAGAAGCTAATATAAGGTGGTAATTACCAGTATTCTCATCAACTTCCTCGTGGGCTCGTCCGTGTAGAAAACCTTTTTTTCTTTGTCCCACTTGTACTGAGCCCTGATGAAGTCATGCTCCAGCGGGTCGGTGAACTCCGCCAAGGGGTCTGGGATCCCGTGGGCTTCACGTTCTGCGTCCTCCTTATCCCATATGGGTTTCTTGCCAATGTAACCACGACTTCCGAGGCGGTGGTTCCCAGTGTTCCTTTGCTGAAGCCCCTTGAATTTCTCGGACTTACGCTTGGCATCTTCGGTAGCGCAAGTTTCCTTGAATTTTTCATAGTCCTCTTCCGAAAGTGTGGCATTTTCTGCAAAAATCTTGGAGTAGGGTTCTTTCTTGTAAATCGATCGTTTCACCCTGACTTTCCAGGCGGACAATGCGCCGCTGAACTTCCCCATGGCGGCGTTGATTACCTTCTTCATGCCATGATCTTCCCATGGAAGTTTGGTGCCATCCCGGCCGGGGAAATGGTATCTCTGGTGCAATTTCGTTAGGAGGAGGTGCTCCATATTTTTTGGTTTACTCCTTAAGTCCTTGGCGTTGATGCTCGCGATGTCCCGTAGGATGCATCCGAGTTGGTTGCCGTAGTTCTTGCGAGTTTCCTCCGGGGCTATTGGCTCAAATTTGCCGGGGTGCACCTCTGCGACCACTAGTCTGCCGGTGCCGAGGTTGTTAGGACGTCGTGACCTCGTACTCTTCTGCTTCGGCCCCGGTCTCGACGCCAGTGTCGGTGCCATCGGTGCCGGTGGTGGTGTCGGTATCGGGGTCGGCGGCAATAGCACTGTCCGCTATGTCAAGGGGGCCCTCCAAACCTTCGTCTGCCTGACTACACAAAAAGTCGAGGTAATCGTGTTCATGCTGTAAGGGATCGTCGACCTCATGATGATCATAATCCCCGGCTTCATCGTTGTTCGACATGTTTCCTACGTACGATTAAGTTTGCTCGTTTAATTCTCAAACTATAATAAAATGAATAATGACATAAAAAAGGCCTATGGTTTGCCGGAATGCCGTTTCAGTCCCGTCCGGGCAATTCCCGGGCACTCGATATGTCCTACTTTCGAGCGGAAGTCATGCCGAAATTCACGGGAAATTTCGGCATGACCTTTGCTAAAAAGTGGACATATCGAGTGCCTGAAATTCGCTGGAACGGAAATGAATCAACATTCCAGCAAAACATAGGCCACTCGGAGTTTCCCTGCATATAGATCACTCAATGGATATCACTCAATGGATATCATCATGTAGTACTCAAAGGAGATCATCATGTAGTACTCACATAAATAACCAACAAATGAATGTGTCAAATCTTGCTATCTATAATAGGGGCTTGTGAACAAATAACCAACAAATTATTTCATACTACATTTTTTCTGCACAATTCTAGGTATCAAATTATGAACCGTAGAACTCAATTCATATTATGTCCTAAATTCTGAACCATAGCACTCAATGCATATTTCTGTCCTAATAAAAATAATGAACCTAGAACTAAAATCCCCCTAATGAACCCTAGAACTAAAATCCCCCTAATAAACCATAGAACTAAATTCCTACTGTCTATAGCATAGAGAAGAGAGGGGGAGGGTAGATAGAGGATGCTCACCGGAGCAGGGGCGGCGACGTCGAAGGGGCTGCAGAGGGCGGAGGGGGAGGCGGCAACGACGAGGAGGGGCGGCCTCGGCTAGCGGCGGCCTGTGCTCCGGCGACCTCGAGTTCTCCTGAAGGTCCACGGTGGCAAGGAGGGGCTCGAGGAAGAGGGCGGAGGGGGAGGCGGCGACGACGAGGAGGGGCGGCCTCGGGTGGCGGCGGCCCGTGCTCCGGCGACCTCGGGTGCTCCTGACGGTCCGCGGCGGCAAGGAGGGGCTCGGGGAAGAGGGCTCCGGCGAGGAGGGGCTCGGGGAAGATGGCTACGGCGGGGAAGCGGCGGCAGCGACGGCGAAAGAGGAGTGGGGGGAATCGGGGGGGTAGGATGGAGAGGAAACCGCGGCCAATTACTAAGTCAAAATAATAGTAGCGTGTTTTGACCAAACCTTGCTACTGCTATTCTACGTATCTGTAGCGCGTTTGTACCGAACCCGCGCTATAGCTAAGTTAGCTATAGTGCGGGGTTGAAACCCATCGCTACTGCTATTTTGACTTAGAGGCAGGCGCGGTTTCCTCTCCATTTCCCTCTCTCCATTCTTTCCTTTTTTTTCCTTTTTATTTTCTTTTCATTTTCTTACTCCTTTCCTTTTTCTTTTTCTTTTCATTTTCTTATTCCTTTCCCTCTCTCCATTTTGACTTAGAGGCAGGGTTGTACCGAGCTGGAACCCTGGTGGGTAAGGGGATACAATGTATATAACTCAGGCGATTTATTAGTGCATAACATATATATATATAGGGTGGGTCTATTCTACCAATAGCCTTAAGAGTCTTATTCTACCAACAATAGCTTATTCTGCCAAAACCTGGTGTCACGCACCCGCGAACAGAACCAACCCAATACAACTAACCAAAACCGCTGCCCCACCCCACCCGGCTCATCCCCACCTTCACCTCCCACACGACCCCCACCTCCCCCCTCCCGCGGTCCAAATCCCTATCTCCCTCCACCTTCTACCGAAGAACCACCCCTGGCCACCGTCGCGCCGCCCCGCCCCGCCCCTGTCCACCTTCTACCGGCGCCGCCGCCGGAGCACCATCCCAGGCCGTCGCCCGCCGCCCGGCCACCGTCCACCTTCTACCACCTAGCCCGCCGCCACGCCGCCCCGCCTTCTCCACCTTCTGCAGGCACCGCCGCCGCGCCGCCCATAGCACGCATTGCTTCGCCCCGCCCCCGCCACGCTTCGCATCGCCGGGCGGCCTCCCCAGCCACGATAGCCCCTTCGCCCCGCCTCAGATTCAGCAACCGCCGCCATCCCCCCTCCTCTTCTTCCTTCCCGACGGGTGGCTGCACGAGGGCGAGGCCCCGGTCCCACACCGGATGCCACCGCACCTCCCTCGTTGCTCAAGCCCTGCTCCCACCTCACCCCGATCCGGCCAACTCCGGTCCTGATCTGTCCATTTGGGCTCGTCTCCCGCCTCCCTCTGTCCATCGCCATCCATCCTTGGTGAGCAACAACACCGCGAGGACGACGATTGTCGCACCGAAGGCTTGCTCTTCGTGGGCTTCCTCTCCGCCTGAACATGCGGTTCAGGTGTGCCAGCGTGCAGTTCATTTCGAGTTTTTTCTTTTGCTAAGTTCTATGCGGCTCAGGCGGAGGGAAGCTGGGGCCGGCAGCACCTTCTTGGGCCAGGTCCCGACAGCCTCCTCCTTCTACCAGGTCGCCGGATCCGTCCCACCACTTCTCCTACCCCCTTACCGGTGGCCAGTCTCACGTCGATGGTTCTTAACCCCACCGAGCGCCACATACTGCTGAACCCATCGCCTTTTCTCTTTGTGCAGCTCGGCGGCACGTCACCTGCAGTTCGGTGCTCCTATGTGTGTGGATAATCCAAGCACGGGTGTCACCGTCTCCCGGTGATTCTGCAGTTCATTACATTTTTTCAGTTGTCTGGTCATGCCGTTTGGAGAGGGAAACTCCCTCCGTGCAGTTTGCGGCGCGTCCATGCGGTACGGTGCGTGCCTGTGTGCAGTCCGGGGCGCATGAATCACTGAATAAAAATGCGAGCACAGCGAGGATGGTCTTGCGGTTCACTTTGTTTTTGTTTTTGCGGCTGAAAATCTTCAGTGCACGGCGAGGGGACGGATCCGGGGCTCATCCGATGTGCTCCGGTGGCGAAGGTTGAAGTCCCTCCCCTCTCTGCTGCCCCGTTGCCTGATTCCCTTCTTTGCAGTTCTGTAACGCTTGTCGTGCAGCTCGGCGACGGCAGTTTTGCAGCGCGGCTGTGGGTATGCAGTCCACTCGCATAGAGCTCGTAGTTTCTAGCTGTGTTTCACTGTACCCTCCTACTTGCTATATGTGTATGTGATTCACTTCTAAAATAAATAAATAAAAACTTTGGACATGTGCAGCTCGCTAGTGTTGTTTCGCAGTTCACTTTGGCATTCATTTCGGTTCCCCCTCAAGTTACGTTTGACATGTGCAGAATTTTTTTGTATCGAGAGGTTCGCTTTTGTCCCACAGAAAGGTTCACTTTTATTCGGTGCAGTGCACTGCTCCCATGCTGGCATTCATTTCGGTTCCCCCTCAACTTATTTTCGACATGTGAAGAATTTTTTTTTATCGAGAGGTTCACTTTTGTCCCACAGAGAGGTTCACTTTTAATCGGTGTAGTGCACTGCTCCCATGCTGTGTAGTTCAGAGCAGACGACAAATGATGTAAAAAAAACATGCAGCTCACTTCATCAACATCGGGGTAGTTTGCTTTTGATCGAGAGTGCACTTCTTCATGTGGCGAAATTATCTTGCAGCTCACTTGTTCGTGTCGAAAAAAGTTCACTTTCAGCTTAGCGAACAACACTCAGCCCTCGTCTTTTTGGTCCACTCTCGTTCATAAAAAAGTTAGAAAAAAGGAGAACAAACCCATGCGGTTCACTTTCAGTAGTGTTTGCGGTTCACTCTCCTTCATAAAAAAGTTAAAAAAAGACAGCAAAAACTCACGAAAACTCTTCTGAGAAAATTTACGTCCCACAAAAAAGAAACCATGCAGTGCGCTTGCCCGTCTGATGCAGTGCGGTTCTCAGTCTGAAGCAGTGCGGTTTTCTGTCCTGTGTGGTTCACTCGTCGATTTTAGTGTCGCGAAAAACAGAGTGTCCGCATTTCGATAATTTCAAAACTGCTCTTAAACCGTAAGGAATTAGAGAGAGTGTTCTACATGAAAAAGTTGCGCCTCGTCGATATCTTTCCAACGGCGTATCATTTGAATCATTCCTTCCAGCGGTTTGTAAAAAATCGCGAAAAAACGGCCGCTGCCACCCGTCATCCGCCACACCATTTTCAAAATTAATTTAAAACCGTAAGGAATCTCAAAAACATTTCTATATATGAAAGTTGCGCCTTGTCCGTAGATTTCCAACGGCGTATCAAACGCCTCATTTCGACAAACGGTTAAAAAACTGGAGCGAAAACAGTACCGAAAAATTGCAAAAATTTAAAAAAACAGAATTCCGCGATTTAGTAAATTTGAAACTGCTCTTAAACCGTAAGAAATTAGAGAAAGTAATATATACGAAAAAGTTGCGCCTCGACGATATCTTTCCAACAGCTTATCATTTGCTTCATTCCGACAAGCGGTTTGCGAAAACACGCAAAAATACGCTCGCTGCCACTCGTCGGGCGCCCACCGTTTTCGAAACTGCTCTTAAACCGCGAGGAATCTCAAAAAAAATTCAACATGGAGAAGTTGCGCCTAATCCATAGCTTTCCAACGGCGTATTACACACCTCATTCCGACAAACGGTTAAAAAACTGGATCACAAACAGTACCGAAAAACACCGCGTGCAGTTTTTTCGACGAGAAGTTCACTAGTCTCTGTATTGCAGTGCGCTTGCTTCATAAAGTGCAGTGCCCTCGCGTTGAGCGTGCAGTTCGGAAGTGTGGGCAGAATAACTATTCTGCCAATATTGGCAGAATAGACGGGTTGTATATATATATATATATATATATATATATATATATATATATATATATATATATATATATATATATATATATATATAGGGTGGGTCTATTCTACCAACCCCCTTAAGAGTCTTATGCTACCAACACTAGCTTATTCTGCCAACACCCTGACGCCACAGCCACCCCGACCAGGTCAACCCCCCAGCCGAAAACTACCCCCACTCTTCTCTTCTCACATTCATCTCCTCATGACCACCCACCTCCTCCCACCTTTGCCCCACACTCCCCACCTTCTCCGGCGCATCGCGCCCCACCCGAGTCGCCGCACCGCCGTACCTCACCCCAGCCACCTTCCTCGGCCGCCCCTCCACCTTCACCCACGCCACCGCAACCCACAAGTCGGGCCACCCCGGCCTCCTTCCGCCAGCGCGCCAAGCCTCGCCAAGCTCCTCCTCGCGGGCGCCTGGATCCGGCGAGATCCGAGGCATCCCCAGCCAGATTGACTCCCGGCGATGGGTCCGGTCCGGCAACCGCCCCCAGCGCGCCTCCCGGCAACCACGACGCGACCCACTGCCCTGACTTGGCCATTGCGACCTGCTGCATCCGCTGCCGCATCCCGTACCGGATCCACGAGAATAACAGCCTCCACCGCCCCGACCGCATCGAATCCGCGAACTGCACGCCCGAATCCGCCCTGGATCGATAGCGCGCGTGCTCCCATGTTCCTCTGCTCACCTTGCAGTTCGCAGTACGCCCCTATGCTGTTCGCCCGTCGCGTGTAGTGCTTTGTGCGTGGCAGCGGTCCACCAGTGGGCACTATGCAGTTCCCCGGAGCCACGGCATGCAGCGCGGCAGTGCAACATGTGTGTGTGTGTGTGTGTTTCGATCAGCCGTGCAGTTCGGCCGGGTCTGAGCATATGGATGAGAAGGACGATGATGTGTGCCTTGTGGTTCGTCGGCTCGTCGTTTGCAGCTCACTTTTGTCTGGACCCATTTTCATCTAAGTGTAGTTCGATTCGTCGTCATCCGCGGTTCACTTCTTTTTAGAGAAAACAAAAAGGTGAAAAACTTGATGAAAATCTCTGCAGTTCATTGTGGGGATCCTGGTGGTTCTCTGTAGTGCACACCTTTGCAGGATTATTTTTTGCGTGGAGATGCAGTCCGTTTCGTCTCGGCGTGCAGTGAAGTTCGGGCGAGCCGTCACGGCAGAAGTTCACTTCTGTTTATCTATTATGGGGATCAGTTCACCTCTTCTGTAGAAAAAAAGAAGGAAATTAAAACCCCAATCGCCGACGAGACAACAACCCACGAGCATCATGCGCGTGCAGTTACTTTTGGGTATGCTTGCAATGCGGTGTGTGTATGCGTGCAGTGCACTCCCATGGTTTCCTTTTGTAATAAAAACAATAAAGAAACATGGCATTGCTATCATGTGGTGGTTCTGTTTTTCCAGCCACGCGGTTCACTTGTTGCCTTTGTGTGTATGCAGTTCACTCTTTCATCATGTGCAAAACAGAAAAAACACAAAAAAAGGATGTAGAAGATAATACACTATTGCAGTTCACTACGAGAAAACCTAACTCTAAAATGCAGTGCACTCTGATCTTAAAAAAGTCCACTTCCAAGGAATCTGCAGTACACTTCATTTGGAAAAAAAATGTATTTAAAAAAGTTTATGCTGTTCACTTTTTTGTTCTTTGAAGAAGTTTGAATAAGGACACAATTTCACACAAATTGATGTGGTTCACTTGCCCTCGTCTTGCGGTCCACTCTCGTTCATAAAAAATGTAGAACTCACAAAAACTCGTCTGAGAAAATTTATGTCCGACAAACAAAATCATGAAGTTCACTTGACCGTCCGATGCAGTGCGGTTTTCAGTCTGAAGCAGTGCGGTTTTCTGTCCGATGCAGTACACTCGTCGATTTTGGTGTCGCGAAAAACAGAGTGTCCGCATTTCAGTAATTTCAAAACTGCTCTTAAACCGTAAGGAATGAAAGAGGGTGTTCTACATGAAAAAGTTGCGTCTCGTCGATATCTTTCCAACGGCATATCATTTGCATCATTCCGACGAGCGGTTTGGAAGAATTCGCAAAAAAACGGCCGCTGCCACCCGTCGTCCGCCGCACCATTTTCAAAATTAATTTAAAACCGTATGGAATCTCAAAAACATTTCTACATATGAAAGTTGCGCCTCGTCCGTAGCTTTCGAACGGCGTATCAGCCGCCTCGTTTCGACAAACGGTTAAAAAACTGGAGCGAAAACAGTACCGAAAAATTGCAAAAATTTGAAAAAACAGAATTCCGCGATTTAGTAAATTTGAAACTGCTCTTAAACCGTAAGGAATTAGAGAGAGTAATACATATGAAAAAGTTGCGCCTCGACGATATCTTTCCAACGGCGTATCATTTGCTTTATTCCGACAAGCGGTTTGCGACAAAACGCGAAAATACGCTTGCTGCCACTCGTCGGGCGCCCACCGTTTTTGAAACTGCTCTTAAACCACGAGAAATCTCGAAAACTTTCAACATGGCAAAGTTGCGCCTGATCCATAGCTATCCAACGGTATATTACACGTCTCGTTCCGACAAACGGTTTAAAAATTGGCTCGAAAACAGTACCGAAAAACACCGCGTGCAGTTTTTTCAACGAGAAGTTCACTAGTCTCTGTATTGGAGTGCGCTTGCTTCGCAAAGTGCAGTGCCCTCGCGTTGAGCGTGCAGTTCGGAAGTGTGGGCAGAATAACTATTCTGCCAATATTGGCAGAATAGACGGGCTATATATGTTACATCATTTGACCGATAACGCGATCAAGTGCGTATACAAAATAGGTACAAATATATGTTACTCAACGTCGACGTTTTCGTTTCTGAGTGAGCTTCTTTCCTTTCTTGTTCGCTGTCAAATAATTGAGCCCCTCGTTGTGACTTTTTCTTTTCCATGGAGTACGATTTTTCTTTGGTAATGTAGTCTTGATTCTTCTTTTGACGTACGCTTCATCGTCATCGTCATCTTCCCTCATCGGGTTGCCGTACTGGTCGTAGTCTTCCACGTTGGCGACTCCATCCATTCCGACGATACTCCTTTTGCCTCTCCTCACGACAACACGGCTCGGATTGCTCGGGTCGGTTAGGAATAAGCATTGTGTCACGTGCTTAGCGTGTACCCATGACTCATTTTTGGCGATGACGTTCACGGTAGCGCTCTTGGCGTCGGGTATGGACATGGTAGTGAAAAACCGGTTTTCTCTATGGACGGACTTAGCCCATCTGACATGGAACATCGTCGCACTGTGCAGTCCAGAGTAGTCAAGCTCCCAGATCTCTTCGACCCTTCCATAGAATCTTTCAGTTGCGCCGTTGTTGTCGGTCATGCATTCCATCGTCATCCCTGAGTTCTGGTAATCACTGGTTATATCTTTGGCCTCCGTGTAGAACGTGTATCCGTTGATATCGTATGCCTGATAGGTCACGAGGTTGGGCGCGGGGCCATATGCTAAGTCGTATATGAGCAATCCGTCAGTAGAGCCCTCTTTCGGGGTATTAGCAAGAACATGCTGTTTGAACCAAGTCAAGAAAGTGAGGTTGTGCTCTCTAATAACTTCGGCATCCGTCTTGTGCAGCCCCCGGTCACGGTATTTCTTTGCGATGGTTTCTTTGTGCAGTGTCACGAAAGGATCTATCACGTCTAGGTGCTGTAGCACTACTAAGTTTGCTATGTCAAAGTCGTTGCATCGACCCGAGTGGTCCACATGCAGTTCCCTCCGGCCGTTGGTGTGACCTTCACCTCCGAGCCTCCCAAGGTGCTTGTTGACAGGCAAACCAACAACAGGGTCTCCGACGCCTAGATAATTCTTGCAGAAGGAGAAGCACTCTTGGGTCAGAAAGCCCTGGACGATGCTTCCATCCAGACGGGACATGTTACAAACGAATCCTTTGATGACCCCATTCATCCTCTCGAACGGCATCATGCTATGCAGGAATGTCGGCCCGAGGTCGATGATGTCGTCCACAATGTGGACACACAGATGCACCATGACGTTAAAGAATGCGGGCGGGAAGTACATCTCAAGCTCATTTAGTATGACAACGATCTCTTCCTGTAGCCTTCGGAGTTGCTTCACACTGATCGACTTTCGAGAGATAACGTCGAAAAAGTTGCAGAGACCAGTAAGCGTGTCACGGAGGTGCTGGTCCATTATCCCTCTAATGGCAACAGGGAGTATCTGCATAATCCTCACGTGACAGTCATGAGACTTCATCCCGCTGAACCTTTTCTTCTTCGTGTCTAGAAATCTGCTTATCTTCCCACAGTAACCGGAACTAACTTTGATTCCAGTAAGGAACTTGAAGAATTGATCCATCTCCTTCGGACTTAAGGTGAAGCAAGAAGGGGGGCAATATTGCTCTTCCTTCTTGTTGACTTTTTTGCCCCTGTCCCCCACCTTCGTCTCCGTCTCCGTGTCCTCCGACGACATTTTACGGGGCATGTGGAGATCTGCCCTGATTTCCAAATCTTCCAAGTCTTTTCTTGCCTTCGGCCCATCCTTGGTCTTGTCCGGCATGTTCATTAGTGTCCCAAGCAAACTCTCGAAGACATTATTCGTGATATGCATTTGATCAAGGCAATGAGGCGTGTCGAGTTTGGGCCAGTACTCCAAGTCCCAGAAAACTGACCTTGTTTTCCATACCTTCAGCAGCGGCTCCGGCGCTTTTTTCTTCTTTCCCGGCGCGGGGCACTCTTCCCAGTTTTTCAACAACTCATAGTTTTCGGCGCCGCTCCCCTTACGTGGAGGTCCTCGATACTCAGCCTCACCATTGAATAGATCTCCACGGTTTCTCCACGGGTCATCCTTCTCGAGCCATCTTCGATGCCCCATGTACACGATTTTCCCAGACCTGCCATCTTTCGTTAGCTGCTGAGACGTTGTATCATCCATGCACCGGGTGCATCCACAATATCCGTGGCACACCTGTCCTGCGACATATTCGTAACCGAGATAGTCGTGCACCGTCGTCATCAGAGCGGCTCTCATGTAGAAATACTCTCCTTTGCTGGCGTCCCATGTCTTGACCGGTGTTTTCCATAACGTGTCTAACTCCTATTTAAGTAGCCCTAGATACAGATTAATATTATTTCCCAGTTGTTTTGGCCCTTGAATCAGCATGCTCATGTGTATGTACTTTGTCTTCATGCACATCCAGGGGGGAGGTTGTACATCCATACAAACACGGGCCATGTGCTATGGTTGTTGTTCTGGTTGCCAAACGGATTCATGCCATCGGTACTCGCGCCAAACATGATGTTTCATGGATCTCCTGCAAAATATCGATATTCGTCGTAGAACGCTCTCCACTGGCTTGCATCCGCGAGGTGTCTCAGCTTCGGATCATCTCCAACGTCGGGCTTCACCCTCTCCGCGTGCCAACGCACGAGGTTTGCTTCCTTAGGATCTACGAAATAACGCTGCAGATGGGGAGTGATCGGTAAGTACCATACAACTTTCTGAGGACAATTCTTTCCGGCCTTCTTGTATCGAGAAGCATTGCACACCGGACAGCTGGTTTTTTCCGCGTGCTCCTTCCGATAAATGATGCAATCGTTGATGCATGCATGGTATCTAATGTGCGGCAGATCAAGAGGGCACACGATTTTCTTGGCCTCATCGACACTAGTAGGACACAGGTTCCCTGTGGAGAGAACCTTCTTTAGATACTTGAGAAGCTCATCGAGGCTTCTGTCGGTCTATTTGTTTTTAGCCTTCGTCCTTAGAAGTTCGAGCGTGAAACTCAATCGGGTCACCTCTGGATCGCAACCACCATACAATGGAGTCTTTGAGTCTACCTCCAGTTGCTTCAGCTTGGGCTCCTCTCTAGAAGCAGCGCTGTCGCTAGTCGTCTTTTTGCGAGCAGGTCTCGAATATGAGGGTCCTGCAGGATTCAACTTAGTAGCGAAGAATGCTGCGGCGTGTCCGCGGCTTCTCCGTCATGTCCGGTCTCTTCTCCGCCGCCATGTCCAGTGATACGTCTCCATCGTATCTACTTTTCCAAACACTTTTGCTCTTGTTTTGGACTCTAATTTGCATGATTTGAATGAAACTTACCCGGACTGACGCTGTTTTCAGCAGAACTACCATGGTGTTGTTTTTGTGCAGAAATCAAAGTTCTCGGATTTGGACGAAACTTTTTGGAGAATTTTTATGGAATATATAAAAATTATTGGCACAAGAATCAACAGAAGAGGGGCCACCTGTTGCCCACAAGGCATCAGGGCGCGACCCCCCCTAGGGCGTGCCCTGTTACCTTGTGGGGCCCACAGGCGGCCATCTGACCTAATTCCAACGCTATAAATTCTCTTTCCCCGAGAAAAAAATAGAAGAAGAAGTTCATCGGGAGGGCTGATCTGGAGTCCGTTCGGGGCTCCGGAGAGGGGGATTCGACGCCGTCGTCATCATCAACCATCCTCCATCACCAATTTCATGATGCTCACCACCGGACGTGAGTAATTCCTTCGTAGGCTTGCTGGACGGTGATGGTTTGGATGAGATTTATCATGTAATCGAGTCAATTTGTTAGGGCTTTGATCCCTAGTATCCACTATGTTCTCAGATTGATGTTGCGATGACTTTGCTATGCTTAATGCTTGTCACTAGGGCCCGAGTGCCATGATTTCAGAACTGAACCCTTTATGTTTTCATGAATATATTTGTGTTCTTGATCCTATCTTGCAAGTTATATGCACCTATTACGTGTCACGATCCGCATACCCCAAGGTGACAATAATTGGGATTCTTTCCGGTAATTGCCATAGTTTGAGGAGTTCATGTATTCACTGAGTGCTAATGCTTTGTTCCGGTTCTCTATTAAAAGGAGGCCTTAATATCCCTTAGTTTCCTTAAGGACCCCGTGAAGACCCACAAGTATAGGGGATCAATCGTAGTCCTTTCGATAGGTAAGAGTGTCGAACCCAACGAGGAGCAGAAGGAAATGACAAGCAGTTTTCAGTAAGGTATTTTCTGCAAGCACTGAAATTATCGGTAACGAGTACTCTGATAGCAAGATAATTTGTAACAAGTAACAAGTAGTAAAGGTAACAAAGAGAGCAGCAAGGTGGCCCAATCCTTTTTGTAGCCAAGGACAAGCCGGAACGAACTCGTATAATAAGCAAAGCATTCCCGAGGACACATGGGAATTTCATCTAATCACTTTCATCATGTTTGTTTGATTCGCGTTCGCTACTTTGATAATTTGATATGTGGGTGGACCGGTGCTTGGGTGCTGTTATTACTTGAACAAGCCTCCCACTTATGATTAACCCCTCTCGCAAGCATCCGCAACTACGAAAGAAGAATTAAGATAAATCTAACCATAGCTTTAAACATATGGATCCAAACCAGCCCCTTACGGAATAGAGCATAAACTAGGGTTTAAGCTTCTGTCACTCGATCTAGCAACCCATCATCTAATTACTACTCCACAATGCATTCACTTAGGCCCAAAGATGGTGAAGTGTCATGTAGTCGACGTTCACATGACACCACTAAGAGAATCAACAACATACATATCATCAAAATATAGAACGAATACCAAATTCACATGATTACTTATGACAAGACTTCTCCCATGTCATAAAAAACAAAAGTAACTACTCACAAATCATATTCATGTTCAAGATCAAAGGGGTATTGAATAGCATAATGGATCTGAACATATAATCTTCCACCAAATAAACCAACTAGCATCAACTACAAGATGTAATCAACACTACTAGCAACCCACAGGTACCAATCTGAGGTTTTGAGACAAAGATTGAATACAAGAGATGAACTAGGGTTTGAGATGAGATGGTGCTGGTGAAGAAGTTGATGAAGATTGGTCCTCCCACGATGAGAGGATCGTTGGTGATGACGATGGCTTCGATTTCCCCCTCCCGGAGGGAAGTATCCCTGGCGGAATCGCTCCGCCGGAGAGCAAAAGTGCTCCTGCCCAAGTTCCGCCTCGAGACGGCGGCGCTCCGTCCTGAAAGTCTTCTCTTTATTTTTTTTCTAGGTAAAATGGGCTTATATACTAGAAAATGGGCACCGGAGGCTGTCCAGGGGCCCCACGAGCCACCAGGGTGCGCCTGGGGGGGGGTGGCGCGCCCTGGTGCCTCGTGGGCACCTGGGGGGCCCCCTCTGTTACTTCTTTTCTCCAGTATTTTTTATTTATTCCAAAATAAATCTCTGTGAAATTTCAGCTCATTTGGAGATGCGCATAATAGGTATCTCTGACATAGCTTTTTTAGGTCCAGAATTCCAGCTGCCGGCAATCTCGCATATTAAGATAGAAAAGGCATTAGAATTGCTCCGCAAAGTATTATATTGATTAAAAACACTATAAATAACAGTAGGAAAACATGATGCAAAATGGACGTATCACTCCGCTGCCACGGGAGGGTAGGACAAAAGATGTCATGCAAGTTCTTATTATAAGCATGTATGACTATATACGGAATACATGCCTACATTACATTGATGAATTGGAGCTATTGTGTATCGCCCTAGGTTGTGACTGTTATATGATGAATATCATCCAACACAATTATCATCACCGATCCAATGCCTACGACTTTCTCATATTGGTTTCTGTTAAGTTATTTTGTTGCTACTGCCTTGCACTTGCTACAAAACAGCTACTGTTACTGTATCTGTTACTATTGTTACTATTGCTACTGCTATCAAAACTATCATACTACTGTTCTACTAAATACTTTGCTGCAGATATTTTATCTCCAGGTGTGGTCGAATTGACAACTCAACTGCTAATACATGCAAATATTCTTTGGCTCCCCTTGTGTCGAATCAATAAATCTGTGTGAAATACTACCCGCGAAAACTGTTGCGATCCCCTATACTTGTGGGTTATCAATACCTTTTTCTGGTGTCGTTGCCGGGGAGCATAGCTCTATTTGTTGAGTCACTTGGGATTTATATCTGTTGATCACTATGAAGAATCTGAAAGAAGCTAAGACCAAGATCGTTCCCTTTAAGACGAGGGGAGGTAAGGAATTGCCATCTAGCTCCGCACTTGATTCACCCTCTGTTTTAAGTAAGCTTGTGACACCACCACCTGCTATTCATTCTGATATGTCGCAAGTTATTGATGATACTACTTCTGCAATGAATGATACTTATGATGATGCTAGTACTATGCTTGAAAATACTGTGCCACTTGGTGAATTTCTTGATGAACAAATTGCTAAACCTAAAGAAACTAAAAATGTTGAAACTCTTGAAAACTATGATTCACCTATTATGCCTAGCTCTCCTACTAGAGTTGAATCACCTGATGAACGTGTCTTTGATAGGGAGATGGCTAGAGCCATTCTTGCTTGTAATGATAGAGATGAAGTTATAAATTTGCTTGCTAAAATGAAAGAAAAATCTATGAGGGAGAGAATGAAATATGATCCTAAGTTTCCTACCTCTTCCATATTTGTTACTGATAAGGATTATGAATTCTCTGTCGATCCTGACTTAATTACTTTGGTTGAATCTGATCCTTTTCATGGTTATGAAACTAAAACTGTTGTGGCACATCTTACTAAGTTGAATGATATTGCCACCCTATTTGCTCATGAGGAAAAAATTGGCTATTACTATATTCTTAAGTTGTTTTCTTTCTCATTAAAGGGTGATGCTAAGAAATGGTTCAATACTCTTGCTCCTGGTTGTGTGCGTAGTCCCTAGGATATGATATATTACTTCTCTGAAAAATATTTTCCTGCTCACAAGAAACAAGCTGCTTTACAGGAAATATTTAACTTTATGCAAATTTAAGAGGATAATCTCCCTCAAGCTTGGGGGAGGCTTCTCTAATTACTTAATGCTTTGCCTAATCATCCTCTTAAGAAAAATGAAATACTTGATATCTTTTATAATGGACTAACCGATGCTTCTAGGGACTACCTAGATAGTTGTGCTGGTTGTGTTTTCAGGGAACGAACTGTTGGACAAGCTGAAGAACTATTGAATAATATATTGAAGAATGATAATGAGTGGACACTTCCTGAACCACCACCTAAGCCAACTCCGAAGAAGAGGGGTATTCTATTCCCCAGTCCAGAAGATATGCAAGAAGCTAAGAAATCTATGAAGAAAAAAGGTATTAAAGCTGAAGATGTTAAGAATTTACCACCTATTGAAGAAATACATGGGCTCGATATCCCGACACAGGTAGTGGAGGTAAATTCTCTCACTAGATTTTATGAAGGTGATATTCCGTATAATAAATCTGCTAGTCAATGCTTGTATGAATTTGATAATTACATCATTAAACAGGAACACTTTAATATGTATGTTAGCAATCAACTAAAATGGAATGCCATCAAGATTGAACGCTTGAGTGATTTGATGTTTAGAACTGCTAATGATGTTAAATGCTAGCGTAAACATGCTTCTATGGTTCAGACTCAGCTAGAACAAATAGCTAAGTCACAAAATGATTTGCTTGATAAGATGAATAATAAAAAGAATGATCATGCTGTTACAGTTGTTACTAGAGGAGGTAGAATGACTCAGGAGCCCTTGTATCCTGAAGGTCATCCTAAAAGAATTGAACAAGATTCTCAAAGAATTAATATTGATGCACCTAGTCCATCTAAGAAGAAAAAGAAAAAGAAAAATGATAGGACTTTGCATGCTTCTAGTGAACCTGAGATAGAAAAACCTCGTGAGAATCAAAATGATGCTTTTATTTCTGATGCTGAGACACAATCTGGTAATGAACATACACCTAGTGATAATGATAATGATAATGAAGATGTTCACGTTGATGCTCAACCAGATAATGATGTAGAAATAGAACCTGCTGTTGATCTTGACAACCCACCTCCTAAGAGTAAAAGATATGATAAAAGAGACTTTGTTGCTAGAAAACATGGAAAGGAAAGAAAACCATGGGTTCAAAAACCCAAGCCTTTTCCTACTAAACCAGCTAAAAATAAGGATGATGAAGATTTCGAGCGCTTTGTTGAAATGCTTAGACCTGTCTTTTTGCGCACTCGCTTGATTGATATGTTGAAAATGTCTTCCTATGCTAAATATATGAAAGATATTGTCACTAATAAAAGAAAGATACCTGAAGCTGAAATTTCCACCATGCTTCCAAATTATTCTTTTAAGGGTGGAGTACCTAAAAAGTTAGGAGATCCGAGAATACCTACTATACCATGCTCCATTAAAAGAACTTATGTCAAAACTGCTTTATGTGATTTAGGAGCCGGTGTTAGTGTTATGCCTTTCTCTTTATATAGAAGACTTGATTCGAATAAGCTCACACCTACTGAAATATCTTTGCAAATGGCTGATAAATCCACTGCTATACCTATTGGAATTTGCGAGGATGTGCCCGTTGTTGTTGCAAATGTTACTATCTTAACAGACATTGTCATACTTGATATGCCCGAGGACGACAACATGTCGATTATCCTTGGAAGACCCTTTTTGAATACTGCAGGGGCTGTTATTGATTGCAATAAAAGCAAGGTCACTTTCCATGTCAATGGTAATGAGCATACGGTTTGTTTCCCGAAGAAAGAAACTTCAACGAATGGTATCAATTGTATTGAGAACGTTTCGACAATCACTATTGGGGGATTCAAATTTCCTCTTCCTACGGTCAAAAAGAAATACGAAATTCTTATTGTTGGGGAGATGCATATCCCCGTTGAGGTAACTTAGTGTTATACGAAAATTCTTTGGTTTCATGTCATTCGGAAATAGTTTGTTAATAAGACTTGATCAACCTTCTTAATGGATTCTTTTTGAAGGGCATGTGGTCGATGAATTTAGTAAGCACAACTTTCTGTAATCTTAGCTTGCTCTCTATTATTCTTAGTTTAATAAAATAAAATGCCATGATTATCCTGTTGTCTAAATTATCCGTGCAATAAAAAAATGGCCCAAAAATAAAAGTGCTCAGAATGCAATAAAATTTTAACATGATTTTTCTGGAATATATAAGAATTTTTGGCACTGAAAACAACCCAGGGGATGCACCTGTTGCCCACAAGGAAACAGGGCGCGGCCACCCCCCAGGGCGCGCCAAGATGCCTTGTGGGTCCCACAGGGACCCACTCACTTATCCATTCAGCCCACTTCATCTCCTACCTCCAGAAAAAAAAATCCTTATAGCTCTCTCTCTCGTGTTCTTGCTCCCAAACCTGAGATTTTTTATCTCTTTGCTCGGAGCTCCGTTTCCGAAACTGTTTTGAGGGATTGCTCCTTGGTATGTGACTCTCCCATTGCTCCATTTAGTTTTTGCTTTAGTGGATTATATTTTGCATAAATTGCTTCTATTGGTGCTACTGAAAATGAGCTTGCATGTTAAATTCTTTGAGTACAAAGTAGTTTGAATGCTTGATATAGCCTCTAGGCATTTGTATGAGTAGTTGCTATCAATCTTGTGAAGTTTTGTTAACATCTTTTTGTGGTCCAAAATTTTTCAAAAATTTGTTCTTAGGAAAATGGACTTTCTTCGGAGGGGTTCTTCGAGCCGGAGCTCCAAGGGTGTCCTTGGGGATGCCCATGACCACGACCTCAACATTCCGCGCAGGACGGAGATCCGACCGTGCGAGTGTCCGCACAACACCTTCATGAACGAAGTCTGGTTCTGTCAAGAGTTCGCACAATTTGTTGCGAACGCTGGGCTGACCAACTTCCTCGCAGATGAGTGTGACCAGCACCACACCCTGACAAATTCCTTTGATCAAAATTTTTATTTCATGCCTAGGCTCGATATCCCCATGGTGCGTTTCGACTTATACGCTGAACATCATGAGTTAACGCTAGATGAGTTTTTTGAGATATGCTTGATCCCTTCTGATGGGGACTTGAGGGAGACTCGGCCTGAGGAGTTCGAGGACTTCCTTCGCACTTTGACTATGGGGGAATTTAGGGGCGTTTCGAAAGCCCGTGTTACTAGCTTGCATTATTATGATGTGCACTACTTTGCTTTATTCATAGGAAAATGTTTGACTGCCAAGGAGGAAGGTGGTACGCTCAGTGCCCCTGATCTCGCCATCTTGCATCGTGCTATTTACGGCGATAACACTTTTAGCTTGGGAGCTATTATTGCACGCCGCTTACACACCAACAGAACCAAGTGTAAAATCCATGGCGGTATTTATGCTTCGTGTCTTGCGAAACGTTTTAATGTTACTATCCGCCCAAATGACTACTTGCTGCCCAAGGCTTATTTAGACCAACAATGCATGATCGATCACCACTTTATTGATGAACCTGAACCTCCTCAATATATTCGTTATAACCCACTAGTAGAAAACAGGCCTTTCGCCCGGAGCATTAGTCCCGGTCTGGTTTTGGACCGGGACTAATGTGACCACTATTCCCGGTTCCAACGGCTAGGCTTTAGTCTCGGTTCATTTGTGACCTCAAGTCCTAGTTGGTGTTACCAACTGGGACTAAAGGGGTGGTGGCAGGCTGGCGTCAGGCTGGGGCCCCTGCGAGCCCCTTTAGTCCCGGTTGGTATGACCAACCGGGACTAGAGATGGACCTTTAGTCCCGGTTGGTATCACCAACCGGGACTAAAGATATCACTATATATAGTGCTTCGTCTAGCCCGAGCCCAAGCTCTCCTTTCTCTGTTTTCTCCTTTCTCTCCTCTGTTCTCTTCCCCTTGCTCGAGCTCATCCTCCATTTTTGCCAAGATTTGTCAAGATTTGAGGCACCCCATCTATCCAAGTGTTCACAAAGGTTAGCAACTTTGTCCTTTCATCTCTCATTGCTAGATTAGCTCGTCCAATGCTCTATAAGTATAGTGATTTGTGGGTTTTAGTTTGGGAGTAATTATGTGGGAGTTTATTTGATTTATATGCAATTTGAGCTCAAATTAACTTCTTAGTTTGCATATGTGTAGGTGTGGTTTACTTAGTACCTTCCCATCCCCGTCTTAACCACCGTCGATCGCCCGCACCGTCCCGTCGCCGGCACCACCTTGGTGAGCCTCTTGTTCTTATCCTTTTTATAAAAAAATCTTATTTGTATGATTTAGATAGATACTTGTATAATTTTCTTACTTGTATGATTGTTTGTTATACATAATGCCATGGTTTTGATATCCGTCCCCGTCGGCCCTCGTCCGGTTTATGATCCGGATGTTGTATATTTTCTTTTATAACTATTTGTTGCATTTCGTGTTTATGACAATTATGCCCATCAAGTTGACACAGATATTTTTATCTAGGAGGTATGTGAACCGGAAATTGCAACCGACCCTCTTGTCGAGAAGTTAAATTTAGTTGAAAAAGAAAACGAGTATTTGAAAGAAAAATTGAAAAGAATTGAAGAAGAGAAGATGAAATTGGAGTTGTATGTTGCCGATGTCGTCGATGATCACAAGATCAAGATGGATGCAATGCGCTTGAAGATTAGAAAGATTAGAAAATATGACGTTAATAAAGAGGCTTGATATCATTATGCTGTTGGATCAATTATTACCCTAGTTGCGATTTTGATCGCATTTGTTGTTGCATTTAAATGCTTTAGCTAGATATTTTTATGTTGTTTTATGAGAATAAGTGTGTATGAACTTTATGTATGAACTTGTATTAATTTGGTCTTTTCGGTGTTGTGTAATGAAGATGAGTCGGCAATGGATGTACGATGACCGATGCTCTCCTCAGTTCATTAATGGCGTGCATAGTTTTCCAGCTCGGAGAACAGGCAGTGCAATCGATCCCCCCGCTCAAGGTGAGTACCGATAAGGTGGTAACCGACGCTGATAGAGAGATGGCGGCTAGAGAGATGGGTATCACTGTTGAACAACTCCTAGGCATCGAGGAACTCCCCACGATGGATCCGAAGGAACTAGCATGGAAATATGTCCCCGGGAACCCTCTGGTCAGGCCTGACGAGGTGGAGCTTCTACCAACGCAAATGCACAGATTGCATGAGTGGTACCTGAGAGAAATAAAGGCCGGGCGAGAGAGCCTCATGGTGAAAGTCAAGCCAGAGCATTATTTCCATGGAAATGATGTGTGGATTGAATTTTCAGAAATTTTTCAGTTATTCAATCAAGACGCACTCGACAAATCTCTCGTCAGTTGCTATTGTCTGTAAGTGATTTATTTCTGTAATTTAAGTCTCTAGCTCAGCTCGTTCATTGCCTGTAATTATCCTCACTATATTATTTTGTGTGGTATTATATATGTAGAATGAAGATTTATGAATTGAAAAGAGATAGAGTCTATGGCATTAGGTTCATTGACCCAAATACCGTTAATGAAGTTGTGTTAAATAACCACAAACAAGACACAGAGAATAGCTTGCTAATGTTTTTGAAGGAACTAAATACCAGACCGGAAATACTTTTTCCTTACAACTTCAGGTGAGTGTTACTGTCTTGTACTACAAATTCTATTTTTGCTTACTCGATGTTAAGTGTAGTTGATGAGTTATGCATGCCCGCTTATACAAACGTGTGCGTAGATTCCACTGGATCCTGCTAATCATTAGAGTTGACGAGGGAACTGTTGAAGTACTGGACTCACTAGGTAAAGACGCTGAAGAATACAGGAGCCTGTTTTTAATGCTCGACAGGTAATTTCAATCATTATCGCACTATGTTGGCCTCTTTAGTTCATTTCCTGATATCAAGTAATTAATAACTCCTTTATTCATTTTCTTTGCTGGGCAGGGTTTGAAAAAAGTTCATCAAAGAGGTTGTCGGTGAATGAGAACCACAGCTGAAATGGCGACGGTCCAAGGTAATTAAGTAGTACTAGCTACGTCCGCGCATCTCTTTAATTCTAGTTTCAATACCATTATCATGCTTGATTATTATTTGATTGAATTCTATTCTCGTAAAGTGTATGAGGCAGGAAAATGGGACTAATTTATGTGCATACTACGTTTGCGAGAACATTCGCTTTATTACCGAAAGGAGCACAGATGCAAGACATCTTTGGGTATGTAAACACTATTCATAATTTTTTTTATCATGATCTAATATATATACACACAACTAATATATTCATATTGATCTCCTTTAAAGATGATGGAGATGCGGGGTAGGCTCCTACCAAAGGACCGCATACGAGCACTTCAAGAGGAAATGGCGGGATTTTTGCTTCAGCAGGTCATATCTTCCGACGGAGAATACCATTTCACCTAATGCCTGCGTGTAATGATCTGCAAATTGTAGGAGAAATTGTATATACCAAATTGTTTATATATATGTGTATGCATGGTCGTACGAAAAATTCTATGATATATGATTGGTTGTACGAGAAATTCTATTATATATGAATAACGTGTACAGTATGTAGTACGTAAAATATGTTTGAAATGAAAAAGAATTAAATGAAAAACACAAAATAAAAAGAAAAAATAAACAATAAACCCTAAGCCCCTAAACCTTTAGTGCCGGTTGGTGTCACCAACCGGGACTAAAGTGGCAGGGATTTAGTCCCGGTTGGTGTCACCAACCGAGGCTAAAGGCCCCAGCCCCCGACGCGCGCTGCCGGCCACGTGGCAGGGATTAGTCCCGGATCATGGCCAACCGAGACTAAAGGGTGGGGCCTTTAGTCCCGATTTATTAGTCCTGGTTGGTGAACCGGGACTAAAGGCCCTTCCCAACTAAAGGCCGTTTCTCCACTAGGACCTGCCGTGTGTGCTTCGGAGCAAGCTGTCGTTCTGCTTGCCCCCACAGGACCACTCATCGAAGAGAAGCTCGCAGCAGAGGAGGAACGCCGCCGGGGGCGCCCGCGCTGCGCTAGGACAAGAGCTTGCCCTTGCTGTCGTGCATGCAGGCACCGCCACGAGCAGCGGCTTGTGCGCGCGCCGGGCGCCGCTGCGCCATGTTCACTTGTACACGTGTCGAGCGTCGCCGCCGCCAGCTACAGCGCATGCCCATGGGGTGCCGCCTTCGCGGGCTGCCGCTTGTGCCCGCACCGGGAGCCACCGCCGCAAGCAGTCGTACGTGCATGGGCCGGCCGCCGGCGCCGCGAGTTGCCGCACGTGCGCGCGCTCGGCTCCGCCGGCGCGTGAGGTCTGCCTTGGCTAGCCGCCATCGCGATTTGCCGCACATGCATGTAAAATGATATAAATAATAAACACCAGATCCATGCCTGAACTTCTACAAGAAAAAAAGGGCCAGTGTCTGATGTAAGCAGGAGAAACCTCCTTCTCTAATTAGCTATAGGAAAAGGCATGTACAACTCACCTATGACCATCTTTCAAGTTTCCCTGCCCGAATTCCTAAGCATGTTGTTTCCGGTTGTAGCAGAGATTTCTTGAGTAGCTTTTTTCATGCTTGTTGGCTCAGAAACCTTCTTTCTCTTTAGTGCATTTCTCACTGCACCCTGTATTGCAACCAGTCTGATGCTTGGTCACCTGAGTTCCAGTAGTTGTTTTGTTGGGATCCGCATTCTCACTATTGTTGAATGACATACTACAAACACAAGAAATCTACAATTGGGGAAAAAAAGTATAATTATACATAATATGAGCAACAAAACACCAACTATGAGCTATGATAGAACCTTAGAGTGTAGCAGGGTACTACCATACCCTACCATCGGTCGAAAGCACAGGTCGCCGGAATCACGTCGTACGAAGTACGCCGGAAAGTACTCGGCACACGGGTCTGTGCCAACAATTGGTATCTAGAGCTTTGGTGTATTGGCGTGATTTTCGGAAAGCAATCGAATAATCATGTCGAACAAAGGCAAGGAGATCGTGACGGCGGGAGCGGGAGCACCGATGCCGATGGTGGGGGGGGGGGGGGGGGGGGGGAGGGGGTCGCAATTCCCCCGCCTGGATCGAGAGGACTACGCACTATGGCCGATGAACCTAGAGGTCGCGATGGAGGGGGCTAAGTTCTGGGAAGCCGTCGACCCCGGCGGCGCTGAGTACGCAAAGGGCGCGGCGAAGTATCGAAAGGATCGTGAGGCGTTAACGGCGATCTACTCCGCCATACCGAAGGATGTGATGCAGCACCTCGTCGGAAAGAACTCGGCGAAGGAGGCATGGGAGACTATCAAGATCCAGCACCAGGGTCATGACCATGTAAAGGAAGCAAACCTCCAGTCCCTGATGAGAAGCTACGAGTGCCTGAAGATGGATGAAAGTGAGAATGTTGATCAGTTTGCCTCCCGTCTCAAGACCCTCGTCAACGGCATATGCGGCTATGGTTCAACCCTGGAAGAAGTTGTGATCGTCCGACGATTTTTGTGCTCCGCCCGGCACGCTACATCCAGATCGTCACATCGATCGAGCAATGTCTTGACCCAAAGACTCTCAAGGTCGAGGATCTTGTCGGAAGGTTCAAGGCCCATGACGAGAGAACTCGTCTCAGTTTCAGCGACACGGAGGCGAGTGAGCACCTGATGCTGACAAAGACACAATGGATTTCCTAGTCAAAAGAAAAGCAGGGCGGATCCACGAGCAGTGGCAAGAAGAAGGGGAAGGGGAAGCAGCGCTCGGCGAGAAAGAATTTCGCCGACTCGGACGACAAGGCTGCACCTGCACCACCAAGGAGGAAGTTTGACATCAGGAAAGTGACGTGTCGTAAGTGTGGCCTCCTCGGTCACTTCAAGGCTGACTGCGAAGAAGCACCGAAGCAGTGGGCGCTCATGGCCGAGGAAGGAGATGATAGGGAAATGATGCTGACGTGCGAGCTAGTGGACGAAGAAGATCCAGATGATCCCGAGCAGCTGGGCACTGGTCTGGTGAGTGCATCCGCGGCATTAAATCCAGGTGAAGTCATGCGCAAGAAGACCATGACAAAAGGTGTGACGGTGTGGTCGTGCTAGAAGTAGGCGAAGTCTTGACGCCAGAAGAGCAAGACACAAGGCGTGACGATGTGATCGCGCTTGAAATGGGCGAAGACGTGGCGCCAGAAGACCATGACACAATGTGTGTTGGTGTCACCACGTTGGAAGCAGGCGAAAACGTGACGCCAGAAGTCCACGGCTTAAGATGAGACATGTGGCGAGCCGCACTCGGATCGATCGGTGCATCAGGAATCTATGATACAAGCGCGACGAGCAGTATGTGTGGCGCGGCTGGAAACCAAGGCGTGGCGCAAGACGCGCCACGGGAAGGAGCGGGCGGCGCGGCCAAGATGCGCGCGCAAGCGCAGGCGATGCGTCAGGAGACGGCCAGCCAACACAAGGAGCGCCAGGCACACTGGTTGAAATGTGCAGCACTCCGGGCAACAGAGTTGCACACGTTGCGCTAGCCAGCCTGATTGTGGGGGGACGTGGCCCAGCTAGGAAAAAGGAAGAGCAAGGCCAAGCTCATGGGCCAGAATTTGGCAGCCCAGAAACTGGAGAAGCTAGCCTAGCTGATGTTTTTTTTAACACTTCCGCTTCGGTACAACCCACTAAACACATCAACGGTGGAGATCTCTCCATACCTCTTCATAATAAAGGGTAGGATGGACTTCCTCAAGAATACGTCGCCCGCCAATACGAAGGAAGTGCTTTGTCTACAGTAATGGGCCGGCCCATTAGCACACTTACAATTGGAATAAAAAGAGGCAGAGCACAGGGATCGAACCCTGGTCTCCATGATAATGGGCAAGCGTACTAGCCAGTACGCCTCACATCATGTTCGTGATGAGTAGTAGGCCGCAACATACTTGAGGGAAATGACCCAGTTTCCCATTGGTTTTTCCGGATTTTTTTGTTTTTGTTTTTTGAAACCGGGTTTTGTACTTTTTTTATTCTGATTTATTTTCCTTTTTCATTTTATTTTTCATTTTTTTTTCAGGTGCGTGAACTTTATAAAAAAAATCAAAGTCGTGAACTTTTTCTCAAATTCTGAATATTTTTCGACTTCTCGAACTTTTTTTAGTTAACTTTTTCTGAAAATCTACAAAAAAATTCAAAATTGAAGAATTTTTTTCAGTTCCATGAATTTTTAGGCCGGCCCAATAGGCACCTGATGGGAGCAATGCCATCACCAACTTGGGCCAAGGTCTAAGCTTTTTTTTCTTTTCTGCTTTTGCATTTTCCTTTATTTTTTCATTAATTCATTTTTCTCCTTTTTGAAATTTATTATTCTTTTTGAAATCTGTTCAAAAACTTGAAATATTGTTTGGAATACCCAAAAATGTTCTTGTTTTCAAATATTGTTTACAATTTTAAAAAACATTCTAGAATTTCAAAAAATGTTCCTGTTTTTGAATTTTATATTCACAAATCTAAGAAATGTTTGCGTTTCATAAAAAGTTGATAAATTTTTTAAAAAGTATGTGGTTTGCAATTTGGGTTCAAACTTTTCATCTATTGTTTGGATTTTTTAACATTTTTTAAAAGATGTGTTCAAGTTTGTAAAATTCTCATACACAATTTGAAATCGCCAAATTGTTGATAAATTTCAAGAAATGGTTAGGACATAAAAAATGTTCATGTTGATTGATAATGACGGAAATTTTAAATAACAGAAGCATTCAAATTAGGGAAAACTACATGCTCACGGATGCACCCGTTTGGCCTTGTCTGGCACACTCCTCTCAGCTCGTATTTGTTGAACTATGGATAAATGACCCCAACTTTTGCAAGCAGGTGGACATGCTCATGTTAGGCATTCATGCCAGGTTTGAAGAAATTCCTGCACCGTTTGCATGTTGCGACACTTCCTGCCATTTATCGGCCTTTTTCACCTTGAAAACTCCAGAAAATGCAAAACTTGTTGAAAACCCAGACAACTAGTCATGGTGCCTTGAATTGGTCATGCAAGGTCATGAAAAAAATTGAGACCATTTCAAGGATGTCGGGAAACAACGTGCTCTCAGACGGAACCTTCTGGCATATCCGAACACACTCCGTTAAACATGGTATATGTTTGGACATCCTTCAAATGACCCCAACTTTTGCAAGTAGGTGGGTATGCCAATGGTAGACAACCATGTCAGGTTTGAAAGATTTCCGACACCGTATGCAAGTTGCGACATGTCCGACCATTTATTCGCCTTTTTTGACCAAGAAAACTTCAGAAAATGCAAAGCTTGTCGAAAACCAAAACAACTTGACATAATGCCTTAAATTGTTCATACCATGACATGAAAAAATTTGGTGCCATTTAAAGGACGTCAAAAACAATGTGCTCTCACACAGACCCTTCTCACATACCAAAATACCCTTCGTTAAACATGGTCTATTTGCGAACATTCTTGAAATGACCCCAAATTTTGCAAGCAGGTGGGCATGCCTAGACATCCATGTTAGGTTTGAACAACTTCCGACACAGTATGCACATTGCGACGCGTCCGACCATTTATCGGCCTTTTTACACCAAGAAAACTTCAGAAAATGCAAAACTTGTCGAAAGCCCAAACAATTTGGCATCGCGCCTCAAATTGGTCATACAAGGCCATGAAAAAAAATTGGGGCCATTTAAGGGATGTTGAGAAACTAGGTGCTCCCAAACGAACCCTTCTGGCCTATCCGAACACTCTTCGTTGAACATAGTATTTTTTCTGACACCATATGCACGTTGCGACACATCCGACCATGTATTGGCCTTTTTTCACCGGGAAAACTCTAGAAAATGCAAAACCTGTCAAAAATCCAAACAACTTGGCATAATGCGTTAAAATTGGTCATACAAACTGGTGGAAAATAAATTGGGGTCATTTGACGGATTTCAAAAACAACATGCTTTCAAACATACCCTCTGTCCTACCCGAACACTCCATTGAACATGGTTTATTTTTAGACATTCTTAAAATGACCCCAACTTTTGCAAGTAAGTGGTAATGCTCATGACAGGCATACATGTCAGGTTTGAACAATTTCCGACACTGTATGCAAGTTGTGACACGTCCGACCATTTATTTGCCTTTTTTTACTGAGAAAACTCCAGAAAATGCAAAGCTCGTCGAGAACCAAAACAACTTGACATGGTGCCTTGAATTATTCATACAAGGCCATGGAAAAAAATTAGAGTCATTTCAAAGATGTCAAAAAACAATGTGCTCTTAGAGGGACCCTTCTGGCCTATTCGAACATATTCCGTTACACATGGTTTATTTTTTGACATCCTTCAAATGATCCCAACTTTTTCAAGCAGGTGATCTTGCCCATGGTAGGCATCCATGCCAGGTTTGAACGACTTCTGACACCGTATGCACGTTGCGACACGTCTAGCTATTTATCGGTCTTTTTAACCGAGAAAACTACAGAAAATGCAAAACTTGTTGAAAACCCAAACAACTTGGCAAGGTTTCTTGAATTATTCATACAAGGCCATGAAAAAAATTGAAGTCATTTCAAGGATGTCAAAAACAACGTGCTCTCAGACGGAGCCTTCTACCCACTTGGACATCCTCCGTTGAATATCGTCTATTTTTGGCCATTCTTGAAATGAACCCAAGTTTTGCCCATGGTAGGCATCCATGTCTAGTTTGAACGATTTCTGACACCGTATACAAGTTGCGACACAGCCGACCATTTATCGGTCTTTTTTGATCGAGAAAACTCAAGAAAATGCAAAATTTATCGAAAACCAAAACACCTTGACAAGGTGCCTTGAATTGATTATACAAGCGAATGCAAAAAAAATGAGGTCATTTGATAAATGTTGAGAAACAACGTGCTCTCAAATGGAGCATTCTGTCCTGCCCCGACACTCTACGTTGAACATGGCGTTTTTTTGGACAATCTTAAAATGACCCCAATTTTTTTTTTCCTATTTTTATGATTTTTTTTAAATTCCAAAATTTTAGTACTTTTTAAAATCTTTTTTAATGTTCATGTTCAAAATTTTGTGTTTTCTCTTCTTAAAAATGTTTGTATGTTGGCATTCCGAGCAATTTTGAAAGAGACGAACATTTGTTTGAAATTACGTATAATTTTGAAATTGTGAATATTTGTATTTAATGAAAAAAAATTGAAATGAACTTTGGAACAAATTAAGCTTACGAATTTTTTGAAAAGAAAAGTGAAACGAAAAATATGAAAAGAAACAAAAAACATACTGAATAAAAGAAAAATGAAATGGTGGGAAAAGACCGGTTCGCTACTGTAAACTGGTCGTTGAGGGACAATCGGCCGGCAAAATTATTCGCTTCTATAATATCCTTGTTTTCAGAATTGTTCGCTTCTATAAAAACATTCGTAAATTAAAAAATGCTCACAAAATAAAAAAATTGCTCTGATATTTCAAAAATGTTCCCATTTTCCAAGTTTGTTCACGAATTAAAATTTATTCATGTTTAAAATTTGTTTGCAAATTCCAAGAATGTCCGGCAAAGTTTAAAAACATTTGGGAATTTCAAAAAATGTCCTTGTTTTCAAAAAAATTCACAAATTTCAAAAATGTTTAGGGAATTTCAAAAAATGTTCTTGCTTTCAAAAGGAAACACAAATTCAAAATTTGTTCATGTTTTAAAAATTGTTTGCAGATTCAAAAAAATTGGGGAATTTTAAAAAATGTTCGTTATATTGGAAAATGATCTAGTTTTCAAGTTTTGTTCCAGTTTTTGAAAAATGTTCGAAATTTCCGATAATGTTCGGGTTTTTCAAAACATGTATAGAAATTTCAACTTTATTCACGTTTTTTGTTCTAAAACCTGTTTGTGTTTTCCAAAATGTTTGCAAGTAATTCAAAAATCTGGACGGCGCAGCTAAGAACGCTGCTACAGTACAGATGCCGTTAGTTTTGTTTCTTAAATAGTTTGGGCTTGGATTAATCATGAGCGGCCGTTGGACGTAGTGGCTAGCAGCACGCTGTTACTATGTGGTAGTCTCAAGTTCGATTCACGCCAACATCTCTTGCTTTTCGCTATTTTTTGCGCGCTGTAAACACAGCTGACTTCGGTGCCGTTGAGTGGGCCGGCCCAGTCGCTGTAACCTCTCTGTGTATACGTTCCAGGGATTCACCATACATAGTATGATTTGCGAAAAGTCCACATTGCCTTTTATACGTTTTGTGAGGGGGGTTGTACCGAAGCGTGACTCTTTTTTTAATGAAGCGCAAGAAGGCAGCCTAGCTATGTCCATGCACATGCTAGAAATAAGGAGCAGTCCAGCTAGTGTTGCACGCTCTCCAAACGGACAAAGGGATAGTCTAGAAAGCAGTTTAGAAGCTACAAGATCGCCAGCAACAGGAACGTTGGCAAATTCAGGCAGTATGTCTCCGTAAGTGGCACGGGAACGACGCGTGTTGGACATCTCTTCAGAGAAAGTGGTTCGAATATATTCCGTGAAGATGAAGAGTAAAGGGCAACGATGTTTGTACATCGAGGAACCGGAAAATTTTGAAGACGCAGACATGGAAGAGTGTTGGCGTTATGCTATGGATGAAGAGTTGAGGTCGATATGTGATAGTGAGACATGGGAGCTCGTGGATCTTCCCAACGGACATAACGACATCGAGCTCAAGTGGGTGTACAAAGTCAAGAAAGATGCAGAAGGGAACTTGGTGAAGCATAAAGCAAGGCTCGTGGCTAAAGGATATGTGCAAGAGCAAGGTGTGGACTTTGAAGAAGTGTTTGCTCTAGTTAATAGGATGGACTCGGTGAGGCTACTTATAGCTCTCGCGGCTCAAGAATCTTGGAGGCTACATCACATGGATGTAAAATCCGCGTTTTTGAACGAAGAGTTGAAAGAAGAAGTATACGTGAAGCAACCACCGGGGTACATCAAAGAAGGAGAGGAACACAAGGTATTGAAGCTACACAAGGTGTTGTACGGGCTACGACAAGCTCCTCGGGCATGGAACATCATGCTTGACCATACATTGATTTCTCTCGGGTTTGAGAAAGCCCCACTAGAGCATACGATGTATAAGTGAGGCAAAGGTAAGGATCGTCTCTTAGTGAGCATCTATGTTGATGATCTATTGATTACCAGAGCAAACGAAGAGGTGATTGCAAACTTCAAGCTACAAATGAATGAGCTATTCAAGATGAGTGATCTAGGGCTCTTGAGTTATTACCTTGTGGTCGAGGTACAGCAAAAACCGGAGGCGATCACACTATGCCAAGAGGCATATGCAAAGAAGGTACTTGAAAGCTGTGGCATGAAGGATTACAATTCAAGTCATGTTCCGATGAAGCCTTGTCTTATACTAAGCAAAAAAAGTGAAGCACCCGCGGTTGATGCAACGTAGTATAGAAGTGTGGTCCGAAAGTTGAGGTATCTCACGAAAACAAGAACAGACATGGCCTATTCGATTGGCATAGTGAGTCGCTTCATGGAAGCACCCACGACGGAACATTGGGCAGCTGTGGAAAATATACTCAGGTACGTCAAAGGGACAACAAACTTTGGTTATGTCTATTTGAGAGAGAAGAAAAAGGAGATGGTGGAGGTACTTGGCTATAGTGATAATGACATGGCCGGAGATGTGGACGACCGTAAAAGTAACTCGGGCGTGGCATATTTCTTGGGAGGAAGCATAGTGAGTTGGCTATCACAAAAGCAGAAGGTAATCACATTATCATCTCGTGAAGCAGAGTATATTGTAGCTGCAACCGCAGTGTGTCAAGGCATGTGCCTAAGAAGACCACTCGGTGACCTCACAGGCAAGGAACTAGAACGAGTGGTGCTCAACGTTGATGACAAGTTTACAATTTCTTTGTGGAAGAATCCAGTGCGTCATCAGGGTAGATGCGAGCACGCCGACACGAGATATCGTTACTTAAGGGAGTGCATGAAAGAAAGCAAGATTGACGTCAACTATGTTTGCACCGATGACCAGCTTGCAGTTACCCTGACCAGGTATTTGGGACGACAGAAGTTCGTGAAGATGCGCTGAAGGATTGGTGTCCAAGCTGACAAGTGAGGACATCGTGTTTAGGGGGGTGATTGTTGGTGTTAACCACGATGGAGAGTCCATGTCCGGCTTGGACTGGAACAATCATCCGAGTCGTGGTAGGGTAGGTTAGCTTTGTTGGCTAGCTCCTTTATATACTCGTGTGCCCTATAATATTTTGTATCAGATCAATAGAAAGTAAACAACGGGAGCGACACGCTCCCGTGGCCATCAACTATCGCGCGTGTCCCGTGTGCGTTGCAGTATCGATCGAAGGTCCCGACGGCTGGTCGTTTCGTTTGTGCGTGTGCTAGTTACCTAGCTACGTACGTGAAGAATCGATCCACCAGGCTGTGTGCCTGCTTGTTTAGTACTCTACTACGTGTGTGTATCTGATCTACTCGTACGTACGTGTGGTAGACGGCCGAAAGCACAGGTCGCCGGTCGTACGAAGTACGCCGGAAAGTACTCGGCGTACGGGTCTGTGCCAACACTGCATTGATGAGAATCCTTCATCATATTGATCAAAATGCTCTTCCACTTCACGATAGTCCATATGTGATCTTAAGAGTCCCACATTTGATTTTAGAATTATGTGCTTCCCTCGAAACAAATATGAAACCAAGAAATGCATACCTGGAGCAAATTTAACATATATACTGAGGTAGATCACTTTAATCTGCATGGGATTAGCTGCCTTATAGAAGGATCAACGTACATGGTTATAAACCTTGTTGAGGTTGCAGTGGCTAAGCTTGGTGATTAATTGTCTTGTTTCTTGCTGCCTGCTCTAATTAAGGAGAAGAAACCAACGAGGTCTGCTCCAAAAAGTATGGTTCACTCGTGCAGCCAGAAAAAAATCGTCAAACTATGTATGTACGTATGTATGTAGTCGGTGGACTATAAAGAAAACGTAGTGAAGGAGATAGAAGCTTGCTGGTCAGGGATGAATACGCTGTAAGTGAAGAAAAAATACCAGGGAAGCTTTATCGAATCAACTGTTGTTCCGGCGGCCGCGCATGCATGGACCATGAGAGCTCCACCATCCTCTTCTTGAATCCATGGTTTAGGTTCAACATGAGTACCTGCTGCAGCTTGAGTCCTATAGACCATCGTGTTGCCTGTCTTCGGTAAGTAGGGAAGCAGGTCATTAGTAAAAAATAGGGCTTTGGTTCAAGCTGGATCGGAGCAATAGTCCCGGTCGCATTACGAACCGGGACTAATGTGAGCATTAGTCCCGGTTGGAGCGGCTAGGGCGCCGGTCGGGGCTCGGCAGGCATCAGTCCCGGTTCAAATGGGACCTTTAGTCCCGGTTGAAGACACCAACCGGGACTAAATGGGTGCGATGCCCTTTAGTCCCCGTTGGTGTCTCCAACCGGGACTAAAGGTCTGTCTTCAGTCCCGGTTTTAGACACCAACCGAGACTACAAATTTGCCTATATATACCCCCGCCCCTGCCCGCCCTCTCCTTTGTTTTTTCCTCACAGAAGGTGGGAGGTGTGTGCTACTTTGTTCTCCCTTCCTATACACATGAGGTGTTCGATGAAATGCTTGAGAGCATGATGCCAATTGAGTTCACACAAAACAAAGATGATATGAGGTGCCCGAGCCACACTTAAGCTTTCTCCTCTTTCTTCTCATCTATTCTTTCTCCAAGCCCGTCCCCGTCCCCGTCCTCACCGCCGTCGATCGCCCGCGCCGATCTCGTCGCCGGTACCACCGTGGTGAGCCTCTTGTTCTTATCTTTTTTTAAAAAGAAAAAATTCTTACTTGTATGATTTAGATAGCTACTTGTATAATTTTCTTACTTGTATTATTGTTTGTTATTATATAATGCCATGGTTTTGATATCCGCCCCCGTCGGCTCTCGTCCGGTCTATGATTCGAATGTGATATATTATCTTTTATAACTATTTGTTTCATTTAGTGTTTATGACAATTATGCCGACCAACTTGACATAGATGTTTTTATCTAGGAGGTATGTGAACCAGAAATTCCAACCGACCCTCTTGTCGAGAGGTTAAATTTAGTTGAAAAAGAAAACAATTATTTGAAAGAAAAATTGAAAAGAATTGAAGAAGAGAAGATGAAATTGGAGTTGCATGTTGCCGATGTCGTCGATCTACACAAGATCCAGATGGATGCAATGCGCTTGAAGATTAGAAAGATTAGAAAATATTCCATTGATAAAGAGGCTTGGTATCATTATGTTGTTGGATCAATTGTCACCTTAGTTGCGATTTTGATCGCATTTGTTGTTGCATTTAAATGTTTTACATAGTTGTATGTTAGTTTCAATGTATGTTTTAATTAGATGCTCTAGATAGTTGTATGTTGTTTTATGAGAACTATGTATGAACTTTATGTATTTATTTTTGCAGTAATAACATTTGATCACTACTGTACTTTGGTTTTAATGTGATGATGAACTTGTATTAATTTGGTCATTTCTCTATTCATGATGTTCTGTAATGATTTTTGATATACTTAATTATATAATGTAGATGAACCGGCAATGGATGTACGGTGACCGACGCACTTCCGAGTACATTACGGGCCTGCATAATTTTATCGATGTGGCTGAGGCAAACAGTCAGAATGGTTTTATGTATTGTCCATGTGTTGTCTGTGAGAATACGAAGGATTACTCTTCCTCGAAAACCCTTCACTTCCACCTGCTTAAGTCCGGTTTCATGCCCCACTATAATTGTTGGACCAAGCACGGAGAAAGAGGGGTTATGATGGAAGACAATGAAGAAGAAGAGGATGATGACAACTATCCTATGTTCCCTGAATACGGTGATACTGCAACGGGGGAAACTGAAGATCAAGAGGCACCAGATGTGCCTACTGATGAACTTCGCCGGGTAATTGTTGATTCACAGAGACAATGCGAAAGTGAAAAGGAGAAGTTGAAGTTCGATCGCATGTTAGAGGATCACAAAAAACGGTTGTACCCAAATTGCGAAGATAGCAACACAAAGCTCGGTACCACACTGGAATTGCTGCAATGGAAGGCAGAGAATGGTTTATCTGACAAAGGATTTGAGAAGTTACTGAAAATAATGAAGAAGAAGCTTCCAGAGGATAACGAATTGCCTGACAGTACGTACGAAGCAAAGAAGGTTCTCTGCCCTCTAGGATTAGAGGTGCAGAAGATACATGGATGCCCTAATGACTGCATCCTCTACCGCGGTGAGGAGTACGAGAATTTGAATGCATGCCCGGTATGCGGTGCATTACGGTATAAGATCAGACGAGATGACCCTGGTGATGTTGAGGGCGAGCGCCCCAGGAAGAGCGTTCCTGCCAAGGTGATGTGGTATACTCCTATAATACCACGGTTGAAACGTCTGTTCAGAAAAAAAGAGCATGCCAAGTTGTTGCGATGGCACAAAGAAGACCGTAAGAAATACGGGATGTTGAGAGTATCCGCTGATGGGTCGCAGTGGAGAAAAATCGAGAGAAAGTGGCCGGAGTTTGCAGATGGCGCAAGGAACTTATGGTTTGGTACAAGTGCAGATGGCATTAATCCTTTTGGGGAGCAGAGCAGCAATCATAGCACCTGGCTTGTGACTCTATGTATCTATAACCTTCCTCTTTGGTTGTGCATGAAGCGGAAGTTCATTATGATGCCAGTGCTCATCCAAGGCCCTAGGCAACCCGGCAACAACATTGATGTGTACCTAAGGCCATTAGTTGAAAAACTTTTACAGTTGTGGGATATCAAAGGTGTACGTGTATGGGATGAGCACAAACAGCAGGAATTTGACCTACGAGCGTTGCTGTTTGTAACCATCAATGATTGGCCTGCTCTTAGTAATCTTTTAGGAGAGACAAACAAGGGATACAATGCATGCACGCACTGTTTAGATGACACTGAAAGTATATATTTGGATAAATGTAAGAAGAATGTGTACCTGGGACATCGTCGATTTCTTCCTTTCAGGCATCTCTTAAGAAAGAAAGGCAAGCATTTCAAAGGTGAGGCAGATCACCGGAAGAAGCCTGGCCACCGTACCGGTGATGATATATTTGATATGGTCAAGGATTTAAAAACAATCTTTGGAAAGGGTCCTGGCGGACAATCTGTTCCGAATGACGCTGACGGACATGCACCCATGTGGAGGAAGAAATCTATATTTCGGGAGCTACCCTATTGGAAAGTCCTAGCGGTCCGCTCTGCAATCGACGTGATGCACGTGACGAAGAATCTTTTCGTGAACCTGCTAGGATTCTTGGGCGTGTATGGGAAGACAAAAGATACACCGGAGGCACGGGAGGACCAGCAACGTATGAACGAAAAAGACGGCATGCATCCAAAGCAGTATCAATGTCCTGCCAGCTACGCTCTTACCAAAGTAGAGAAGGAAATATTTTTTGAATGCCTGTTCAGTATCAAGGTCCCGTCTGGCTTCTCATCGAATATAAAGGGAATAATAAATATGGCAGAGAAAAAATTCCAGAACCTAAAGTCTCATGACTGCCACGTGATTATGACGCAATTTCTTCCAGTTGCATTGAGGGGGCTTCTACCAGAAAATGTTCGATTAGCCATTGTGAAGCTATGTGCATTCCTCAATGCAATTTCTCAGAAGGTAATCGATACAGAAATCCTACCAAGGTTACAGACTGATTTGGTCCAATGTCTTGTCAGTTTCGAGTTGGTGTTCCCACCATCCTTCTTCAATATTATGACGCACGTCCTAGTTCACCTAGTCGAAGAGATTGCTGTTGGGGAACGGAGCATGAAATTCAAAAATTTTCCTACGCTCACGCAAGATCTATCCATGGAGATGCATCGCTACGAGAGGGGAGAGTGTGTCTACGTACCCTCGTAGACTGTTAGCGGAAGCGTCTCACAACGCGGTTGATGTAGTCGAACAATCCTTCGAGCTCCACCGATCGAGTACCGAACGTACGGCACCTCCGAGTTCTACACACGTGCAGCTCGGTGACGTTCCTCGCCTTCTTGATCCAGCAAGATGTCGAGGTAGTAGATGAGTTCCGTCAGCACGACGGCGTGGCGACGGTGACGGTGAAGTGATTCCGGCAGGGCTTCGCCTAAGCTCTCCGAAAATATGACCGAGGTGGAAAACGGAGATCGGGGCACCGCACACGGCTATGGGACAATTGTGTGTCTCCAAGGGGTGCCCCTCCTCCGTAATAAAGGAGGGAGGGGAGGAGAGGCAGCCAAGGGGGCGCACCAAGTAGGAGGAATCCTACTTGGGGTCCTCCCAATTCGGCCTCCCCCCTTTCCTATTCCTATTCGCAGTAGGAAGGAAAGAGGGGAAAGGGGGGGGGGGGAATCCTATTCCCTTTTTTTTCTTTCCTTCTTCCCCTTTCCTTCCCCAATTCGGCCAGCCCATATGGGGGGGCGCACCAGCCCCTTAGTGGCTGGTGTGTTTCCCCTCTTGGCCCATAAGGCCCATATCTTTTGCCGGGGGTGCCCGGAACCCCTTCCGGTGACCCGATATCACCCGGAACACTTCCGGTGTCCGAATACCATCATCCAATATATCAATCTTTACCTCTCGGACATTCCGAGACTCCTCGTCATGTCCGTGATCTCATCCGGGACTCCGAACAACATTCGGTCACCAATCACATAACTCATATAATACTATATCATCATCGAACCTTAAGTGTGCGGACCCTACGGGTTCGGGTATGATGTAGACATGACCGAGACAACTCTCTGGTCAATAACCAACAGCGGGACCTGGATGCTCATATTGGTTCCTACATATTCCACGAAGATCTTTATCGGTGAACCTCATATGACAACATACGTTGTTCCCTTTTGTCCGGCGGTATGTTACTTGCCCGAGATTCGATCGTCGGTATCTAATACCTAGTTCAATGTCGTTACCGGCAAGTCTCTTTACTCGTTCCGTAATACATCATCTTGCAACTAACTCTTTAGTCACGGTGCTTGCAAGGCTTCTGTGATGCTGTATTACCGAGAGGGCCCAGAGATACCTCTCCGATAGTCGGAGTGACAAATCCCAATCTCGATCCATGCCAACTCAACAAACACTTTCGGAGATACCTGTAGTGCACCTTTATAATCACCCAGTTACGTTGTGACGTTTGATACACCCAAAGTATTCCTACGGTATCCGGGAGTTGCATGATCTCATGGTCAGAGGAACGTGTATTTGACATATTGAAAGCAATAGCAATAAACTGAACGATCATTTGCTATGCTAACGGTTGGGTCAAGTCCATCACATCATTCTCCTAATGATGTGATCCCGTTATCAAATGACAACTCATGTCCATGGTCAGGAAATCTTGACCATCTTTTGATCAACGAGCTAGTCTAGTAGAGGCTTACTAGGGACTCAGTATTTGTCCATTATCAACACATGTATTAAGTTTCCAGTCAATATAATTCTAGCATGAATAATAAACCATTATCATGAACGGAGAAATATGATAATAAACACTTTATTAATTGCCTCTAGGGCATATTTCCAACAGTCTCCCACTTGCACTAGAGTCAATAATCTAGTTTACATCTCCATGTAATTAACATCCAATCAGTTCTAGGACTGATCATGTTTTGCTTGTGAGAGAGGTTTTAGTCAACGGGTCTGCAATATTCAGATCCGTGTGTTCTTGGCAAATCTCTATGTCATATGTAGATGCTGCTACCACACTGTGCTTGGAGCTACTCCAAAAACGACTGTCCCACTTAACGTATCCGGTCTGAGACTCATAGTCTTCCAGATCGGTGTTTAAAGCTTGCATCGACGTAACCCTTTACGACGAACTCTTTATCACCTCTATTCCCCGAGAAATTCTTCCTTAATCATCTTAAGGATATACTTTGACCGCTGTCCAGTGATCCACTCCTGGATCACTTTCGTACCTCTTTGCCAGACACATGGCAAGGCACACAGCATGGCATACTTTATAGAACCTATGGCCGAGGCATAGGGGATAACCTTCATCTTTTCTATTTCTTCTGCCGTGGTCGAGATTTGAGTCTTACTCAATTTCACACCTTGCACCACAGTCAAGAACTCTTTTTTGACTGATCCATTTTGAACTTTCTTCAAACTTGTCAAGGTATGTGCTTCGTGAAAGTCCTATGAGGCGTCTCAATCTATCTCTATAGATTTTGATGCCTAACATGTAAAACAACTTTTACCTAGATCTTCAAGTCTTACTCCACTTCACACCAGCCAAGAACTTATTTCTTTTGAATTGATCCATTTTGAACTTCTTCAAAATCTTATCAAGATGTGTGAACTTTTATCAGGTGTCTTGATCTATCTCTATAGATCTCGATGCCCAATCCGTGGATAACTCAAAAACAAGTTTTTATTGAAAAACTCCTTTCAATTAATTCTTCATGCTTTCTAGAAATTCTACATCATTTCCAATCAACAATATGTCATCCACATATACTATTAGAAATGCTATAGAGCTCCCACTCACTTTCTTGTAAATACAAGTTTCTCCATAAACTTGTATAAACTCAAACGCTTTGATCACTTCATCAAAGCGAGTATTCCAGCTCTGAGATGCTTGCACCAGTCCATAGATGGATCGCTGGAGCTTGCATATTTTGTTAGCGCCTTTAGGATCGACAAAACCTTCCGGCTGTATCATATACAATTCTTCCTTAAGGAATCCGTAAAGGAATGCCATTTTGACGTCCATTTGCCAGATTTCATAATCATAAAACGCGGCAATTGCTAACATAATTCTGACAGACTTTAGCATCGCTACGGGTGAGAAAGTCTCATCGTAGTCAACTCCTTGAACTTGGTGATAACCTTTAGCAACAAGTCGAGCTTTATAGACGGTGATATTACCATCAACATCCGTCTTCTTCTTAAAGATCCATTTATTTTCAATAGCTCGCCGTTCAACGGGCAAGTCTACCAAAGTCCACACTTTGTTCTCATACATGGATCTAATCTCGGATTTCATGGCCTCAAGCCATTTGTCGGAATCCGGGCTCGCCATCGCTTCTTCATAGTTCGTAGGTTCACCGTTGTCTAACAACATGACCTCCAAGACAGGATTGCCGTACCAATCTGGTGCGGAGCGTGTCCTGGTTAACCTACGAGGTTCTGTAGCAACTTGATCCGAAGCTTCATGATCATCATCATCTACTTCCTCTCTGGTCTGTGTCGGTGTCACAGAAATTTCTTTCTGTGGCGTACTACTATCCAGAGGAGGTACAATTACCTCATCACGTTCTACTTTCCTCCCACTCACTTCTTTCGAGAGAAACTCTTTCTCTAGAAAGGATCCATTCTTAGCAACGAATACTTTGCCTTCGGATCTGTGGTAGAAGGTGTACCCAACGGTCTCCTTTGGGTATCCTATGAAGACGCACTTATCCGCTTTGGGTTCGAGCTTATCTGGCTGAAGCCTTTTGACATAAGCATTGCATCCCCAAAGTTTCAGAAACGACATCTTAGGTTTCTTGCCAAACCACAGTTCATACGGTGTCGTCTCAACGGATTTAGACGGTGCCCTATTTAAAGTGAATGCATCTGTCATTAATGCATAACCCCAAAATGATAGTGGCAAATCGGTAAGAGACATCATAGAACGCACCATATCTAATAGAGTACGATTACGACGTTCGGACACACCATTACGCTGTGGTGTTCCAGGTGGCGTGAGTTGTGAAACAATTCCACATTGTCTTAAGTGATTGCCAAACTCGTAACTCAAATATTCTCTTCCACAATCAGATCGTAAGAACTTTATTTTCTTGTTACGATGGTTCTCTACTTCACTCTGAAATTCTTTGAACTTTTCAAATGTTTCAGATTTATGCTTCATCAAGTAGACATAGCCATATCTACTCAAATCATCTGTGAACGTGAGAACATAACGATATCCACTGCGCGCCTCAACACTCATCGGACCGCATACATCGGTATGTATTATTTCCAATAAGTTGGTTGCTCGCTCCATTGTTCTGGAGAACGGAGTTTTAGTCATCTTGCCAATAAGGCACGGTTCACATGTCTCAAATGATTCATAATCAAGAGATTCCAAAAACCCATCTGCATGGAGTTTCTTCATGTGTTTAACACTGATATGACCTAAGCGGCAGTGCCACAAATATGTGGTACTATCATTATCTTTTGGCATTTGTGTTATGAACATGTGTATTACTACGATCAAGATTCAATAAACCTTTCATTTTAAGTGCATGATCATCAATGATATTATTCAAATAAATAGAATAACAATTATTCTGTGAAATTGAATAACCATCTTGCAATAAACACTATCAGATATAATGTTCATGCTTAACGCAAGCACCAAATAACAATTATTTAGGTTCATCACTAATCCTGAAGGTAGAGAGAGCGTGGCGATGGTGATCACATCAACCTTGGATACACTTCCAATGCACATCGTCACCTCGTTCTTAGCTAGCCCTCGTTTATTCCGAAGCTCCATGTTTCAAGTTGCAAGCAACTGAACAAGTATCAAATACCCAGGTGCTCCTACGAGTACTAGTAAGGTACACATCAATAACATGTATATCAAATATCTTTGTTGACATTGCCAGTCTTATTATCTGCCAGTTACTTTGGGGAAGTTCCGCTCCCTGTGACATTTCCCTTTGCAATGGGAGCACTAAGTCTCGTGTTTGGTTCAGCCTTGGGTTTCTTCGTGTGAGCGGCAACTGTTTTACCGTTCTTCTTGAAGTTCCCTTTTCTTTCCCTTGCCCTTCTTGAAACTAGTGGTCTTATTAACCATCAACACTTGATGCTCCCTTTTTGATTTCTACATCCGCAGCTTGTAGCATCGCGAATAGCTTAAGGATCTTCTATCCCTTGCATGTTTATAGTTCATCACGAAGATCCAGTAGCTTAGTGATAGTGACTAGAGAACTCTATCAATCACCACTTTATTCGGAAGTCTAACTCCCACTTGATTCAAGTGTTTGAAGTACTCAGACATTCTGAGTACATGCTCACTAACGAAGCTGTTCTCCTCCATCTTGTAGCTATAGAACTTGTCGAAGGTGTCATACCTCTCGACCCGGGTGTGAGTTTGAAAAACAAATTTTCATCTCTTGGAACATCTCATATGCTCCGTGTTGCTCAAAACATATTTGGAGCTCCGGTTCTAAGCCGTAAAGTATGGCGCACTAAACTATCGAGTAGTCATCTTTTCTTGTCTGCCAGACGTTCACAACGTCCTCAGACAAAGCCATAGGGGTTGGTCACCGAGCGGTGCATCAAAGACATAAGCCTTCTGTGCAGCAGTGAGGACAATCCTCAGAATACGGACCCAGTCCGCATAGTTGCTTCCATCACCTTTCAACTTAACTTTCTCTAGGAACATATTAAAAATACAGGGGAGCTACAGCGTGGTCTATCGATCTACAACATAAACTTGCTAAGACACTTTTGACTATGTTCATGATAATTGAAGTTCAATTAATCAAATTACTTAAGAACTCCCACTTAGATTAACATCCCTCAAGTTGTCTAAGTGTAACATGATCCACATCAACTAAACCACGTCTGATCATCACGTGAGGTGGATTAGTTATCAATGGTGAACATCTTTCATGTTGATCATATCTACTATATGACTCATGTTCGACCTTTCAGTCTCTTGTGTTCCGAGGCCATATCTGTATATGCTAGGCTCGTCAAGTTTAACCCAAGTATTCTGCGTGTGTAAAACTGGCTTACACCCGTTGTATGCGAACGAAAGAATCCATCACACCCGGTCATCACGTGGTGCTTAGAAGCGTCGAACCTTCGCAATGGTGCATACTAGGGGAGAACACTTATCTTGAAATTTAGTGAAGGGATCATCTTATAATGCTACCGTTGTCCTAAGCAAAATAAGATGCATAAAAGGATTAACATCACATGCAATTCAATATATATGTGACATGATATGGCCATCATCGTCTTGTGCTTTTGATCTCCATCAGCAAAGCACCGTCATGATTTCCATCGTCCCCGGGTTGACACCTTGATCACCATCGTAGCGTCGTGACACCTTGATCTCCATCGTAGCGTCGTGACACCTTGATCTCCATCATAGCGTCGTGGTCGTCTCGCCGATTATTGCTATTACTACTACTACTGCTAACTCATAGCGGTAAAGTAAAGCAATTACATAGCGTTGGCATTGCATACAATAAAGAGACAACCATAAGGCTCCTGCCGGTTGCCTGATAATTTACAAAACATGATCATCTCATACAACAACTTATATCACATCATGTCTTGGCCATATCACATCACCAGCATACCCTGCAAAAACAAGTTAGACGTCCTCTACTTTGTAGTTGCAAGTTTTACGTGGCTGCTACGGGTTTGCAAGAACCGTTCTTACCTACGCAAAACCACAACGTGGTGTAGTGATTGCTTTTTGATCTTCTAAAAGAACCCTCTTCATTGAAACCGATTCAACTAAAGTGAGAGAGACAGACACCCGCCAGTCACCTTTATGCAACGAGTGCACGTAGCGGTGAAACCTGTCTCGCGTAAGCGTACGCGTAATGTCGGTCCGGACTGCCGAATCAAGTAACAACTAGTAACGGCAAGCAATATGTATACACCCACGCCCACAACTCGTTTGTGTTCTACTCGTGCAAATCACATCTACGCATAGACCTGGCTCTGATACCACTGTTGGGGAACGGAGCATGAAATTCAAAAAATTTCCTACGCTCACACAAGATCTATCCATGGAGATGCATCGCTACGAGAGGGGAGAGTGTGTCTACGTACCCTCGTAGACTGTTAGCGGAAGCGTCTCACAACGCGGTTGATGTAGTCGAACAATCCTTCGAGCTCCACAGATCGAGTACCGAACGTACGGCACCTCCGAGTTCTACACACGTGTGGCTCGGTGACGTTCCTCGCCTTCTTGATCCAGCAAGATGTCGAGGTAGTAGATGAGTTCCATCAGCACGACGGCGTGGCGACGGTGATGGTGAAGTGATTCCGGCAGGGCTTCGCCTAAGCTCTCCGAAAATATGACCGAGGTGGAAAACGGAGATCGGGGCACCGCACACGGCTATGGGACAATTGTGTGTCTCCAAGGGGTGCCCCTCCTCTGTATATAAAGGAGGGAGGGGTGGAGAGGCAGCCAAGGGGGCGCACCAAATAGGAGGAATCCTACTTGGGGTCCTCCCAATTCGGCCTCCCCCTTTCCTATTCCTATTCGGAGTAGGAAGGAAAGAGGGGAAAGGGGGGGGGGGGGGAATCCTATTCCCTTTTTTTTTCTTTCCTTCTTCCCCTTTCCTTCTCCAATTCGGCCAGCCCATATGGGGGGGCGCACCAGCCCCTTAGTGGCTGGTGTGTTTCCCCTCTTGGCCCATAAGGCCCATATCTTTTGCCGGGGGTGCCCGGAACCCCTTCCGGTGACCCGATATCACCCGGAACACTTCCGGTGTCCGAATACCATCATCCAATATATCAATCTTTACCTCTCGGACATTCCGAGACTCCTCGTCATGTCCGTGATCTCATCCGGGACTCCGAACAACATTCGGTCACCAATCACATAACTCATATAATACTATATCGTCATCGAACCTTAAGTGTGCGGACCCTACGGGTTCGGGAATGATGTAGACATGACCGAGACAACTCTCTGGTCAATAACCAACAGCGGGACCTGGATGCTCATATTGGTTCCTACATATTCCATGAAGATCTTTATCGGTGAACCTCATATGACAACATACGTTGTTCCCTTTTGTCCGGCGGTATGTTACTTGCCCGAGATTCGATCGTCGGTATCTAATACCTAGTTCAATCTCGTTACCGGCAAGTCTCTTTACTCGTTCCGTAATACATCATCTTGCAACTAACTCTTTAGTCACGGTGCTTGCAAGGCTTCTGTGATGCTGTATTACCGAGAGGGCCCAGAGATACCTCTCCGATAGTCGGAGTGACAAATCCCAATCTCGATCCATGCCAACTCAACAAACAGTTTTGTAGATACCTGCAGTGCACCTTTATAATCACCCAGTTACGTTGTGACGTTTGATACACCCAAAGTATTCCTACGGTATCCGGGAGTTGCATGATCTCATGGTCAGAGGAATGTGTATTTGACATATTGAAAGCAATAGCAATAAACTGAACGATCATTTGCTATGCTAACGGTTGGGTCAAGTCCATCACATCATTCTCCTAATGATGTGATTCCGTTATCAAATGACAACTCATGTCCATGGTCAGGAAATCTTGACCATCTTTTGATCAACGAGCTAGTCTAGTAGAGGCTTACTAGGGACTCAGTATTTGTCCATTATCCACACATGTATTAAGTTTCCGGTCAATACAATTCTAGCATGAATAATAAACCATTATCATGAACGGAGAAATATGATAATAAACACTTTATTAATTGCCTCTAGGGCATATTCTAACAATTGACATTCTGGGTCCTGTATTTCTACACAATATGTTCCCCGTTGAGAGGTTCATGAGAGTCTTAAAGAAATATATTCATAACCGTGCTAGGCCAGAAGGAAGGATCTCCAAGGGCCATGAAACAGAGTAGGTTATTGAGTTTTGTGTTCACTTTATTCCTGACCTTAAGCCGATTGGTGTTCCTCAATCGCGGCATGAGGGGAGACTGAGTGGAAAAGGCACGCTAGGACCGAAATCAATAATATGTAGGGACGGGCATTCTTGGGCGCAAGCACACTATACAGTTCTACAAAGTTCTACCTTGGTGGCCCCGTATATCGAGGAACACATAGATATTGTACGCTCCAAGAACCCGGAGCAGTCTGACCCCTGGATTAAACGTACACACATGGCGACTTTTAGCGGTTGGTTGCAAACACATCGCATGAATGACACCATTGTTGGAGATAAGCTGTACTTGTAGGCCAGGACACCATCTTTGACTGTATTGACATTCCAAGGGTACGAGATAAATGGGAATACATTTTACACGATCGCCCAAGATAAAAAGAGCACCAACCAAAACAGTGGTGTCCGCTTTGATGCAGCAAACACCAATAGGGAAAAGGACACATATTATGGTTACATAGATGAGATATGGGAACTTGACTATGGACGTGATTTTAAGGTCCCTTTGTTCCGGTGCAAATGGGTCAATCTGACAGGAGGCGGGGTAATGGTAGACCCGCAGTACGGAATGACAACAGTGGATCTCAACAATCTTGGGTACACAGACGAACCATTCGTCCTAGCCAATGATGTGGCGCAGGTTTTCTATGTGAAGGACATGTCTACCAAACCGAGAAAAAGAAAAGATAAGGAAGCGAATACATCATACGATGAGCCAAAGCGCCACATAGTTCTTTCAGCGAAAAGAAACATCGTCGGAGTGGAGGACAAGACAGACATGTCAGAAGATTATGAAAAGTTTGATGAAATTCCTCCCTTCACAGTGAAGACTGACCCAAGCATCCTATTAAATGATGAAGATTATCCATGGTTACGGCGCAATAAGCAAGGGACACACGCGAAGAAAAAGTGAAGACTTTCTCTCTAGTGAGTTTCCGGACTTATAGCTGGAAAATCCCAAGTTTTGCAAGATTCCACCCCTAGTGGCATCTGTTTTAATTTTTGGTAAATGTATGTTTCTTTCCTTGTACAAATATGCAGGCATATCTCATGAACATCCAGGCACCTTTATATTATCTTACATCAGGAGTACAACCCCACATCATGAGTATGTTGGGTTATACCCAAAGGGCTTTAGATTCCGGAAGAAAGATTTTGACAGCATTGATCGGCTTGTGTCATATTTTCAAAAACATATTGACAAACCACCACCTGATGCTGGCCCTTCAATGCGAAATATTGCGGCAATGGTACCTATGAAAAATAACTTGATAGAACTATTTGTCACTATCTCATGAAAATCCATATAATCAAACATTGCATTCATATAAGCATTCACTCTAGCAAGCATTCTAGCAATCAAAATACAATCAATGAATAACGCAATAAAGAAAACTATAAGAAAAAGCAAATAGAAAACAAAACAAAATACTAAACTAATAACTTAACAAAAAAGAAAATATAACATTATTAGGTTAACAAAAAGTATTTCATAATATTCTTCAATAGCAAAAAGAATCAACAAAAAGCTTTTATAAAACTCTAGTTATGATCAAAATAATATTAACTTAGAATTAACATAATATAATTTGGAAAAAGATTAACAAGAAAACATAAACTAAAATAATTAAAACAAAGGAAAAAGGTATAAAACTAAAAGAGCTAAACATAATCTGTTTTTGATTAAAACACCAGGTTTGTCCCGGTTGGTGGCACAAACCGGGACTAAAGGCCAACCTTTAGTCCCGGTCGTAGCCACCAACCGGGACTAAATGCCTACCCTTTCGCGCCCTTTTGGCTGCCAAAAATTAGCTTTAGTCCCGGTTGGTGGCTCCGACCAGGAGTAAAGGTAGGCCTTTAGTCCCGGTCGGAGCCACCAACCGGGACTAAAGCTCGAGGTATTTAACCGCCCCGGCCATCTTCCTCCCCCAATATTCTCCATCTATCTCGCGACGCCGCAGGCATGCCCCGACGCCGAACCACACCACGCCGCCGCCAGGCTGCCGGAGATCGCTCCCTCCCCCCGTCGCCGACGTCCATAGCCGCTCGTCGCTGACGCCGGACCTCCTCGCCCTCCTCCCCGAGCCGCGTCACCGAGCCTCGCCGCCCCCCCGCTCCCCGGCTAGCTGTGAGCCACCGCCGTTCCCCTCCTCCTCCTACCCCCCCCCCCCCGCGGTCACCGACGCCGACGCCGCCCGCGCTCAGGCCGCTCCGACGCCGCCCGCCTAGCTGTCTTTTTTTTTCCTTTTTTTTATTTTTGTCTCAGTCAAATATACCCTAGATTCACAGATTTTCAGTGAGCATTATCAATGTTGAAGAAGGAGTGATCTTAATGGACAGAAAAAAATTATAAAGTTTGATGCAAATTTTTTTGCGGGAGAAAGTTTGATCAAGTTATCGAAAACAATTTAAATTTTCGCAATAAAAAATATATATGTTATGAAAACATATTGAGTGATAATTCTAATGGTATTGATTTTGTATTGTGGATGTTAATATTTTGTATATAAACTTGGTCAATATTTTGTATTGATTTTGTTGCATGTCATTTTTGCAAAAGATGCCATTTTGTCATTTTTGTGTGATTTAATGCAAGCATCATATGAGGTAGCTTTGAACATGAAAGAAGAGAATTTTTATGTCTTCTTGCTGGTAGAATTTAGTTCAAAAGAATTTAAGTGGAAGGAGTCCCCGATGATCGCCGGTGAAAAGAGTCCCCGACGATCGCCGGTGAAGAGTCCTCACCGTTTCCTTCCCGATATTTTGGGTTGCCGGAGGAGTCCCGACGATCGCCGGAAGAGTCCCCGACGATCGCCGGTGAAGAGTCCTCACCGTTTCCTTCCCGATATTTTGGGTTGCCGGAGGAGTACCGACGATCGCCGGAGGAGTCCCCGACGATCGCCGGTGAAGAGTCCTCACCGTTTCCTTCTCGATATTTTGGGTTGCCGAAGGAGTCCCCGACGATCGCCGGTGAAGAGTCCTCCCCGTTTCCTTCCCGATATTTTGGGTTGCCGGAGGAGTCCCCGACGATCGCCGGTGAAGAGTCCTCACCGTTTCGTTCCGGTAGAACCGTAACTCCGATCGAGACGTTCTTTATATGCATTTGTTTCGATTTCTCTTGTAGATTATGTTTTGCCATCATCATACATGTTAAAATAAATAAACTTGTTGTTCTGTCCAGAATGCTAAAACTGTATAAAATGCATATGAAATAACTTGCAAGTGATTGCAGAAACTATGGATCCGGAACACGCCAGAGACGAAGAACAAGAAAACATGTTGGAGGAAGTAATCCGCGACGGAGATGATGATATCACCTCACATTTTCTGAATGACTCCGGTGAGGGAATGGATGGTTTCGGTGAGAGAATGGAGCGATAAGATGATGGCTCCGGTGTTGGAACCTTAATTATTACAAAGTCCGGCGAGGTATATTAATTATGCCTCTGCTGACTAGATGCATTAATTGATTTGTATATACATATATTAACGCTTCTTTCTTCTTTTAGCCCTCCGGATCGAGCCAATCTTCGATAAAGAAACGAGGCCCGAAAAAAAGGTTGGGCGATAATGAAAGGTTCAAGATCAAAGAAGTCGATGCAGATGGCAAACCGATTGCTCCCAAGCGGAACGCAGATGCATTTATAAGTCAGTGCGGAGTTATTGTTAGGGACAGCATCCCGATCTCCATTCAAGAATGGAATAAGCCAAAGGCGGACGATGGAGTTACTTATGTCGAGGATAGATGCAAAGAAATGCTTTGGAATACGCTCATGACAAATTTCACCCTACCGCCAGAGGTGGATCCAAATAACCCAGTTATAGAGCGAAAAGTCAAGTCGTGGGCTCTTAAGAAGATGGCCGCACAATTCTACAACAGGAAGAAAAGATTAAACCAAGACTATGTCCAGAAAGACAAGACTCCAACATTCACCGGAGCACATGAGAAGTTAAAAGATCACTGGGACGTATTTGTGAAGTACAAGAAATCGGATGAATCTAAGAAAAGGTCAGAAAGAAATAAGATAAATGCTGCAAAGAAAGAATATCACCATGTTACGGGGTCAGGTGGCTACAAGGTTGCCAGGCCTAAGTGGGAGAAAATTGAGAACGACCTGATTGCTAAAGGGATCGATCCAGAGCCATTGCTGTGGATCGAACGGGCAAGGACTTGGTTCTACGGGCATGGGGGGACGTTGAACCCAGAGACAGGGAAGTGTATTTATACAAAAGAGCAACTTGCAACACCCGTCAAAGCCCTTCAAGCTGCAATGAAGGACGTGCAGGACGGGAAGTTCATTCCCGACAGAGAGAACGACGAGCTGACACGGGCCCTCGGGAATGCTGAACACAGTGGACGAACACGAGGCACATCAGGCTCCGTTCCGTGGAAGGTTGGGTTTCCCGACTGCAGTGACACTTACAGAAGCCGAGGAAGAAAAAAGAAACATGATGTAGACCGGCTGCAGAAGGTAGAAGAAATAGTAGCGTTGCAGCAGAAGCAAATAGAGGCACTTACCAGCCAGCGAGCTACCGGCCCAACTCAGCGGCACGAAGAACCTTCATTCGAGACTGCCGGCCCAGCAGCTCAGCGGAAAAGCAGCATGGCTTCCACGGAGCTCGTTCGTCCCATAGATGATATCACGGCTCCTCGCTACCCGGTGGATGATATCACGCAGAGGGAACATTGTGATCTACATGCGAAATGCATGAACATATCTGTGAAGGTGGCGGTTGGCTTTGCCTTACCTCCTGTACCTGATGGAACTTACCATTGCTCTCCGATTCTAGATGGCTATGCTGTTGTCGGGGTGGATGAAGTTATGAACGGATTTGAGCAGCTGGAGCTTGAAATCCCTACAGGTGAAGGGGATACTGAACTGGGAGATGCCAGAAGGAGTACCATTCTATGGAGAAAGGAACACATCGTGCTTCCACATTGGACGCCGCGTCAGCAGACTCCGCCGGAGGAGGCCCCTCAGCAGACTCCTCATAGTACCAATCCAGCTCTATCTCCGCTGCCTCAGCCGTCTCCGCCGCGTCAGTAGACTCCGCTGCCTCAGCCGTCTCCGCCGCGTCAGCTGTCTCCGCCGCGTCTATCTCCGCCGGAGGAGGCCCCTCAGCAGACTCCGCTGCCTCAGCCCCGGCGGAAGAGAACCGCCGCTCCGGCGGCTAGTAGTATAACTGCGAAGAAATCCAGAGCAGGTACAATAAGCGTCAAGGAGGCTCCTGCCAAGTTACCATACCAACTGAGTGATGAGGAACTCAAGAAGGTCTTGGATGGCGATGTGAAACGCCAGCTTGCACCGACACGGCCCGAGCGAAAGGAGAAAATAGATCCGGCAAAAGCGAAGCGCTGTCTGGAAAGCCTTATGCGACCACCGCCGCCTCCGCTGCTATGAAACTATGACCGCTCTATTATCAAGTCACATAAAGAACAACAGTGGTCGGGAAGTAGTAGTAGTGCAAGGGGGAAAACAATTCCCCAGCTCGGAGAACAGAAAAACCAATCGTGCCCCCCGCTCAAGGTGTCTTCCGATATCGTTATTGATCCGGAGGTTGCTTTCACTCTTGGTCAATACTTAGGCGAGCATGGAGAGTTCCCCATGGCTGATTCAGCCTTTAGATACGAGCACGGGAAGCCTCTCGTCAGACCTGAGGAGCTCCCGCATCTACCAACACAAATGCGAAGATTGCATGAGTCGTACATGAAAGCCTCAAAGGAAGGGAGCAACATGATCTTTGTGGGAATTACAGATGAGCATTTCTTCAATGGAGTCGAGGAGATGTACATTGAATTTGATGAATTATTTCATTTATACAATCAAGACGCCCTCGACAAAACTATCGTCAGTTGCTATTGTCTGTAAGTATTATTTATGTAATTAAGTCTCTAGCTCAGCTCGTTCATTGCATGTATAATTATCCTCACTATATTATGCAGATTGAAGATTTTCGAATGCAAAAGAGGACAAATCTATGACATTGGGTTCATTAACCCAAATACCGTACATGAATTTATGGTAGCAAACAACGCCAAGGATACAGCGAAAAACTTGCTAAAGGAGTTAATTGGACAACAAACCAGAAGGGAAATACTATTTCCTTACAACTTCAAGTGAGTGTTATTGTCTTGTGCACATTCTGTTTCGCTTACTCGAGGTTAAGTGTAATTGATGAGTTATGCGTGCGCAGGTTCCACTTTATTCTGCTAGTCATTCAGCTTGACGCAGGAGTAGTAATTGTCATGGACTCGAAACGTAAAGACCCTGAGATGTGGGCGGACATGCGTGAAATGCTCCAGAAGTAAGTTCAATCATTATCGCACTATATCGGCAACTTTCGTTCATTTCCTGATATCAAGTAATTAATAACTCCTTTATTCATTTTCTTTGCCGGGCAGGGATTGGAAAGATTTCACCAAGCAGGCTAGGGGTGAATGGAAAAAGGAGCTGTGATTTCGACGCCCCAAAGTAAGTAGTACTAGCTAGTTCCGCGCATCTCTCTTTGATTCTAGTTTCAATACCATTATCATGCTTGATTATTATTTTGATTGAACTCTATTCTCGTAAAGTGGTTGAGGCAGGAAGACGGGAATAATTTATGTGGATACTACGTTTGCGAGTTCATTCGCCAGACGACCTGTGAGAAGGGCAGAATTTTAGAACAACTTGAAGTACGTAAACAATATTCACAATTTTATTTTATTACCGTCAATTGTGTTGACTTTCATTCATTCATATATATATATATATATATATATATATATATATATATATATATATATATATATATATATTGACCCCCTTCTTTAAATTAGATCCAACGGCAGCGGGACGAACTCCTACCAAAAGATCGCATATGAGCAATTTAAGAGGAATTGGCGGGATTCTTACTTGAAGAGGTCATACATACAGAGGGAGAATACCATCGGGAATTGGAATGCGATTTTGGCAACAATTAGATATTTGGGATCGTAAGAGATGTTATATTGTATATATGCATGAACGTGTACTATATGTAGTAGTGTCGAATAGATATACGAAAACTTGTTGTTCGACCAAGCACGGAGAAAGAGAGGTCACTTCTCTATATTCATGACAATGTTGTGTAATGGTTCCTTCATTGCTATATGTAGTAGCTAGCGTCGAGTTGAATGGAAAACATAAAATAAAAATAAAAACCCTAAATGAAACAGAATTGAATGGTAAACACAAAAAGAAAAGGGAAACACAATATGAAACCCCTAAACCCTCCAAAACCCTCCAAAACCCTAAACCCCTCCTTTGAAAAAAAAAACAGCGCTTGGCTGGGGCTGACGCGTGGCGGCCTTTTACTCCGGTTGGTGTTACCAACCGGGACTAAAGGTCCTCCTGCCTGAGCGCTGCGCAGCGGCCACGTGGAGCCCCTTTAGTCCCGGTTCGTAACACGACCGGGACTAAAAGTGGGGGCCTTTAGTCCCGGTTGCACAACCGGGACTAAAGGCCCTTACGAACCGGGACTAATGACCTGTTTTCTACTAGTGGGTAGAGATAAAAACAGTCCATGGTAAACAGATGGAGGTCGGAGACGAACCAATGTACAGCCGGACTTCGGTGTCAAGGGAGAGACCAGAGGGCAGAGGCGAAAAAATGAACGAGGTCGACCTGGGCACATGTCCAACGGTGTAGTTCCTGGGCGTCATGCCCGGCAACGACCTAGCCGTCGTCCGAGGCTGTGGTGCAACACGATGGTGTTAGTGGAGGGGTCGGAAGGCAATGGTGCCAGGCGGCGGCTGCGATCTGGCTGAGATGCGGTGGGAGTGCATGGGTGCGTATGACAACCTAGATGGGAGGATGCCCCCGTGGCAGGTGAGGAGATAACGCCGGGGCGAGGGAGGCGCGAGCAGCGTTGGTTGGCATCGGCGGGGTGAGGAAGGCGTATGGCGGCGTCAGGACGAGGAAAGGCGATGCGAGCTGAGATTTGTGCAGGGTGGCGCTAGGGTTTGGTAGGAGGACCATCTGTTTTCTGGTTTTTTGCGTTGGTCTGTGCGGGTGCGCGGTAAGAAAAACCAACGAAAAAAAATCGATAAAATCAACAACGTGAGGGGGAGCACGTACGTGGGTCGAGGGCGACGTAACGAAACGAACGACAACGGATTCACATTTTCCCCCTAAAAAAACAAAAGATTCGCCTTTTTAATATGAGGGTCCGTCTATATCTCATCTAGATGTGAGATACTATCTCACATCTAAGATGACGTCACAACTGTTTATGTGAACCACATGTAGACTTATTTCCCCTCTTCTTGTCCTTTTTTTTGTTGTCCAGCCCAGCACGTTATTGTTGTATCCAGGACCCGTCCATGGACATCTTCCCACCCAAGATAAAGCCTTGTCGTTGCTGCTGGGCCTTGTAGTAGTTGTTGGGCCCAGTATGTTTTAGTTGTTTTTTTTTGTTGCTCTTGTTTGATTCAGTCTGTCTTTGCTTGTTTTTGTTTGGTCTCTTGATCTCTGTAGTGCGACAAAAAATGGAAGAAAAAAATAAATGAAAATAAAAGCAATGAGAAAACAAAAAAGTGGGTGTAAAAAACAAAACAAAACAAAAACGCAAAAGTAAATGTTTATAGTTTTGTGATTGAAAAACCAGAAATAAGTACAGGAGAAGGTTCCTTCTTCGTTTGCTTTCAAATGGTCCTTCTTTGTTTTCTCTCATGACTCCTATTGAACTGCAGCAATTGAAAAAAATGGTGGGTTGTAAGAAAAAAGTGCTCTTAACTTTTACTATGCGAATAAAAACACAACGAAAATTATTACCAGTGTTTTCATTCCCTCGAACAGCAAGTTATCAGTTAGATCGACATTCATATGTTTTGCTTCACACTCAACGTCTTGAAGAAAATTGTTCCTGCCTTCATCAATAGTATTGGTGTTTGACTCACTGTAGTTAGTATCCATGTTGTAAGTTGAAGGTCCCTGTGTTTGTGTTTTTTTTTATTGCACCGACATCGCCAAAAAAACAACACAAAAAATGGAGTATTAAAAAAGAAAAAGCTCTTGCAGACTAATAACAACAAAAAATCATTACCAAAACAAATATGTTAGAAAAAGAAGGATTAAGAATAAATATGCGCTCTGTAGTACTGCGAAAATGCTGACTAGACACTCCGGACGCATCGCTGCAACCCGCCCCCAATTAACAAAATGCATAACATGTGGCAGCTTGCTTGTTTCAACCTGAAAAAAACATCCTACATTTCAATTGAAAATACGCCAGTGTATAGTCTGGATGCTATTGGTCTCAAAATGAACAAAATGTAGTGCTAGAGTGAAACCAATTGTCCATTTAACAAAACAAAAAGATAGTTGTAAACAATCATTTTCTGGAATGATGCATCACATAAAAAAATAAAAAATGTATTATAGGAGTTGTGCAAACAAAAAAGCAAGTTAGAATCTGAGCAGGTGATACAAAAATGATAAACAAAAGCTAGACTATCATCAAATTCAAAACTCTCAGAAAAGTCTTCGTCGGCTCTCTACTACTATATACTACTCATATAAACCTGTAAGTTCTGAACTGCTATGTCCACTTGTCCAGTGAGGTTTACTCTACAGGCTCCTATGGATCAAGTGCATGACTGCCACTGTAACGATTCCATCAAAAGTGAACAATGACCAGAGTTACCTACTTCCGGTTAGTCCATATGTAGTGGTTCTGCAAAAAATTGGTACTGACATTAAGACTGCTTGCTATCTAAATTAACCCGATCATATGACGAGTCGTGTATCAAAATGAAAGTCTAAACCAAAATAACCTATTTGTGACTTATGTAACAAAAATGCAGATGAAAAGAACTGGGGGACACAGCAGCACTAGTAATAGTTGATGTCGTCTAAATCCACAAATAAAGATGGCATATTTAAACAAACAAATATCCACAACTTCAGAAGTGGTGGCAAAGTAGTTCTACGTACGACAGGTAGCTGATAACAAAATTTAAACCTATTACAACTCTCAGCAATCACGAATTGTAAAACATGTGGCCAAGCAAGCATAAAAAAACAAGCAGTCGAGTTAGTAGTTATCATTATTTCAACGCACTAAACTTCTGTTCCTATGAGTGCAGCATTTTATTATCTAAACACACAAAAACCGGTAGCATGCTTTCCCCAAATGTTTGGAAGCATAAAAAAAATGCATACCTCCATGGTCATCGCCCTGGCCCCTGGGCTTCTCGCACCGTCTCTCCCCTCCAACTAGCCTTATATGTTCCTAAAAAATATTAAGATGTTTTCTAAAAAACCCGATTATACAAAAAGATGTGACTCAAAAAAAGGGTGTGCCCCGTTTTGTATACAACAATGGCATTTCGAAAAATCGGTTAAGAAACAAAATCAATGGGTCATGGATTAAAAACATGTAAAATGTTGGCTTTTTTGAAAGAAAAAAAAACATAACACTCTAAAAATTGGGTCCCCTAGACTTGGTTGCAATTCTTTCGAAAAACAAAATTGGGTTGAAGATGGTCTTGCAAAGTGGGACATTTAAAAAAAATGGGTGGGGCCAACAAAAAGACATAACAAAACAAAAAATCTTGAGCTACACTTGGGACGACAAAAACAGACTGGGATGAAGTTGGACGAGTTGGAGGTTGAAGTTGCAACTGGGACGACAAAAAAATAGCTGCGGGCCCGGTTGCAAGTTGAACGTGGATTTGTAACTAGGACAACTACAATTACTGGCCCGATTGCTAGTCGGGGTTGGACTTGCAGTTGGGACTCCCTACAAACTACGGCCCCCAATTGCGACACTAGGGTTTGACTTGCAACTAGAGCAACTACAACGTCAAGCCCCCATTTGCAAGTCAAGGGTGGACTTGCACCTAGGCAACTACGAACTACAAAGCCCAGTTGTGAGTCGAGGGTTGACTTGCAACTAGGGAAACTACAATTACAAAAGGCCAGTTGCAAGTCGATTGTGGACATGCAACTGGGGCACCTATACTACTACGTACAAAGGCCCAGTTACGAGTTGAGGGTTGACTTGCAACTAGGGCAACACTACAAGAAATATGCTAACTTGCGACCATCAATATTGGTCACTGAATGGTCATTATTTTCCATTTGTGACCTTTTTGTGACCAAAAACAGTTGGTCAAAAGCTGGCCGTCTTTAATGAAACTTAAGGACCTTCTTTGTGATATGGTCGTAGAAGGTTACGACCAAAATAAAAGGTCGTAGATTCTACGACCAATTATTTTTGTCACTGGTTGTCTGCCCAGGCCACGTCGGATCCAACTCGGTTGCCTTTTTGCGACCAATTGAATTGGTCGTTGATAAGAATCAGCACGGTCCAATTCGGTGTTTTACATGGGCCAATCCCAACAATTCGAGCTTTTTTTCAAGTCAATTCTTTTCGGCTACATGGGCCAAGCCCAATATTTCAGCTTCTTTCTTTTTGGGCCTTGGCCTTCTTACAATCAATTGATTTTCTATTTTCAGTCATTATATTTTGGAGCTGGTCCCACTAGTCAGATGGGTCCCACTAGTCAGATGGGTCCCACATGTCAGAAATTTCAAAATTGCTCAGATTATATTCATAAATGTGTTCCACTGGTCCAGTTACCATTTCACATCTTTTCAACATACATAATCACTATTTCAAACAGGACAGAACAAATATAATTCATCAAATAACACTACATTAGCCTTTTACAATCCGTTACAATATTACAATTTACAGTCTACTACAGAACCAAAAAACTCTTTGCGAAGTAGGGCTTCACTGCTTCGCACTTGGCTTCACGGCTTCACACTCCAAAAAAATTAGGCCTGGAGCTCCTGTAAAAGAGTGAACATAAAGGCTACCAGCATTAGAGTGTATTGAATTCCTTCGACGATCAGATTAAATAAAGGAAAACAAGTAAGAAAAGCACATACATGTTGTCCATGGAAGGCGAACGCACAGAACAACAGGTTCCAGCGACGGCAGTGAGAAATGTGGCTGTAGACACGAATACAAGGGAGACTTGAGCGCCAAGGGTAGATTTGCGCAGAGACAAACAAAGAGACAAACCACAGCCAGTTTGAGCGGCGAGCTGCTCACCTGTGTTGGGGAGTGGCGGAGATGTGCGTCGGCGTTAAGCAAAACAACAGCTCGGTTGAGTGCCAAGGGGGAGTAAGGTTGATCCAGAACCCAGGACACTCCAGACTGCAACTTTTCACAAGAACAGAATCACGACAGAGAAAATTATACAAGAACAGAGCATAGAAGCAGATTAATTATATGGAACCAAAAACTGAATCATTGCAGATCAGATTACACAGGAACAGAATGTAGAAGCAGATTATATGGCAGCAAAAACCAATCATTACGGAGCACATAATAATACATGAAGAGAAAGAAGCAACTATACAGGCCAAACCTGGACAAACCACAAACAACAACAGCACAACGGCAGAAGTAGCCCTGTTTGCATCATGTTGAACAGCACAAGCAGCCATATATGCATCGCAAACAAAGAACACTCGATCCAACATCTGAAGACATTGCAATGATTTCTAAGCACATCTAGCATACTAGATTCCGCAAAGAGCATAAGCAAACATGATACAATATCATTTGCATCACATCAACCAAATTATTCAGGCAGCACAGCATGCACATGAACAAAAACAGGTTCTGGGTCCTGTTTGATTCACCTAGTTGATGAGGGCGGCAGAGCGGGAGACGAGCTCGATGTCATTGCCATCGAGGACGATCTCATCCTTGACCCTCTCGGACCGCAAGATGGTGACTCCGTCGAGCATGTCCACCTTCCTCACCTGCAACCAAATCACAGCAGAAATCAGCCAACAGCGTCTCTGAACCCAAACCCTTGGTAAATCTCTGGCTTAACAAACAACACAGCCCAGGCCAGGCGTGACACAGACCAAACCAGAAGAATGATCAAGGCGCTCAACCAGCAAATCAGCCAGTAGCCACCGGCATTCCCAATCCCATCTCCGAACCCAACCCCTTGACTAATAATCTTAGATTCGCGGTGTCACACACAGCACAGTCCCATCCAATCCGATCCAATCCAATCGAATCGGCTAGGGTTTCCGATCAAAATTAACAATCTCTATCCATCAGACTGCTACAGCGACAAAATCATCTACGAGACAAAGGGAGGAAGCGGGCGCCCACCTTGTCGTTGAGGGAGAGTGGGGCCTGGAGGGGTGCGGCGGAGGAACCGGTGGTGGCCATGTCGGTCGGGGCGTCGTCATCCTCGTCCCCGTCCGCGTCGTCGGCGTCACTTCCGGCCCTGCAAGCATAACTACACGGTCATTCTACTTGAAAGCGGCAGCGCAATGAGAAAGAGGAGAAGGAAAGCGCGCGCGTAGGGGGGGGCTTACTCTCTGCCGAGTGCGATTTTCATCATGGCATCCTCGATCTCCTCCTTGGTGGGCGGCTCCGCCTCGATGGGGACGCTCTTGGCGGCGCCCCTGGGCCAACGAGGACATGGCGGAGATTATTGCGGCCGAGCCGACGAGGGCACGCGGAGGGCAAGGTGTTCTCTGTGGACGCGGTGGGTGGCGCGCTCAAGTGGCGGGACGACCAGGGGTGGGGCGGAGAAGAGAGGGGGGAGAGTGAGGCCGGCGGCGAGGTTGGTATGGTGATGGGAGGAAGGGGGCGGTGGACGAGGGGGGCTTGGATTGGATCTGGGGAGAATGGAGGCGGCGGCGGCTGGAGTGGGAGGGGATCTGACTTAGGGTTTGGGTGGTTGGGCTGAGGGGGGTGAGAGCGACAAGGGGGATGTGGGCTGCCGTTGGATCCGGAGCATCCGATGGTGCTTAATCCATGATCCGCGTGAGATGCTTTTGGACCAATCACAACGGAGTACCCCTTTGATGACGTTATGACCATTCAAATTGGTCGTAATCGATTAAAAATAAAATGCTTAATCAGGTCAGCTATTTTATGGCCTAGCTAGGAAATTTATAAAAATAAAAAGAAAAGAAAAACCTTCGCATTGTGTCACCAAGTGTGACCTACTTTTCAGTAAAAATAACAAACTTTGAATAATACAAATATCTTAAAAAAATGTTCTTAGAAACGAGTTTTTTTTAAAGAGAATCATTTTTTGAGTAGCCGAGATGAATTTTTTTGGTGAAAACCTACCAAATATTTGTTGCAAAATTGAACCAAATCAATTTTCTAAAATATTAAGCCATATTTAATGTACAATTGATCAAATGGTTGGGTGTCAAAAGCTTTTGATCCACCTCTCGTGAAAAAGACAAATTTCCAACGATTCAGCAGTAAGCGGGTCAAATTTGAACTACAGCAGCCTCATAGTTTGCTCTTTATTTTTTCCAAAAATAATTTCTAGGTACATAAGTATCTATTTAATCAGAGAAACTCCAAAAGTTTTGCAAGATTCAACCCCTAGCTACGAACGGTCATGCCCGTCGTTTTGACCTCATTTTGAAACGGGCACAAGAAATTCAAAAAAATCAAAAAATTGAAAATCTTCGCATTGTGTCATTATATGTGACCTGGTTTCCAGAAAAAATAATAAACTTGTAATACGGCAATTATTTTAAAAAAGTGTTCTCAAAAATAAGTATCATGTGTGAAGATTCATGGCTTTCAAGGCAAATGATCAATCTTATGGCCACATTCATGGCATAATTTGTTCAAATGATCTCATATTTTGTACAAGGGTGCATCTTGGAATGGCAAATAATGTTGCCTAAGGAAGTTTTCATTTTCTTTGGACGAAAATTTCATTTTCCATTTTTTGAGTGCCCAAAATGAGTTTTTTTGTGAAGGACCTACCATATATTTGTTGCAAAATTAGACCAAATCAATTTTCTAAAATATTAGGCCATATTTAATGTACAATTGACCAAATGGTTGCGTGTCAAAAGCTTTGATCCACCTCTCATGAAAAAGACAAATTTCCGCCGATTCAGCTGGAAGCGGGTAAAATTTGAACTGCAGCTGCCTTATAGTTTGCTCTTTATTTTTTGCAAAAATCATTTCTAGGTACATAAGTATCTATTTAATCAGAGAAACTCCCAAAGTTTTGCAAGATTCAACCCCTAGCTACGAACGGTCATGCCCGTCGTTTTGACCGCATTTTGAAATGGGCACAAGAAATTCAAAAAAAAATCAAAAAAAATGAAAACCATCGCATTGTGTCATTATATGTGACCTAGTTTCCAGAAAAAATAATAAACTTGTAATATGGCAATTATTTTAAAAAAGTGTTCTCAGAAATAAGCTATCATGTGTGAAGATTCATGGCTTTCAAGCCAAATGATCAATCTTATGGCCACATTCATGGCATAGTTTGTTCAAATGATCTCATATGTTGCACAAGGGTGCATCTTGGAATGGCAAACAATGCTGCCTAAGGAAGTTTTCATTTTCTTTGGACGAAAATTTCATTTTCCAATTTTCGAGTGCCCAAAATGAGTTTTTTTGTGAAGGACCTACCATATATTTGTTGCAAAATTAGACCAAATCAATTTTCTAAAATATTAGGCCATATTTAATGTACAATTTACCAAATGGTTGCGTGTCAAAAGCTTTGATCCACCTCTCGTGAAAAAGACAAATTTCCGCGATTCAGTTGGAAGCGGGTCAAATTTGAACTGCAGCTGCCTTATAGTTTGCTCTTTATTTTTTCCAAAAATCATTTCTAGTTACATAAGTATCTATTTAATCAGAGAAACTCCAAAAGTTTTGCAAGATTCAACCCCTAGCTACGTCGTTTTGACCGCATTTTGAAACGGGCACAAGAAATTCAAAAAAAATCAAAAAAATTGAAAACCTTCGCATTGTGAAATTGAGTGAAAATTTGAAACTTTTTGAAACTTTAAAGAGAGGGAATGAAATGACTTTCTCAAAAACTTTCACTTTGCATTTTGATCTCCATGAATTCAAATTCATTTCATCACAAAAACCCTAGAGTGAAGATGATATGACTTCTTCCATTTAAAGAAATGAAAAGCGATTTGAATTTCATTTGAAATATTTTCAAACCAGAACTTCATGCCACTCAAGGATTTTTCAAAAGGGAAGATAATATGACTTCTTCAATTTGTGGAAATAGAGTGGGAAGTAGTAGGTCATTTCAAAATGGCATTTGAATTTATATTCAAAAATCCCTGACAAAAATACTTTGATCAAAAAGTATGAGAGTAGGTGAAATGACCCTTCAAAAAGTCAGAAGTAATATGCCAAAATATTTGAAAGTCAAATTTGAATTTTATTAGAATTTTTTTTTAAAATATTTTATAAAATATTTTATTTTGCCTCTATAAAAATGTTCATATTTTAGGATTTATTTTTCTCATCATTTTGATATATTATATACCTATATAAATTTGTTTTATTTGATTTTTTTTCTTTCTATCTTTGTTTAAAAGGGAAAAATGGCCGAAGCCCAGCAGGCCCAGCTCTTTCTCTCTCCCTCTTTTCCCCGGCCCACGGCCTGCTCCAGAGCGCGCCCGCACCGAATCGCCTCCGGATCGCCCACCCGATCCGTTTCCCCTCTCTCTCTCGCTGACGCGCGGGACCCACCCCGTCCGATCCCCTGAATCGCACGGTCATCTCACTCCTTGCTTCCCTCGCCGGATCCGATCGCCGCCGCGATCCCCTGCCTATTATACCTAGCCCCCTTCCCCACGAAGGGCACCACTATAAATCCCCGGTGCCCCTTGTCTCATTCCGCCCTTTCCCGACCCCGGAAACCCCCTGCACCGCCCACACGAGCTCGCCGAAGAAGCTCTCTGCAGCCGCGCCATTGTGGCCCTAGCCCACACTCCCGACCACCTCGCCGCCCCCTGACGCCACCTACGTGCTCGCCGAGAGCCCCTGCATCGCCCGGAGCCCCTCAACGTCGCCGGAAGCCACCAGGAGCGCCGCACCCGACCTCACTGAGTGCCACCTCCGCCCCGAGCTCGCCGCCGTCAACCTCCGTCGTCCCCAAGTTCATCAATGACCACCGCTGGACTCCCCGTGCTCGCCTGCGTCGCCTCGACCGCTTCCCCGCCCCTGAAGACCACCGGAGCGAGCTCCACGTCGACCACGGCGCCGCCCCAGTCGCCGTCGATGACCCCCTCTGTAAGACTCCGGCCACCCGCCCCTCTTTCTCTCGACGGCGACATCCACCACCGTTAGATCTGCATCGGACGTGTAAGATTAGACCGCGTTTTTTTTTATTTTGGCCGAAACGTTTTCTACTAGAAACCGGCCGCCCGCTCGTTTAGTTCCAACGCGCACATGCCCAAGCCAATCAGAAGATGCCACGTGTACCCCTATCCGATGCTTAGCCTTTTTTTCTTTTTCTGTTTTTATTTCTTTTTCAGAATTGTTTCTGTTTTTGATTTCTTTATATCTTTTATGTTTTAATTCCTTTTTGAGTGATTCTTTTTGAATTAGGTCAATAATTTTATAAAGTTTCTGTTTGTGCAATTGTATTTCAAATTTGAATTTTTTAAATTTGAATCTGATGAAATTTGTTCAAAACACCATTTTGGCCATATCCTGAGTTTTATAATATATTTTTAATTTATTATTTTTGCTACTATTTTTTTATTGATTTGTCTAGCCAGTAGCATTTAGTAGTTTATTTTTAGTTTATTTTAAAACTATTTTTGTTAGGTTTTATTAGGGACAAAACTATTTTTGTTGATAGTGGCAAAGTCATAGAATTTTATTAGTAGTTTTCTTTAGTGAATTTTCTTTTTGGAATTTCTCTTTGGATTTTCTTATTGATTTATTTATTAATTTATTTGTTGCTTTTATTGAGTGCTATTATGATTGTTAGTATTGATTGCTAGAATTGTTTGCTTATGTGAATACTATGGAGCTGAATATTGGCATGTGGCAATGATTTGGATTTGGAAGAGTTCCCAAAAAATTTGAGTGCAATAGGAGAGGTCTAGATAGCACTTGCTTTGCAATGTGCCAATCTGGCCAGAAAATAGAAATTGAAACTGGGCTCACATAGATGATTGGATTGAGCTGCAATTTGGAGGAGGATGATAATTTGGGCATATGAAGGCACTGTAAAAATTTCATACCATTTGGATAAATAAAAATGGTACTTCCTTCACAATGCTCTCCACTGAACAGAAAATTGAGAACAATATTGAGGGAAATTGGCTAAATTAAATGAGCTAAAATTTGGTGGAGGGAGATTCTATGGGCAGGGTCATGTCCTGGTAAATTTTCAGCAATTATAAAGCAACATAAAATATAGTTGCTTCACAAACTGAAAATATTACCAGAAACAAAGATTGGATGGTGAGCCCATATAGTTTGTTAGATGGGGCTCAAATTTTGAGGAGAGCTATGATTTGGGCATATAGAAGATGTGGCCAAAATTCAACGCATTACAATATGTCTAGCTAGTACTTCCTTCACAAAGCTTCTAGCTGAACAGAAAGTTTGGAAATTTGCTGACGAAGATTTGCTACGCAAATGGAGCTGAATTTTGTCATGAGGCAATGATTTGGATAGGAAAGAGTGCCCAACAATTTTGAGGGCAATCAAGAAAATATAAATAACACTTCCTTCACAAAGTGATGTTCTGAACAGAATAGGAAAATGAATATTCCTGAATTATTTTTGAACTAGGCAAGGAAGGTTTTTGACATATTTGAGGAAGATATGATCCAAATAATTTATGAGAATTTTTTGGGAATTTTGGGAATGACAGAAATGTAGGCTGCTGCACAACCTAGGGCAAAAATTGACACATGGACATGACACATAGGCAAAAATTGACACATGGACATGACACATAGGCAAAACAGATGAGGTGGCGCCTAGTCATAACAATGCACCACAATTTACAAGGTTATGGCCATCTATATTGGTCGTGATCAGCTAGAAATGACGCAGCGGACCAGTGATGTCTGCTTTACGACCATTTCGTGTAAGGAAATTACGACCTTTCTGACCAAAATGGTCGTTATGGTTTAGGGTTTGGAGCCCCCCGAATAGCTTACGACCAATTGGTCTCAAATGGTCATAGATTTATGACCATTTCTTCCAGGGTCACTGACAAGAGGTCACAAGTTGACATATTTCTTGTAGTGCAACTATACCTACAAAAAAAGCCTCAGTTGGGAGTCAAAGGTGGACTTGCAACTGGGGAAACTACAAACTACAAAGAAGACCCAGTTGTGAGCCGAGGATTGACTAGCAATTGGTGCAATTTCAACTTCAAGCCCTAGTTGCGAGTCGAGGATGAACATGCAACTGGAGCAACTACGCTACTACAAGCCCCAGTTGCGAGTTAATGGTGAACTTGCAATTGGGGTAACTACAACTTAAAAAAAGCACCCACTTGCGAGTGTATGGTGGACTTGCAATTGGGGCAACTACAACTAAAAAAGCCCGAGTTGCGAGTCGGGTGTGGACTTGCAACTGGAGCAACTACAAATATATAGCCCCAGTTGCAAGTCGATGGTGGACTTGCAGCTGAGCAACTAAAACTACAAAAGCCCTAGTTGTGAGTTGAGGGTGGACATGCAACTGGGGCAACTACACTACTACAAACCCCAGTTGCGAGTCGAGGGTGCACTTGCAACTCGGGCACATATAACTAAAAAAACGCCCCCAATTGCGAGTCGAGGGTTCACTTGCAACTGCGGCAACTACAATGCCAGTTGCGAGACGATAGTGGACTTGCAACTGGGGCAACTACAATGCCAGTTGCGAGTCGAGAGTCGACTGGCAACTGGGGCAACTGCAATGCCCGTTGTGAGTCGATAGTGGACTTGCAATTACAAAGGCCCAGTTGCAAGTCGAGGGTGCACTTGCAACTGGGTCAACTGCACTACTACAAGCCTAGTTGCATGTACACGGTACACTTGCAACTAGGGCACCTACAACTACAAAAAAAACTAGATGCGAGTCGAGGGTGCACTTTGAACGAGACAACTACAACTACAAAAAGTCCAGTTGCGAGTTAATGGTTGACTTGCAACTGGGGAAACTACAACTACAAAGCACCTAGTTGCGTGTCCAGGGGTGGGCTTACAACTAGGGCACCTACAACTACAAAGAGCCCAGGTTGCGAGTCGAGTGTGGACTTGCAATAGGTTTCAGATATGTAAGAGTTGCGATGGATGTGAACACTACCACACAAAAAACAGATCTGTATACACCTATCTTATGCCACTCCAATCCCGAGTTCTTGATCTTCCTACCTTAACAACAAAACCTTAAGATGCAATGAAAAACAAAAAAAGGGACAAAAAGGGAAGGAGCACTCATTTTGCCAGCATTCCCTGCCATCTCCGTCGCCTCACGTGTACCAGATCCAGTCGCCCCGCCTTCGGATTCGCGTCACTCGATAACGAAAGATCATGGGACGAAAGAGGAAGAGGAAAAGAGTAAGTGGTGACTAGACTAAGGAAATCGGCACGAGCCCTCCAAATTCTAATACACAGCCCAAAACAAACAACGAAGACTGACCGCAGCACGTGACTTGAGACACGTCCCAAAAAACAACTCAAAAAATGACCGGCTCTATCACCACCGAAGTAGAAAAAGGCCCAATGGCCGCAACAACGCATGCGGGCAATCGCGACACAGGAGCTATCACTAGTGCGTGAATTTTGCAGACAAACAAGGTCGGACGGTGGAAGATTTAGATGTGAGATAACTAAATCTCATATAGATGAGAGTTAGCAAAATCTGAAAAACAAAACTACTGGACCCCGGTTGCGAGTAGAGGGTGCACTCGCAACTGGGAGGTGAACAAACTACCCTAGTTTACGTGTAGGGTTTGAGTTGCAATTAGGACAACAAAAACACCTACGGACCAGTTGCGACTCGAACATGCACTTGCAACTGGGGCAACTATACTACTATAAAAGCCCTACACTACTAGGGAAAACCCTAGTAGTAGCGCAGGGTTTTTGCCTAGCAGTAGCGCGGGCGCGGGGCCCCGTGCTACTGCTAGGGCGCTACAGCTAACTTTTAGCAGTAGCGCCGGTCTGACCCCTCGCTACTGCTAATTCGGTTATCAGTAGCATTGGGTTGGACCAGCGCTACTGCTTAGTAGTAGCAGCGTGGGCTGTTACCCCGCGCTACTACTATTCGTCTGTATTTTATTTCTTTTGTTTTATACTGTATTTATACACTGTTATACAAATTTTGATACAGTAGCAATTAAGAGATTGTTATATCATTATCGCTGCAGTAGCGATGATCGTCCTACTAATCCAACTTGGTCACTTTGGATCCATCCACTTGAATCTAATCCGTTTTACTCCCACCCAATGATATAGTAACTCGTCATGATCATAATAACAACTCATCATCATCATCCTCATAATAACAACTCATCATCATCATCATCATCATAGTCATATAAGAACTCATCATCATCATCATGAAAATAATAACAACTCCTCCTCCTCCTCATCATAGTCATATAACAACTCATCATTTCTAGCACATTCTAGCACATTCTAGCACATAATTCATCATCATCATCATAAAAACAACTCCTCATCATCATCATAGTCATAAGCAACACTAGCTAATTGTTCTTAGCACATGATGAGTAGTAGCTAGGACCTACTCCTCTCTGATAGGTAAAATAGCATAAAACAGGCGAGCCCCTCCATCTCCATTATGGAGAATAGAGATCCACCTGTCTCCAATTTGTGGGTTGCGCACCATGTTGCCTCCAAGTAGTTCCTTGCGCGCATTCATTACTCTTCTCAATCCTTTGATTCTGATGTCTTCATCTCTTCGAGAAATCGAGTATGGACAGCGGAAAGTCCTAGCCAGATTTGGCCGTAAGCTAATAATATCCATGTCACCTTTGACATACATCAGAGGAGGCACACAATCCTTCAAGAGCTTCTGTTGAAGAACATAATAGTAACATAGTTAGCAATGTAATTTAGCTTAAGAAGAATGTATGCAAAAGATGGACTAGTGACACAATAGTAAAAAATCTTACCATGCTACCTCCATGGTTATTACCATAGTTCAACACGTGGACTAGTGGCATGTATTGACCATAATGTGGGCTAATTTCATAATTGATCTTGAAAGTCTCAACATCATTAATAAGTGAGACAAGATAATTTTTCTCCTCCCAATTTAGTTCGGAGCCACAACTGTAGTAGGTGTCTACTACCTTCCGTATATTTGTTGGAGAATGAAAACAAGCTGTCAACTATTTTTAAATAAACAATATAAATTACTTAACAAAATTGTTTGACAAACTCACATAGATCTGGAAGCATATCCGCATCGACCCAAATGTCGATATTATCTTCAATATCATCTTTAGGACGAATATCGAAGTTTATTTTCATATCCTCCTTAAATCCATATGCCTTGCATAGTCCTCTCCAATTAGAGCAACCAAAATGGGAGTGGTTTACTGCATTGTATAGCTTAACCCCAAAAGCGAAACCATGTTTCGTCCTCAGGTGTGCTATCTTCGTCTCCATACTCTCACAATCTTCGAAACCAAGCTTATCCAAGACGTACGGTCTTGCATGGCAGGGGATACACTAGTATAATTGTAAAAAACAGAAATTACACATTAAAGCAAAGAAGCACAAGTCATGCTTAATTACGAAAAAAATACCTGTCGTCGTTACGTACCGTAAAAACTTTGAAGGTCTCGTCCAGCTTGGTGGTGAAGCACCTATCGTTTTCTAGGCGAGGCTTGTCACACATACCCTGGTCGTCGCTGCAGTAGTCGCACTCAGGGATCACTCAGGGATCGTCGTCAGACATTTCCTATGTTCATAATTCAAAGATTAAAAATCGACGGCAATTAGCAGGAACTCAACACACAGATCACTACTTAGCACGGGTTGACTTTCGGTCTGTTGAGTCTTCCTTGAAAACTCTCATCTCATGTGGTGTATATGGTGGGCACTCCCTCTCTGATATATTCGACCGTCGGTGATGGTCGCTCCTCCCTTCGTTCCCGAGTGCATTACACCAAAATGTCTAGCACACGGGAACGAAGGAGAAGCGACCCTGCTGACAATAGTCAGGATTCTTCCTCTCTCATATATCGACCGTATATGATGGACACTCCCTCACTGATATTTCTACCGTCGGCGATGGTCGCAACTCCTCCTTCCCCTAGTGCATTACAAAGGTCTGGCATAAGGAGAAGAAGGAGAAATGACCCCCATGACAACAATCGGGATTGTTCCTCTCTCATATATGGAGGAAGGAGTCCCAACAGACTAAAAGTCAACCCGTCACATATATGGAGCAATGACATAAAAAATGGTCTATGTTTTGCCGGAATATCGTTTAATTCCTGTTCCCGCAAATCACGGGCACTCGATATTTCCTACTTTATAGCACAAGTCATGCTGAAATCCATGAAAAATTTCGGCATGACCTTTGCTAAAATAGGACATATCAAGCGCCTAAAATTTGTCAGAACGGAAATGAATCAACATTCCGGCAAA